>CAJQZJ010009649.1:6530608-6572508 GCA_907164525.1 Lophiomys imhausi | reverse complement strand
GACTGGAGGAATGCGAGAGATATGAAAGTAGAATACGCAATGACTGGGGGAATGATAAGCTTTCTAAGACTTTTCTGGGACATCTGGGGGGCCTCTGGCTCTCTCACTATCCAGGCTGCTGATATTAACAATCAAACTCAGTGTGAAGATAGTTCTAACCCAGCAGGCTGGGAAGCATGTGGATACCTGGGCAGTTTACATTAATGATATTTATGCAGAGGACCTATTGGCAAGCCTGACATTCTTCTAGGGTATGCTAAATTGTAGAGGCATATTTGTGCCCAGTCTTTTAAAGAGGAAAAAAAAAAAAGGTAGGCTAAAGATCATGTTTTTAAACAGTTAGAACTAAAAATAAAAAACACCCAAATTAGTGAAGTTCCATAAAAGTGAGATGCATTTCCTCAGATATGAGATACTACAGCTGCCTGGTGAGGCAATGGAGAGGCAGAGGAACTGGTAATAAATGGTATAAGTAGAAACAAGAGGACCTAGCTATAAAATTGTACTGGTCATTGCCATGCTCTGAGAATCTCCCAGAATGTGTGGCAGCAACCACAAAAGCATTGAAAGAAAGAAGAGGTCATTGCAGTTCCAAGGGCTTTGCCAACTCTCACAATGGATTAGCCCATCCTTGAATCATTGGGTTAACTGGTTATCTACAAGGTGGCTTTCATCTAAAGCAAGTTCTCTGGCATGCTTGCTTTCTTAACCACGAAGTGACCTGCACCACATCTTGATACAAGAAGGAATTCTACTAATACAAGACCCATGTTTGTGAAATTCAGTCTCCAGAACTATGAGCCATATGACCTTCTGTTCTTTATAAAGTTTCCAGTCTGTGGTATTCACTTATAACAACAGAAAATGGACCAAGATCACACACATAGATTAAGATCTTAAAGGTCTCAAGTTAAAGGATGAGTCTGTCCTTGCTTACTAAAATTTCTTCAAAGGCCTTCTGCTAGTAGAGGAGGAGGCATACAAGATCTGGCCCCTAGATAAGGGAAGGTTGAAGGCATTATTTCAGATACGGAGTGCATTGCAGCTGCCTATGAAGGTTAGGGACCAAATGGGGGGGACAAAAAAAAAAGGTACTTGCTTGCATAAAGCCAGTAAAGAGGGCTAAAAAGAGAAAAAAAGTCTCATGTTCTAAAACTTGGCACCCAAGTTGTGCAACAGAAAAGGGCTGACGTTAGTATAGAAATCTTCTAGCTATGCTATAAAACATAAAAAGATTACCAGAGTCTGTCTGCCTCTAAATTCTCATGTCAGCATCTAGGAGTTGCTGAACCCATGGCCAAATCATGTGAAATCAGAGAAAATTTCTTTATACAACTGACTTTTGTTTTGTTTTGTTTTGGTTTGGTTTGGTTTGGTTTGGTTTGGTTTCAGTTGTTGCTGTGTTTGCCACAGGCCTTTAATTTGCCATGTAGCTGTACCTATGGATGACTTCGAACTCTTGATCCTGCTGCTTCAACCTCCCAAAACCAGAGGATTGTGTGTATATACCTCTATACCAAGATCCATGATGTTTTAAAATGTATTGAGAATTTCATGCGTGAAGATATTGCACAAGATACGTGCATGTATTTTTATCTAATCTGCACTCTCCCTGTCTTCCAAATTCTCCCATACCTGCACACCTACCTTCCTCACTCAATCTTGTGGGTGCATTTTTAAACCCACTGAGTCCACTAATGTTGCTAGCATGTGCATGTCCTTAGGACTACACACAGGAACATGAGTAAGTAACCTATCAGGAGCTGCATTTCTGGAAAAAAACTGAATCTCTTGGCCCCAGAAACTGTCAGTTGATAACAGTTCTTCAGCTAGGGTTGGGACTTCATGAGACTCTCTCTCACACATGCTGAAATTTCATCTTATGGAAAATACTGTACTCGCAGCCAAGGCCCTGTGAGTCCATGTGTGCAATAGCCTCTTGTGCTCAGAAAACACTGGTTTACAACATTCTTTCACCACCTCGGACTCTTCCAATCTTTCTGCCTCCTCTTCTGCAAAGGGAGGGGGGAGGGAGGAAAGCAGGGAAGGAGGAAGAAAGTGATGTAAATGTCCCATTTAAATCTGAGTACACAGACCTTATTCCCTGCACATTGACCAACTGTCAGTTTCTGTATTCGTCTCTATCTATTGCAAAAAGAAGCTTCTCTGATGAGGCCTGAAAGTTGTACAATCTGTGAATACAAAGATAAACATTTAAGGGGAAGTTATGAAATCTGCAGGTAGATGGCTCCTTGCCTTTCCCTCCAATAAACCCATTAGAGGCCCAAAACATTGAGTTCTTCCAGTCTTCTTTGGAGTCTCCAAAACTGGGAAATAACAACAACAAAAAAGAAATATTTTCTCTTTGTATGTTAATTGTCTCAGATATTTCATTATATGGCTGTAAAGCTGACTAGTTCACTTACTGTCCATTCTTTCTTATATTCTTATGGGAACTTCTCCTTGTTTCTCTTTCACAACTCTACTTTTCAGAAATCACTCACAGAGAACATTCAGTTGCCCACTTTTATATTTAAAAATAAAACAACAAAAACATTTTTCTTATGGAATTCCAGTGAATTTCTCCATCATCATCTTGATCCTCAAAATAATTTCTTCATTGAGTTATTGAGGGAAGGAACATTTTACACATTCTCCACCCAGCCACTGTGATCCATCCTACCACCAACACCATCATTGGCTCCTTGTCTGTCATGGCACCACTTCAAGGAAACACATTCAAAGATACATTCCTGACAATGGCCACTTCACATGAAATAAGTACCCATCACACACATGCACACATAAATAGATAGAGACATTTATGTGTACATATATACATGCAAACATACATATTCACATATACATATATACGTGCATACACACATGTGTACACATATACACACATACACATTCACATTCGCACATACATGCATACACATACACATATACAAGTATACATATACACAGATGCATACACATAGATGCATATGCACACATACATGTAGACACATATGCACATGTCCACACACACATACACCATGAGTAATAACTCTCCAACTTTTAGCAACCATAATAATTGGTAATTGAGGGAATGGATGACACCAGGAGAACAAAGTCCTCTGAATCAACCGAGCAAGGAGCTCATGAGCTCACGGAGACTGAAGCAGCAATCACAGGTCCTACATGAGTCTTCACCAGGTCCTCTGCATATAGCTTTCTGCTTTATGGGACTCCTGAGTATGTGAATGAATGGGTCTCTGATTCTTGTGCCTGCCCTTGTATTCTTTTTCTTCTGTTGGATTGCCTCGTCCAGCCTTAATGTAACTTTTTTTTGTTTTAGCATATTATATATTATTCTGTCATATTTGAAAGAAAGAAAGAAAGGAGGGAAGGAAGGAAGGAAGGAGGGAAAGAAGAAAGGAAGGAAGGAAAAAAGAAAGCTACGCTAAAAGACAAGAAAAGAAGAAGAACCAAGGTCTCTCATTCTCTGCAAATTGTGCACGGTCTCTGTACTTGTTCCCATCTGCTGCAGGAGGAAGCTTTCTTCTGTTGATTGCTGAGTAAGACACTGATCTATGTTATAGCAGGGTGTTGTTAGGAGCCATTTATTGCTTTATGAGATGTCTGTGTGTATGCATCTATATCTGTTTCTGGTGATTGGGAGGGGGAGTCTTTTTCTTCTTTGACTCTTTTGTCTTATTCTGGTTTGTTTGTTTGTCTTATTTTATTATTATTATATTTTTAGATGCCTGTTTGTACTTTAATGAGAGAAAGGTGTGGATTTGGGTGGGTAGGGAAGTAGGATGGATAAGGGAGGGTAGTGGAAATCAGAATCAGAATATATTGCATAGAAAATTAATTTTAATTTCAATAAAATATTGAAACAAAAGATAGTAGTAATTGGTAATTAATGAATAATTCATTTGGCTTGGAGTTGTTTGTTTGTTTGTTTTGCACACAGTCAGGATGATGTATAGAATCTGGAACCATATTTGTCTCATTCATCCATCACATTTTAGAAATGAAAATTCAGAACCAAGAGAGATTATGCATTTTCGAAGCTTCATTCATCTAGCAACCAACAGAATTGATTCAGACACTGGCCAACTCGTAGGACACCTCAGCATCCAACCTGTCACACAACCCCTGATGTCTACATTAATAACCACCTAAAACTTCACAAAACTAATGGAAGAAGATAGAAAATCGATAATTGTGGCTACATATTTTAATATTCTGTAGAGATGAGAATGAGATAGTATGGTCAGTAAATGATTAAAAGTTGGCTTTGAAAACAGCAAATGCTGAAGGGCTTCTTACAGTAAAAGTAGTCCATTCACGTTCCTTACATGAGTCATTTCTCATTTGACACTGCGATGGTTATGAATATGATCGAAATTATGAAAGCCAGCGTCTGCAAACAAATTCCAAAACTTCAGTGACTTTGCAATAGACAGAGATATCTCTTTCTCATTCCCGTGTCACACAAAATGCTTTTCTTGACTGATAGGCCACTCTCCTGTATGCAGCATCTTAGCCACTGATACAAGTCGAGCCAGGAGAAGGAAAAAGCCAGAAGAAGCACACATCACATGGGAAGTTTTAATGGTGGAGCTCTTCTTTGTGAGCTGGGACGCACCTCAGAAAAAACTGGAGAAGATGCATGCAGCCTTCTGGGCCCTGGTTCTAGACCTGTGGTTGTTCAGCAGGCCTGGGACAGCATTGAGGACTCTGCATTTTCAGTCTCACAGGTGATGTTATCCTGCTGGGCATGAGCCACATGTCAGTAGCACTGTGTGCGACACTCCTTGGACACTTCACTGCCTAACACTCAATGATAGAGCCACACTCAATTAAAAGCGCCTGGGAAATACAGTCTAAGTGAATGTTAAGAGAGGAGGAAATGGGTTTGGTGAGCAGCTGCCATCTCTCCCACATGCTTTGCTTTTAATCACAAATTTGTCCGAGCAACCAAGGACCCAGAAAATCAAGAGGGAAATTTACAAATTAGTGCTCCCTCATCTAGTCAATCTTCTACCTTCCATACGATTTGCCACTCAAGGAATCAGCCAGCTAAGAAAAAAAAAAAATCGATAGCTACATTTTGAAACTCTGTCACTGTATCAAAAAAAAAGAAAAGAAATGGAGAGTTGTAAAAAAAATACGACTAATTAAATTATTTAACCAGTATTTAGATTATTGTAATTGGTTCGGTGGCTGTTAATCTTTAAGCAGACATTATAAATGAGCACACAGGACACCACGTGGATTTTAACAAGCCTTGGCCTGAATTGTGCAATCCTAGCCCATCTAAGCTAGCTCTTAATTCTATTACCCAAATATAACCCCATATACACATACACCCCCTTGGACTGCCATTTTCCACGATATGCCGATGTTCCTGGCCATGTGGAATGAGGTTCCTTTTTCTAACCCATGGTGTGTGCCTCCTTCCTGCTGCTCCTGGCTGGAATGCCTTCTTCCTGCTGCTGGCTGGAATGAATTCTTCTCTGTCTAAAGTGCAGGCTTCCTGTTAGGAAGTCCCACCTTTCTCTGTCTTTGCCCAATCTCAGGCCTCGGCATTTTATTTAACCAATCAGAGTCAATGTAAGAAACAGACAGCAAGCAGGACCAATTAATTAACATTTAGAATGCTTAACACTACCCCAACAAAGAGAAATTAACAGCTGAGAAATACACAGGCAGTTGCATATACAGGACCACAGTACTAGCCAAGAAGATGAAACTGTATTTCAGGACATAGCCAAATCTATTCTTGCAAATGGAAATGTTAATGGCTCCTTAACTTTTGATGCAGCATTAGTGCTCTAAGCACACTTATCTGCAGACCACATTCAATGCACACAACTCCCCAACCTTAAGGTTTTACTTATATTTTTAAGGATGCCCCTGAGAGCCCTTATTCTGGCCCCATTTAGCCACTGGTCATGGGATAACAATGCTCTGTGATGGAAGTAATTGTTCCTAACAGCCACAGCCCTCTGGGGCTTCTTTCTTCCCCAGGAGTGTCTCCAGGACTGGGGAGACACAGAGAGGTCCATTAGTCTATTCTGTCCTTCAGGCTGGAATGTACTTAAGAGCCATCCCAAAGGAATGGAATCTGAAACTCCAGTCTGTAACCTTTTATAATTTCCATCTACTCTTCCCAGTTAAGAATTCTGCCTTGGTTAGGTACTCCTGTTGCATTCATTTTTATCTCATTTTCCCCATGAGAAAACAACCCATATTTGTCCAACAGTATTCTAAGTTCAAGAGCATTTCAAAAACATAGACATGGAAAGAGGACACTGTGATGGAGATGTAACCTGAAGTAACAAATAAATATTTTTTAAAAAAACATAGACAGGCAATACATAAATTAACTTAGTAAACACCACACTCTATGAATACTCAACACTAAGGTCATCAAGAACATATGGTAAATTCTGTTGGCAGAAAAATAGAAAATTGGTAGTCATAACAGCAAACCAGTACTTTAAGGTGATATTCCTTGAAAAGAAATATAGTGTGTAGTTCCCCTTAAAGATGATCCTAGGAATAATAGACAGAGCAGGAAGTAGTGAAATTGCGCTTTCTTCTAGGATATACTGAAACCAACTGCTTGGAGACTGGGGAGCATTTGATCAGCTGTCTGTAAGCATGGGCAGTTAGAGAGCCATCTGCAGCATACACTGTCCTGTGCAGCATCATCAGGATTCTTGGAACACCATCTTTGGGGAAGTGCTGAGCTAAGCGCTGGACCAAACACTAGCAAAGGCAAGACTGGTTTCTGTCCTTTGGGGAACTCAGAGTATTGGTCCATTTGGGGAATGGAAGTAAGTTGTCCCAGTGTGTCAAGTCCTAGTTCTTGAAACCAGCTGTGCTAAGTGCTGTGCTGAGAATGGTGGAACTGCTCTACGATCACTGAGGAAGTAGCAGGACTACTTAGCAATGTCTGCCTAGAACAAGGATGATGGGGTTGGAGCACTTTGCCCATTTTTTTCTACCCCAACCTAGTATTTCCATGGAACACAGATGAAGACCCAAGAAGAGGCCACAAAAGCCTCAAGTATGCAGTGGGTCCCACTTTAGAGCCCTTTGTGACATCCAAGAGGAAAAGCAGCCATTTTCGTTACTTTCCTATCTTCTCGAAACAAACCTGAGCTGAGTAGAATCTGGTCTTTCCCCATATACAGTTCAGGTGCCAAGTCCAGAAAATAAAAAAGCACACAGGAATTGGAATCACAGAAACAAACAGTATCCCACACAGGATTTGTTTCTCTCTTTTCTTCTTTTGTCTCTCTCCCTCTCCCTCTCTCTTGTTTTCTCGCTTTGACTTCATTCCCACAGAAGAAGTCTTTGCAGCTCTGCCTTGAAAACTGTGACCTAAAAATGAACAAACACATCTTTCCTGACACTACCTGACATTTCATAAGGAGCTTTAAGAAGCCAGAGAGAGGGAGAGATAGAAGTGGAGAAAACGAGAGGAGAGGGGGAAACATGGAGGGAAAGAAGGAGAGGGAATACAGAGTCTGGGTCCTAAGAATGTGGGAAAATCTCAGCTAAGAAGCTGATCCCTAAACCACTCCTCCTCAGGTAGCTGCTGCTACTTCAGGTGTCATCCTGGGAGTTAACACAATGACAGTCCCTACCTCCCAACCCTTGTGTTTCTGCTCTTAGGCACACACCTAATTCCAGCAGTGATACAGGCCTTACTGAGCTCTGATAAAGGATCCTGCTTTTCTATTTACCCAATGTCACTAAATAATGTAAACCTTTTTTTGGTTAATTTTATGGAGCCATTACCCCACCTATACAAAAACACAGAGAGAAATTTTCTTATGAAAGTCTATACCCTAGCACTGTACTATATTTTGGTTCATTCACTGTGACTTTGTAAGTAAAGCTCAAATTTTTGAGAGGCCTCAGCAGATAAAGAATGTCATAATCAATTAGCAATGTCTGCTATGGATGTGGGAATCCACTCTCACTATTTACAGATATATTGAAGAACTCTAACTTTAATTGCACAATAACTCTAATGCCAATCTAAAGCTATCAAAGAAGGAAAAGACCATTCTTTGCTAGTTGACTAGGCCAAGAAGTATTTACTTAACAGGAGAAAAAATATGGAACAGAAGCCAACAAGACCCTAGACCAACAGCTAGCATACCTTCCTAACTGGCTGAAAGCCTTTTTCATCGCTTCTGTTCTAAGTACTGCAATAAAGGTGCATCCTCTTTAAGGAAACGAGAGCCATCCATGACGCTCTATCCCTGTTGTCTAGATACACTGGAAATCCCAGCTGTGAGTATGATTACTGTCTTCAACATAGTCAGGCCCAAGCCACTGATACCAACAGTTGTGAGTTTTAGGTTCCAGAGCCACATGGAATCCATCTTAAGCCAATTTCTTCCTAATTACTATATAGGACTAAACCTGATCATAATTTCATAAATTAAGAAACAAGCAAGAAATTTCTCTCAGCCTATAAATATCCAAGAATTCCAATGTCAGCAGTCTCACAATCAATATAAAAATAAACAGGAATTCTATGATGCTCTAGGCTTCACCTCCTAACTTTGGCTCCCACAAAGTAGGAAGTAGGAGAAAATAATGACCTTACTATGTTTTTGTTCCCAAGGCAATCATATCAAAGAGACTATGAGGTGAAAACAGTAGTACTCAGAAAAATACAAAAATTTAACTTCTGTGTTGTTAAAATTCTCAGGTAATAGTGGAGAGTATAGAAACATGAAGCAAGGAAATATTTGCAGTTCCTCTGAACAGTCGTTAAGATACACTGAAACTTCAAGGTTAAGATACACATAAATTTCCTAAGAAGTTTATGTTTTTTGTGATATTGAAAGTTTTCCCACCAAATCCACATGATAGAAGATGCACTACACACAAGGTGATGGAGGATCAAATACAAAATCCAAGAAGTCTGCCTGTCCACAGAGGCCATTTAATTAGTAAGTAAGTTTTTGGGATGGCGTAATTGGAGACCTTAGAAACAAGGCAAGGAAGATTGGAGTCAGGAAGTTAAGACCAACAAAAAGGAATCAGAAAAGGCTTGGGAAACGCAAGTAGAGAAACTCATTAATAAATCCCTCTCATTCTGATTCCAGGTTGAACAAACAATGTTTTCACTGTGACTTTGTTTTCTGAGTGTTCTGTAGCAAGTTGAAGTATATCCCTCAAAAAAATTATATATATATATATATATATATATCCAGTTCTTAATACTAGTACTGTGCTTGTGACTTTCTTTATAAATGCAGTTTGTAAAAGAGCTCCGAATGACATTCTCCTAGGGTCTCTCCTAACAACAAAAAGGAGAGAAAAACTTATAACTCAGAGACACAAAGATCCTTGGAGTTACACTGTCACATGTAGAACCAATGTCAGGAGCCACTAAAAACTTCAAGAGACAAGAAGAATCCCCAATGAATCTTTGGAGGGAGTGTAGTCCTGGTAACACCTTGAGTTTTCACTTGTGGCCCCCAGAACTATAAGAAAAGAAATGTCTGTTGTCTTCATCCACTGTGTGGGAAGTTTTTGCAATAGTTCTAGAAGAGTAATGTATGATCTGATTTAAGGGACCTTTTATGTTGCCCTAAGTCCTTAAGTGTCTTTCCCTCAAACAGCGTACATCATACATCTTTAAATTAGCACCTCATTCCTATATAGAAATCTTGTGATTGAATGTACCTAGCAGGATAGACAGTGTTATATTGCAGCAATCACATGAAACTAAGTGTCTTGGTGTATTACATGTTGGCCAATGGTTGGCTAGCAATCATGCTTCACAAAGTCACCCAAGGTCAGGATATCTGGCATGCCATAGATGTGTCAATGACACCATAGTGTGCTCATTTATAACTTAAAAGAAAGTCGTATATGTAGACATTCACCCAGATCCTCCATTCTTTAACCCAGAAGTCTACAACTTCTGTTCACAGCCTACCAGCAAACACTAGTCACACACCCTCACCTTGTGTGGGAGTAAAGGAATGTTTTGTGGGCATTACAATGAGCATTGCACTTGTGAATTCACAGTTTAAAAAACTATACTTCTCTTAATAGACTCAAAAAGGGAAAAATACTAGTTAACACAGGAGGTAGACATCAAAGTAAGACAAACTCTTTTTATATTTCTCAAGGGTACATCACAAGGCCTTTTCTGAGTTGCATATCGCTAATTTAATACAACACATAGAAAAAATATTCTTTAATATTTTCAATTTCTGTGCCACAAAAATATTACAGAACATATCCAAGGAACATCCCAAATCTAACACTATACAGTGTTTTTTAATGTATCCTAGTACAGCTTTTGGAATTATGGAACAGATAAGCCCCCAGTTCTGTTTCCCACACCACTCCTGCTTCCAGCCACTCTACATTTTTGATTATCTGAGATTCTAAGGAAGGAATATATCCTTGAACACTAGAATTCTTGTCAACAATATCATGAAAGGAAATTTTATCACTGTGTATGGGTATGCATATGTGTCTATATGTGTATGTGTATACGTATGTATATATGTGTATAGGGCTAGAGAGATGGTTCAGTCATTAAAGGCTAGGCTTACAACCAAAAATATATTCATATATTCAGATGTGTGCATGTATATGTGCATATGTGTATGTGAATATATGTGTGTACAAATGTGTGTGTGTGTTCATGCGCTTTATAAAGATTCTAGGGTATCTGTATTTAGGTCCTTATACTTGTATGACAACTGTTTTACCCATGAACCATCTCTGCAGCTCTGAATGAATTTTTTTTATGCCAAGCCTTTATTACAGAGATTTTCTGAATCAACTACTGACCACTGTGGAGTCACAGAAGCAAGAAGAATTGTTGATGCTCTGAATGTTGCAACCTCAAGGTTCTTGATAAGACACTGTCATCAACTTAAGACTGTGGCTTCAGATGACCCTTCCCAAGCAAGTGGAGAAGACTTGCCTTGCAGGGAGCTCAATATGGCCTGCACAGGTCTTAAATCCTCTCTCATATCTTCTTGTCATACATTTCCTTTCATCAAGGCTTAAGAGCCCCAAAGAAATCCAAATTTACTTCCCATCATTTTCAAACAACAAAATCTGGATCCCAATAATTACCACTGAGTACGATTTAGAGAGAAAAAAGTAAACACTCTTCAAATTGTGATCTGCTGCGATTTCCAGCTGAGGTAAACAAGCTTTGCAAACACAAACGTTTGCAGAAAATTCTTCCTGTGTGGGTAAAAACTGTCTTAAATTGAGCCAGGTGGTTCTGGTGTGACTCCGGCACAGCTCTCACTATTCCCTTAAGGGCACACTCCCTTCCTCCTTGCTAACTGTTATTTTTGTCTACAAATTAATAGGCACCATTAACCCGGAGTTGGGATTTAACCAGTGGATGGGGAATTGGGACCTGAGAGGCTGTTGCACAAAGGAGAGAAGTCAGGTTCCTCCCTGGAGCACTGTCAGTGCCCTGAAATGAAGCCTCAAGGTGAGAAAGAAATGCCTGACTTTGCAAGAGAATTGGCCTGAAGGAAGAGCAAAAGCTCATTTAACTCACAGTAAGCCATCCAAAAGTAGAGGAACTTATTAGAAGAAATGTCATGTCCTGTCACCAACCTGGCACTGTGCTGTCACCCACTGAAAGTTGGGGATCTGGTGGTCTCTACTTACAATCTTCAATAAATGGCATTGTTGTTCACCCCAAAAACAAGGTCTCAAATACTGCTGTGTGTCAAGTACATTTGGCAAGTCAGAGATCTGCCAGTGACACCACAGTGTGCTCAGCTACAGCTGCATGAGGTGGGAGCAACCAGATTGTCCACTAAAAGACTGCTTAAAGGGGGTCACACTTACCTAGCTAGTTTGTTGAAGACATGCATGAGTGTTGTGTTTATCAGCAGGTAAACTTATAGTTGGAGTTGGAAAAATATGATTGTTTATGCTAATGGTTCTGAACTGTCCTAGGAAGTGTCCTTAGTCCATGTTGACTTCTTGAAGGTAAATGTGTGCTGTTATGACTCCTTGGCAGATTCTGAGGGTTTAATAAATTTAAATGAGTCATAATATTCTATCAATAAATGGTTAACACTACCACCCTCATATAAAAACAATGTACCAATACACTCAGTAAAATACTCTCTTCTTCAATCTCCTTTGATGAGGTTTCAATATTAATGTCATATCTAGCCTGGCTAAAGAGAACATTAAATCCTCAACTGTTGTGATAGACCAGAGTAAACATTCCATATAAAACCAATGGGGACTATGGAAGTAATTCTGTTGATGAAGTGCTTGCCAAACAACCATGAGGATCCAAGTTCCATCCCCAGTATCTACATTAAAAAGCTGGATGTGATGGCACATGAATTCAATCTCTACACTGGGGAGTAGAGACAGAAGAAGCCTAGGGCTCCCTGGCCAGTCAACCTAGCCTAGCCTATCTCCAGGCCCAGCAACAAACTAAAAGGAAAGAACAGGTAAACAGCTCCTAAGTAACAGCACCCAAGGTGTTGGCATACACATACACACACACACAAACACACACACACACACACACACACACACACGCACACGCACACGCACACGCACACGCACACACGCACGCATGCACGCACGTGCACACACCCAATCTTCTGTTGGACATGCAGGTTAAGAAGGGAAGAGGGAAAAAAAAAACAAAGGAAGGCAGGGGAAAAAAAAAAACAAAGGCTCTTCCCTTCTCATCTTCCAGTCTGGAATAGTCAGAGCCAGGTGGCCACCAAGAGTGAGAGGCATGAGCTGAGCAAACCTAGAATCAGTCTATGGGAATAAGAAGTGAAAGATGGGGAAAGACTGATCCTCCTGACAATTGCACCAAAATCTGGCAATATTTAAAAGCTAGATCTTCTACACCCTTCAGATGCTGAGGTTGATAATTTCTCTCTCTCTCTCTCTCTCTCTCTCTCTCTTAATCATTTGTTTAGTTGAGTATTTGTCATCTTATAGTGAAATTATAAAGATTTGCATACTTATATGTCTAACAGCTTGATGGTAAGTTAAAAAAAAACAAAATATAAACTCTTTACACAAGAAATATATGTGCTAGTTAAAAAAATACCTATGGTGCTACTTGGAACAGGCATTAGTTATCATGAATTAAATAACCTGCCACCCTGATAAGCTTTCTGTAAATTAGAGCCTGACAAGCTATTATGGTTCTATGGGGAAAGGAAGTGGGGTTATCCAAGGTCCTGTTTTTAATTCTGGCTGTTAAGCATGAAAAAGGACCCATTACAACACTGACATGAGTCTTCTTGTAGCAGATTTTGAGCCCTTGAAACTTCCGCCTACCACTATCATGTCTGGCTTTATTGTTGAGAGTGCCTGAAGCTCTGGATTCTGAATTCAGAGCTTTTCAGAGCCAAGACCTGACATGGCAATCTCAGCTACACAAAGTACAAAGACTGTCAGAGATGCTCTATAAATTACACATAGCAGTGATGAGGGGAAAGGAGGCACAAATGAATTGTGCTCCTCTCTGAGCCTTGCGACAATGATGCTTCAAACTAAAACTTAAAAGTCTGGGAAGCAATTGGTACTGCAGACAATGGGAAGATTGGGGGAATCTGAGCTCCCTGTTCTTATATATTTGGTTGTGAGCCTAGCCTTTAAAGGCTGAGCCATCTCTCCAGCCCTGAGCTCCCTGTTCTAATACAGTATGACTAACTAGTCTGGCACCAGTGGGCCCAGATAGTGAGCTAGCCTGAGTCAACCACCAGTCCAGCACCAGGTAGGCCTAGATGGGATCCCAGGATGAGGAGCAAACTGGGTACTAGAAGAGCCCCCACCTGGGACTGAGGGCCCCAGGTGGGATGGAGCCCTAGATAAAAAAACAAACAAACAAACAAACAAACAAAAAAAACCCTCATAAGGGGACACTTGGACTGGCCAGGTAAGAAGTAAGTCCAAGAGGACTACCAGACCCGTGCCTTGGAGAGCTAACCTGAGATGACCACCAGTGTAGTGCTGCACAGGCCTGGGGCGCAGACCATGTCTCAGATGACCCCTGCCAGGTACTATAATGCATGAGTGGAGCATAGCACTCCTGAGACCACTCCTGAGATGATCCTGGACATTCAGAGACCCCAGGCACCACTAAGAAGAGCAATTAAGTGGTGGAGAAATTGAAGAGAAAGAAAAACAGAAGGATGTGGGCACAATGAAGAGAGGCAGAACTGGAGACACTAGGGTAGTGAGAACAGCCTGATGTGAGTAGCTGGTAATACCTCCTGGGACCATGGTTGGTCCTGGCCTGTGCTGCCACTGGGAGCCACATCTTTGTCCATGGCCCTGCAGCAGCAAGGACTTGTTACCACCAAAGGCCAGACAGACATCCTTGATCTGGGCCATCATCCTGGGACATGTTGATATCTGAGAGCTGTGCAGAACTGGCCTCACCCCTCACCTAGTCATGGTGAGAGAGCTGGCCCTGGGGGCATGAGAACAGGAGAGCTGACTCCACCCAGGAGAGGGGACCAACACACTGTAAAAGTTGTAGGTAAGCTACACCAGACATACAAGCTTGGGAGAGCTGACCCTGCTCTTGTCTGCCATGCAGTGACATGGGCAAGGCACAGATGCACCCCTCCTTGCCCCTTGCCATCTACAGCAGGCAGGAGAGCTGGCCCTCAGGGTCATCAGAGTAAGGCTGGCCCTGGACGTGGGGGTTGCTGGTGAGCCAACCCTAAGGAGGTGAGTGTGGGAGAGCAGGCCCTGCTTCTTGTCTGCTGGGCTTTGGTATCATGGAGGGAAAGATCTCCTCCCCTCCCTTTTGCCCTTGCCACCTGTGGCAGGCAGGAGAGCTAGCCCTAACAGGGTCGTAAAAGCAGGAGAACTGGGCCTCCCCCTCACCCACTGCACCACTCAGGAAAGCGTACTTTGCACCCCAACTGGGTAGTACAGTAGAGTTGGCCCTAGACGTGGGGATTGCAAGTTAGCAAGCCCTAAGGTTGTCAGAATAGGAGAACTGACTCTGCCTCTTTTCTGAGGGGCAACAGTGCAAATGAGGGAGACATGTCCTCCTCCCCATGACAAGTTTGAGAGCTGGCCCCCAGGGTCACGAGAATGGGAGAACTAGACCTGTCCCTTACGGGCTGCAGCACTCAGGGGAGCAGGTCCTGCACCTCCCAGGGGTAGCAGGTTAGAGCTGGTGCTTGCTTCAAGATTGTAGGTGAGCCAATCCCAAGAATGTGAGATCAGGAAAGTCAGTGGACTGGTCAGGTTAGATACTTCTCAGGCCCAAAACCAGGGTTTTGAGTTGGCCCAGCCCAACATCTACCCCATGGATGAACTGCTGGAGTGCATGAAGGACCCTGTCCTACAGATCCGTAACTATGAGATATCTATGACAAAAGGCAACAACAGAATATTCAAGAGAAATCCCAATGATGTTCCAGTATTGATAGAGCAGCAGAAGCCAGAGACCTCATACAAGACCAATGACTCATTGCAATGAATGTTTCCAAGCAAGTAAGTGTGGAGAAAAGGCAAAAGGGCATTCTGTGGGACATACTATGACATACTACAGCTCCCACAAGATTTCTTTTCTGTTAGTGCGGAGGTTGCAAGGGTGGAAGTGGACATGAGGGGAAGAAGAGATGAGTGTGTGGGATTGGTGGGCATGATGTGAAATTCACCAAGAACCAATGAAAAGTGTGTGTGTGTGTGTGTGTGTGTGTGTGTGTGTGTGCGTGTGTGTGTGTGTGTGTGTGTGCGTGCGTGTGTGTGTGTGTGTATGTGTGTGCGTGTGTGTGTGTGTGTGTATGTGTGTGTGTGTGCGTGTGTGTGCGTGTGTGTGTGTGTGTGTATGTGTGTGCGTGTGTGTGTGTGTGTGTATGTGTATGTGTGTGCGTGTGTGTGTGTGTGTGTACTCCACAAGAAAAAAAGAAAAGAAAAATATAAAATTTGAATAAGTAATTTTCAGACATAGAAAATAACACAAGCAAAGAATAGTTTCCTAAGAGATATTTTCAAGTAATAAACAAATATGAGGCATATCGATAAATCAATTGACATTGCCATTCTATGAACGGTTCCCTGTTTTCTCCCCACTCCTCTCACTAAATATGGGATGAAATGGCCCAGATTACAGACACTCAAAGGACAGGCCTAAAGTTCCACATTAACATTGTTCTTTTAGCCTCTCAGAAAGCAAAAGAAAGGTTTGATGGTCAGATGGTTTTAGTTGGAAAGCAGTTCTCATGCAGCAGTTAACCTTCACCGTCTTCATATAAAATTCAGTGTTCTAGAATATTCAGCAATTTCTGAAGCTGAGTCAGAAAGTCTATTTTTGAAAACCTACTGTTATTTCCTTTGTTGGCTTTCCTTTCCTAACTTCTTAAGGAGGAATGAAAAGATATTGTTTTGAAGTCTTTCTCTGCTGTTAATCTAAATGTTAAAGCTATGAATTTTCTGGTAAGCAGTGAACAAGCTGCCTCCTCTAAGTCTTAAAGTATCCCTTGTAGTTTTCATTCATCTCAAAGTATTTTCTAATCTTCTTTGTGCCTTTTCTTTCTTTGACCTGTTAATTATTTAGGAGTGTGTTGTTTAATTTCCATGCATCTCTATGCCTCAAAATTTTCCTTCTGTAAATGATATCTAGTTCCATTACATTATGATTTATGATAAGGAGATGTACTTTTCTATGGTTTCAATCCTTTCACATTCATGAAGCTTGCTTTACAGCCTAACACATAGCCTGTTATACAGACAGCTCCACATATCCTTGACATACATAAATGTGTATCCTGCTGTTGCTGAGCACTGCACTCAATAAATGTGCATTGGATCAGTTTGATTTATACTGTTGCCCAAGTCATCTATTTTCTTATTGATCTCAACTCTAGCTGCTCTGCCCATTATTGAAAGTAGGTTATGAATGCCATAACTATTACTATTATATTGTCTATTTTCCCTTCAAGTGTGACACTTTTGTTCTATGTGGGTTTTTTTGGGGGGTCTCTATTGTTAGGTGCATTTATGTTCATAATAGTTATGAGTTGCAGATGGATTGTCATAAATTTTTAAATTCTTTTATTAGAAGTAGTACTATTTGTGTGTGTGTGTGTGGTGTGTGTGTGTGTGTGTGTGTGTATGTGATTGAGAAAGAAACAGAGAAACAGAGGCAGAAACAGACAGACAGTGGATATGCACAGGCCCCAGTAGGTATATGATGATCAAAAGACAACTTTCTGGAGTTGGCTATCTTTTCTCTATGGGTTCTAGAATCAAACTCAAGTCATAGGACTTGCTCAGAAAACACTGTTACTACCTAAGCCTCCACAATGACCTCAGATTGACCTGTAATTGTAAAATGCCCTTCTCTGTCCCTAGTAACAATGTTTGACTTACGTTCTATTTTATCTAATACAGATTTCTAGCCTTCTTTTAAGGACTTTGTGCATGGCATATGTTTTTAATCCTTTAAGTTTCAATATTTTTGTGTCTTTGAACCTAAAGTGGATCTATTGTTTTATATATATATATATAAATGTTATATATATATATATATATATGTATATATATGCGCCAACATTTGCCTCTTTTATTTTGGGGATATGGAAAGGGGTTGAAACATGGTTCCATGTAGCCTAGGCTGGCCTCAAAGTGTCTTTGTAACCAAGGCTGGCCTTGAATATATAATCCTTATGCCTCTACCTGCCAAGTGTCAGGATTACATATATATGTCACACTCCGTGGCTCAATATTTGCCTTTTAATTGAAAAATACAATTCATTCAAATTTAGTGTAATTCCTAGTAAGATAAGAGTTACTTATGCTCTTTTGATAGGAGAGCTCTTTGTGTATATTATTGTGTCTTTTATTTTCCTTTATGCTATCACTGCCTTCTTTCATGTTAAATATACATTTTATTCTACTGCATCTTAATTGGCTTATTTCTTTTGCGGTATATTAGGTATTTCCTTGGTAGTTTTCATGTGAATCATAACTATTACTTAATTTATATTCATTGCCTCATACTATTGTTACATCATTTGCATCTTTTTCCATTACAAGTCCACTAATCCAGTTTGTTTGTTTTTTTTCTGGCCCCTTCTCCACAATGCTTCCTGAGTCTTAGAAGTGTCATATTCTCAACTTTAGTTACACAAGCCTATGTCTTTTAAGTCATAATGTTAAAAAAAAACTTATTTAAAATTCCTTTTACCTTACCTCCTCTTCTTCAATGTTTCCTTAGCCTTAGTGGGATATGTACTCATAGTCTTAAACAGACACTTGTATCTCCAATGAACAGTGGTGAATGCTGAGACTCATCCTGTGTGAGTCCTAAACAAGACGATTTGTGCTCATCTATCTGCAGCTATGTTGCCATGTGTTGTTTTGAATCTCTTAGGATTTCTCCTCTGGGATTTTCTTAAACTTCTTGAATATAATGATAGATGTCTTTATTAAGAATTATTAGTTATTTGTTGGCCAGCTAAACAACCAATATATGTCCTAGTCTTAAAATAGGTGTGTGTGTATTAGGAGACATATCCAGTTTTTCTGCAGGAAATATTTACCTGTTCCTAGTTTTCTCTACAGAGCCTCAAGTTCAACCAGAGATGATAGTAGCTTAGATTCTCTCAAAATTTTCTGAAGAATACCATCCAGACTCCTGGATATGTTCAAATTTTTCAGACCTCATCCATTTTGTTTCTCATGTTTCCTGTTAAGTGTGCTGTCAGCCCCTTGTTAACTTGGTGATACCACTTCAAATAGATGAAATGTCAAATAATTATCATTGGTTGTTCTTCAGCAAGTGCCTTGCAAAGTAGGATTGTTTTTACAGTGTGTGTTCTGATCCATTCAAATAATGTTCTGAGAATGGTACATTTCTGAAAACTGCCAGACAGGTCAGGAACCGACAACTGTCAAATGAAAGCACTTTCTTGGAACACCAAATGCAATCTATTTGCCTCCTCTATTACCTACTCAGCTGCTAGTATTTAAAACTATCATGGTTGCAAGGTTGTAGCTATACAAAGCTACCATAAAACTAGGGAGGAAGAAAGGAAGGAGAGCAAGAAAAAACACCTCCAAACTTCAATGTGTTTCTGTGGTTCTCAAATATGAGCAAATATGGTCCATCAATGACTAGTAGAAGCTTTATTACAATAGCATAAAAAAATGCTAACAGCTTAACACTCAGATTCTTCATTGCACTCCTAGTACATACCTTGTGATGGGGAAAAGTACAGAGACCTGGAGGTGGCCACCATACAGAAGTCTTCACCATGACAGGTGATTTCTTGATCAGTACTATAGAAGGAAGTTAACCTTCCATTGGGCCTTAAAGTTCTTGCCCAGAAATATCAGAATTTCTCATATTTTATTGGACAAAATAAATCACCTACTAGAGAAGCATAGCTTGTCACATAATTAGAAAGAGAGATGCACTGGGATATTTGTGAACATCTACAATGTCTGATGCAGGGAATCTTATCATTTGGTTCTTCATTGTAATCATTCTTTAATTTAGTAAGAGTTTAGAGGCAAGTATATATGTATGTCAATTTTCACAAGTCTGCTTAACAAGAAAAGTGGCTTGCTAAATTAAATTCTAGTCACTCCTCAACTTATTTCCCTAGAGAAATAAGGTAAAATAAATTCCAGTGGGAGAATTCTAGGTTCTCCTAGTAGGCTTCCAAAATTATAACTCATGGAATATTATACCCCACAATATCTTAAGCTTACTTGGATGTTTAGAGGCAGAGATTGTGTGTATCAATAGTAACCCCTTCTTTCCATAGGCAGTCCCTGGCCAGCACATACAAATCTACTTACATGACACTCAATAGAAGTTTACTGTTGGATGAACTCAGTCCTGTAAACAAGATTTCACACTTGACATGTGCTAAGAACAAAGAATGCAAGAATTCATTCCAATCTCTCCCCTGAAAACAGTACACGGACCAGTGGAAGGCTGTGGCTGCATCATTCAATGTATGCAATGCAGTCTTTCAAATCAAGAACTCCCTCCCTAGAAACTGACTCTCCAGACCCACAAGAAGTCTCAGATTATATCTAATCATTCTTAATAAAAGTGAAGGAAAATAGTACCTGGGTTAGATGAAGCAACTGACCAACTCCTAGATAATGGCTGCCTAAACTTTAGTGAGTGACACAATTTTCTAAAAAGAAAAAAACAAAAAGCAATCCAGATGCTTGGGAATATCTCAAATGCCCAGACAATTGTTACAGCCCACACTGTCAGAGCCTAACATTCTCCCTGTTATGGAATGAACTCTGTCTGACATCCAGTGTTTCTAAATGTGACCTTGCACAGCTAGTTAAGACCAAGAGCCTGCCTCTAACCCATATTACTGCCATCCTTACATATTACTCTGTTCCAGTTGCCATAAGAAAGATCACGGATCTGGTAGTTTAAATATCAGTCTTTGCTCTCTCCCAATTTTGTAGGCTGTACATCCAAGATCATGGCATCTAAAGTCTTGGTTTCTTCTGAGGCTACTCTCCTCTGTGCCCTAGCCCAGCCTCCACTCCAGGTGAACACATTAACTTTGCATCTCCAAATTTCCTCTTCATTTAAGAACACTGGCCTGGCTGGATTAGATCTAATGACCCCACTTTAACTTGATCACCTTATTAAAGGTGTTTTCTTCAAATGTAACTCTACATTACAGTCCACATTACTTGAAACAAAGATGTTTGGACACAAAAGCACAGGAAGAAACCCCGTGTAAAGGCAGCGGCAGAAAGCTGTTGACACAGTAAAAGGCCCAGAACACCAGAGAATTTGGGAAGTCATGAGAAGTTGTAGAGGCCGCACATAGATTGTCTCCCACATCCCTCAGAAGGAACCATCTGCCAAGACCTTGACTTTGGCTTTTCAGTGGCAGAACTGTAAGACAACACACCCCTGTGCCCAGTCTGTGAACTTCTATGATGACAGCACACAACACACTCGTACTTCCTACCAGTAAACACTGCCCGGGGTCTAATTAACTCACTTTCATCAGCTCAGAGCTTCTGGCTACAAGAGCCTGTGTTGCCCATTAATGTGCTCCAGCAGAAAGGCTTCCCACTTAGGAGGGATGGAACAGGACAGAGTGTGAGCAGTACAGACTCCTCCCTTCTCAGAAGTGATCACTGCAACCTGCACAGAGTCCACCCATAGTATTAACAATTGTTAGTGATCATAAATGGCTTAATATCACAAGAATGAGCCATCCACTGCCTCATCTTCCCTGCCACCTCCTCCCTGTTTCTTTTACCCTACCAGTGTCTTCTTCACCCCCCCCACCCCCACCCTCTCAACCATATTCAGTCCTTGTCTCGGGCTCTGTTCTGGAGGTCCTAAACTGAAGTCTTAAACAAATGCAGTTCGTTCCTGACTCTACTACCACAGGTAGACTGCTTCAGGGATTCCAGGGTCTATCCCTGTGACCAGTTAAAACTGAAGCCTACACAACTATCTCAAATATTTTGCTGAGATGCACTTTCATATGACACACTTGGCCAACATAAATGAAAAAGCCGATAAAAGAAAAAAACAAAATCAAAAGCCTCTGAACTCATAATAAAACTTTTTACATAAAAGCCTTCTGAAGTTTATACTTTGGAAACAATTTGATTGCATGAAGACTAAATCCTCTGTTCATAGTGAGAATGTATCCCAGGATGCTAAGAAGTCCACTTCTACTCTCCTTTCCATTTTTACCTTGTTGACCAGAAAGTTCTAAGGCAAATCAGAAACATTATACTCATTGAGCTGACACTTACACCATATTGATTCTCCTTTTCATGCTCTTACACTTCAGTTCTACCTGTATTTCCTTTTACAGAGACTTAGAACAAAAGAAATAAAGCAAATCCCAGAGAATGGAAAGGGAATTAATTAATTTCCTAAGGTTACTAAAGCCAAGCAACTTCTTCACATTTCCTATAACCAACTTTCTTTAAGGAAATAGTCTGAGGTGCATTGTATTGGCAAAGGAAGCTTTCATAGTAGCGACTCCCACTATAAACAATGGCAATTGACCTGAGCCGGGTACCCACTGATATCCATTTGGTCTTAAGTTCTGAATGCATCTTATACTTAGAAAAATACATCCAGGGAAGGGAAGGATCGACAGAGTCAACAGATCCCCAAGAAGTCGTCCTGGACTGACAACTACTCCTTGTGTGTAACTGTACACATTTCCCCTGAAAACCTGCTCTTGAGAAGACAGGAGTTCCAGGTTCTTTTTCCTTTTCCATTCTGAGCAGCCCACTTCAGACAAAAGCAGCTTTATCTACTGAGTCAAAACCCAGAGCCCAAATATCTGCCAACTTTCCAGGAAACACTTCAGCTCCTCTCTGGATTTCAGAATGTGCCCAGTGGTGCCTTCTTATTGACATCCCCTCAGGGACTGCCTTCCCAAAGCACAGAACTCTTACCTACCAGCCACTTTTGCAGAGATATCTGCACATTGCAGCCACTCAACATTTACTTGACAAAATGATTCACTTAATTTTTGAAATGACACTGATGAGATTGGTAAGAAGGAAGTAACTTTTTTTTTTTACATGTAGCAGAAGGGCCATTGTGTTAGTCAGTTTTGTATCACTGTAACAGAATGCCTGAGACAATAAGCTTAGAAGAAGAAAAGGTTAATTTTGTCTGATGATATTACAAGCTTTAGTTCATTAGTCTTGGTCCTGTTGCCTTCAAGCCCGTGGTGAGCCAGGAGTTCATGATGGGGAGCATGTGGCTGAAGAGGTGATGATGCAAATGGAGGAAGAGGACAAGAGAGTTCCCATATCCCCTTCAAGGTATACTTTCAATGACCTAACTTCTTCCTGCCATGCAACAAGGCTCCATCCCTCCTCCCAATAAAACCACAGGATGGCAATTAAGTCCTTAACAATGAGTCATTAGGAGACCAAAACCACAACAGGCACTGAAAGACTGTCATATATTCACAGCTGTGCAAACAACTTAGTTGACTACTGACTACCAATCTTCCCTAACAACCCATTCCTCTTCCTGACCTAATGTCTCAGTTAACATCACCACCCACCACACCTCTGTGGAGAATTCCCAGATGCAAACTCTGTGTCCATTCTGAATGAGTTGTCACCATTCTCAAGCAACTCAACCTTAGATTCTGGACCCTCTTGTGTCTGAATGACTGCAGCATTGATTATTCCTTCTATCCCATCAGGATATACAGCCAGTCAGTTGGTCAAATTTTGAGACTCCATTATACCAACTTCTGAGAGAGGGGAATTCAGCAGTCATCATAAGCAAGAGAAAGAAATAATACTATCTTAAAGATCAAGGCAGAAAGAAAATGTCCATTGCACAAAAGTGTCATATAGAAGTTAGAGGGGTGAGGGGAGACATCCACAAAAGACAGAATCTTCTGATTCATTCATCAAGCAAACACTTTCCTAAACTGTACACCAGATACTATGCTAGGTATTGGAGAACATCCAAACATCACCATAATAGACCCTTTCTTTGTGAAGCTTAGTTCATAGAAAAGAGCAGGATACCGCACCAGTGGCTGAGTTAGCAGATGATCCGAGCCTGGGTGATGCTCTGCCTCTGTTTCCTCATCTGTTACACATGGGCCAACCATTTGTGCTCTCCTGCCTGCTTCTCTGAGCCTGGTGAAGTTAATTAGGCATATAGCTCATAAAGCCTTCTGAGTCCTCCAAACACAGTTTTACTAAATAAAGATATTATGTCTTCTAGGGATGTGGGAAGAGGCTTTTCAGTTTTCATTTCTCCATCAGCTCTTTTTATGTTTTTGCTGCAGAAGCAATTTCAACACACTAGAATTCACAACTAGAATGAGGGAGGGAAACACTTCCCCATTTTACTTCCCTGTAATCCAGAAACATAAGGCATATAGATTTATCACAGTGAAAGCCAGGTAAAGTGTCACCAGGCAGAAGGAGCACAGCATGGGGGAAATGCTACCAGAAACACCATTAAAGGGAAGAAGTAATTAGGCCAGGCTGCATGGGACAAGCAGAGGGAGAAAGTAGGACAGAAGCAGAGGTAGACAGTCACCCTTTGCCACACATTCATCCTCAAGAATGGGGCCAAGGGGAAGTGCCCCCTGACAACAAGTTAATCACCTCATCCCATATGCCCACAGTAGCCTTCCCTCAGTATTGTCTAGGTGTCGAGGATGGGTTCCAGGGCCCACCCCACCAGTGCACAAGTCCTTTAGGTAACACGGCAAAGCATTTTCCCATCCTCTTTTATACTTTAAACCACCTCTAAACTTCTTATCATACCTGATACAGTATTTAGGGGAGTTTAGGGGATCAAGGAGGAAAGTCCACAAGTGTTAAATATAGATGCTGCTTCATCATCGTTCAAATATTTTCAGCTTCAGCACAGTTAAATCCAAAGATTCAGAATCCACCAATACAAAGAAAGTCCCTACTTCTACACAGCGACCTTCAAGCAAGGACCTACCTGAATCTCTGCCACTGTTGCAAAGAAGTCCCTCCGTCTGGCCTTACCTTACATTGTCCCTCACTGGACAGAGATTGCTGTAGTAATTGCAAAAATTCATTGGCAGTTAAATAAGCAGAACTATACAATAGCAACCACGCCTGTGCTCAGGAGAATGAGGCTGTTCACAGAAGTGGTGCAGGCCAGATGGTCACCTGAGACTCCAGCCACTACCCGCTGCTGTCCTACAGCTACACTTGGTCTTTTGGGGTCTGTGAGTAAGGGGTAGAAGGTTGGCTGTGGGTTGGGACTCTAGGCATGCATCTTTTTCACCATTACACCATTACCCATGGTGGAGTTGGACTTTTCATTGATGATGCTGCCTTTGTGTTACCCATATTCTCATAAATAACCCCTCACCTACGTTCCTATGGGTAACCCCCAATAAAGTCATGGGTTCCCTGAGCTGGACTTGGATAGGACCATTTCTCATGTCTGTCAATGCCTGGCTTAGTTTCTTTGCTTGTTGCTGGGATGAAATTTTCTAACAAAAGCAATTTAACTGTGAGCAATTCTGACTTGCAGTTCAAGGCACAGTCCATCACAGCAGAGAAGTTGAACCATCAGGAGCCTGAAGCAGGGGGTCACTTTGAATCCACAGCCAGGAAGCAAAGATCCATGAAACTCAGCTCCCTCCCTCATTTTTATACAGTCTAGGAGCCCATCCCAGGGAAATGGTGCCACCCACAGCAGGTGGACATTTCCTCCTCAATTAGAGGAATCAAGACCATCCTTCACAGGAATACCAAGTCTGTCTCTCAAGTGACCCTAGCCCTGTCAAGCTGACAGTTAACACTAAATGTCACAGTGCTTTCTCTCCCTAGGGTGAACACACATTTACTTGCAACTGCCCAGAAGTATGACGGTAGCCATTTTTCTGAGAAGTTGGATGTCATCCTGGAGTCTCCCTATTCCCTCACATTCTTATCACACCATTCAATAAGGATGCTATGAAGGCATGGTGGAATGCCTTAAAGCCAGTCATTAACTGGCAAACAGACCTCTCCTATTCACAAAGCAATCAGAGCAAACAAATCCAGTCTCCTGGAAGGAAGCTTTGTGTCCAGTGTGAGGCACTGGTCTCTGATCTCTCTCTCTCTTGTTTCCCCATGTGGCCCTGTGCTTCCTCATCCTTAAGAGGCTAGTGCACTTTTGTGTAGAACCTCTGTTTTCCTGGAAGTCTCTGGGCAACAGAGGCATCCCAGGCTCCAGAGGACTACTGAGTCCTCTATTCGCATTGGCTCCTGCATTTCACAAACACGCATACCACTCCTATTGTTCACCACAGTGTTTAGTACAGGCTATGCAAGGCAACAATGCAGATTCTCACTTTCAAAAAACTTAAATCTGTAAACAAAGAACTGTCAACAGGGCCAAGCTGGTTGATGAGTTGTCTGAAAAACTTATGACAGTTCCTGAGGAAAGACCTCTTATTGAAGGCGATATATAAAAAAGGAGGAAGAGTTAGCTGTGCAGAAGAAAGATACAGGATTAAGGAGAACAGATGATTCACTATTGGAGTAGGGGTGAGCTTCACTGGAGAGAGAAAGGGAAGAGAGTGAGAGCTAGAAATGGGGAAAAGTTGAGAGCTCAAGGGGGTGAGGACAGAGAAGGTCCTATGTCACTAGGTGTTCTAGGCCTGGGATTGGCTACCATAAGGACTGAGAGTTTGTAAGTGAAATGGGAAAGCACTCAGATTTGGTTCTATGTTTACAAGTCATTCCTATGGCTGCCCTGTAGAGGGCATGAGTGGAGGTAGAAAGATGTAGCAGCAGGCAAACAGAAGGGTCCAGAAGAAATCAGATGTTAGCATAAGATATGGAAGTAACTATGGAGACTGCCCTCCAGCCATTCATTCATGCTGCTGGAGCTCACCCTCATTCAGACCTTATCCAATTTGTATCAAACTCTGACAGTAGCCTCTACATTCTTTCTTTTTAATTTAAAAGAATTTTTCCATACACTATATCTGATTGCAGTTTTCTCTCCTTCCCTCCCAGATCCTTCCCACCATCACATCCGTCTAACTATATGGATTCTTTCTCTTTCCCTTCAGAAAACAAGCAACCAAATAATAAAACAAACAAACCAGAATAAAGCAAAGCAAACAGACAAACAAGAGAAATAAAAAGAAAAAGCACGAGAAACATATTCACGCACACACACACACACACACACACACACACACACACACAAAAGGCATAAAGACACAGAATCAATGGTCATCATAATAGACAAACAAAGATAAGCAGGTTTCTAAAGTGTTCAAACAAAGCATTGTAAGCGAAACATCTCAGAAACACTATCGAGCTTGCTTGTGTTAGCCATCTGTTACTGGGCATGGGGCCTCCCTTAGGTGTGGATTGTATACCCAGTGAGGCTCCAATGGAGAAAACTCCTCTGCAAGCAGCTATCAGTTGGAGATAGCTTCTGTGTTAGGGATAAGAGTCTGTGTTTGGTTCCCCTCTCAGGGTTGGGATCCCATCTGGCTTGGATCACTGCAGGCTCTGCGCATGCTGCCACAGTCTCTGTGGGTTCATACGTGCATCAGTAATGTTGTATCTGGAAGATACTGTTTACTTGGTGTCTTCCATCCCCCATTGACTCATACAAGCTTTTTGCCTTCTCTTCCACCTAGCTTCTGAGCTCTGAGCGGAGGGGTTTGAGGAAGACATTCCGTTTAGGACTGAGTGTCCCAAGGCCTCTCACTCTCTGCACATTGCCCAGTTGTAGATCTCTGTGTTAGCTTCCATACAAAAGCAGGAACAAAACAAGGAAGTTCACTCCATCCATACCTACTCAATACAATCCTTGAAGCCTCTGCATTCTTAATCCTTCTACATTCAATCCTACACCAAACTAGCTCTAAACACCATGACCCAGTAACATACTAAACTACAGCTGTAATCTCTCACTGCTGGATGTCTGTAGACACTAGACTATTTGCTGTCTGCTTAATTACATATCCTTGTGTTCGGCTGGTTTTAACTGTTCGACTGAACACAACCTAGTATCTCTTGGTAATGGAGTATTAATGAGGAATCATGCACATCAGGCTGGCCTATTACAGGCTATCTTGATTGTTGATTGATGTAGGAAGGCCCAGTATTACTCCCTAGATCCTGAGCAGTATAAGACAGGAGAAGGCTAACTGGAAGCAAAGAGGCAAGCATGTTCTTCACTGTGGATGTGACGAGTTGTTTGAGATCCCGCCTTGACTTCCCCTCAGTGATGGACTGCAACCTGGACCTGACATAAGCTAAATGAACCCTTTCTCGGCAGAGATGTTTTCTTGCCCTGATTCTCTTTGTCAGGATATTTTACATAGCAATGGCTCCACAGCACAAAAGAAATGATGCCCACAATGTACCTATACCAGAGAGAAGCTGTACAGAGAGCCTTTACTTTAAATGAGAAGGTGAAAGTTCTTGATTTAATCAGGAAATAAATAAAAAATCATATAATAAGTTTATTATGATCTATGGTTTCAGAATGAATCATCTAGTCGTGAAAGAGGGAAAAAGAAATACCTTCCAGTTCTGCTATGTACCTCAATAGCACTTTCCCTGGCCACCTTAGGAGCCCTGCGCAGCCACCAATATTGCATTTTAGAGCACTACAACTCATGGGCTGGGGGAATAGACCTATTTTTATCCCCAACCTGTGAGGGGCAATGTGCAGCCTAACTTAGAGATTGCCCCTGCCCCTAGTGAGGCATTTGAAAATAGGATTGGATGCTCAGATTGAAAAAGGCCCTTGGAGTTCCTAGGCTTGACACACAGAAAGAAAAAGAAAAAGGAAAAAAAAATAAGTAAATTCTAGGAAGCTCATAGCAAGCTACCGCTTGGTCTATGCTATTTAAATATAAAAAGAGATTTGACCTCAGTTTGAATTCTAAGCCCAGAAAGTCAGACCCATTGCTTACCTTTAAGATCAGTGAAAACAATAATGCTATTTTCATTTGAAAGAAAGTGAAAGTGCAGAAAGGGCCTGGCCTCCTGAAAATTGTTCCAGACTCACTGAAAAATCATGCATGCCCATGTTTCCCCAAAACTTAACCTGAACCAGCAGCTCAAACACTCAAAGTCACAAGAATGTTCTTATTTGCTCTTAAATGTGGATGGGGAAAGAAAGGATTAGTGAGGAAATTGGCTCTAGAGGGAAAATAAAAACTGGAGTGAATTTGCACTTTACTCTATGAAGATGGTCTACAGTTGTGTGAGGATGCCTTGGCTAGTCCATCCTGCTCACATAAAGCTGCCTGAGGTTGGATTTCAGAAAACAGGATCCATGATTCTGAGCCTCCTAGAAAAATATATATTTCTTTTTTCCAAATTTTTATTTCTCTTCTTGTCTCAAATTCTGGTATCTTCAGTTTGATGTTGTAAGAGTGAATCTAGGATTGAGTCCCATGAAGGAGACCTTGAAAGCTGCAGTGTGGGGCACATAGTTTGGTGATCCAGAAAAGAAGATATGGAGCTAGAATAAGGTCAGAGACCTGTTCAAACCCCAAAAATCTCAATCTGAGATGGAAAATCTCATATCTTGAGACCAGCAAGAGAAAGGACTTCTCCCTCTCTGTTCCATGCCTGCATGCTCTGGGCACATAGCTCTGAGGCCCACTCCTGCAATTCTCTAGGTAGTCACAAGTAGTCACATAGTCTAGCACCTGGAATGTCTCTCCATGTAAATGAGGTACCCCATACCTTAAGTTCCAACCAATAAGGTAAACCCACCTTGAAAATCCCTTCCCACTTCCCAAGGTTCATATAGCCCTTGTTCGCCTTGGAATAAAGACATATAAGCTGTTTCACTAAACACCATCTAAGAGAGCTGTTGTAATGAATAACGTCTAAAAGGGCTATAAGCTAAGATCTTTGGAAAAGGCTTTCTCCCGCTACACTCCTTCCCCAGCACTCCCAGTGGGACTGAGATCCTATGGGTCCCAACTGGTCCAGACTCTGTTTTGTCCTTTCCAGTCTGGTGTGCAGTGCCCTGACACCCAGAGAGAAGAGGAACTTGGAACCACACTGCAGAGCACACTCTTTTTTAGATGTATTGTCAGTCTGCACTAATCTTCATTCCATCCTGAGGCTGCCAGGATGTCAACGCACCTGCTATCTCCTCTTTATTTGTTCAATGTACTGACTGTGACCTTAGCTCTGGGATTCTGGGAGGAGCTGCCACTGATTTCTCATAAGATACACATAAATACCTCTACAAACAAAAGAAATTCCTTTTGTCCTTCACTTTCCTTACTGGTGTAAGTCTACCTTCAATCCAAGTCAGCAGAGGGGTCTGTTAAAGCAGGGACAAGGCAGACATGGATATGCCACAGACAGGGGGAGGTAGCAAGCAATCAGCTGCGAGTGCTTTCTTGGTATTTGTTTGTGTAGACAGCCACATCCTATGTGGCTGAGGATGGCTGACTTTGTATTTCTGATCCCTTAGCCTCTACCTCCCAAGTTCTTGGATTACAGACTCACACACAACACGCAGTAACAGGTTCTGAAGTAATGTGCTCAAACTACAAACTAGATATTTTCAATTTTCCTTTGCGAGCTTGCTGTGTCTGACAGGGTCTTCATCTTTGTTTTCTGCTGTGTCGGGGAGGCAGTCTTGGAACTAGAGGCTTGAATGCTTTCTCACAGCCTTGTTCATTGCTACTTGGGGGCTGAGGGATATAGTGAAGCACTTGAGAAATGTCCCTTCCCTGGTCAGTAGAGTCAGAAAAGACAGAAAGTAGTGCAGAGGGCTCCCAAATGAACAAGTCTGATCACACAAACCAAGGGATCGCCTCACACCCAAAGCACATGACAACATGCTTGATATTCAGCCCTTCTGATAGCAATTAACCCAAGATCATATGAAGCATACGATGCAAAACTAGGAGAAGTTAAACATAAAGAAATTAGAGGGGCTGTGTGACAACTCAGTCAGGAAAGCACTTGGCTTTGCAAGCTTGAGAACCTCGGTGTGAGTCCCAGCACCCTCCTTAAAAAACATGGTATCTATACAACAACCAATGCACCAAAGGGAACAGGAACATAGACTTTTTCTTTTTCTCCCTGTCAATGAGGCACTTTTCCCTAGTGTTACTGCCTTGTAGGCCCCCAGTGTATTAGGAGGCTCTTAGCCTTCATCTGACTTCTGAACTGGGGCAGGGGACTGTTATGTAGGGACACTCCACTCCAGAGGAGTGGGATGAAAGGGATAGGGGGTAGAGGGTGGGAGGGTGGGAGTGGGAAGGGTGGAAAAAGGACACTGTGATGGAGATGTAACTTGAAGCAATAAATAAATAAATTAAAAAAAAAACTGGGGGCATCACGGCGCACATTTATAATCCCAGCAGAGACAGAAGGATCCCTGGGGTTCTCTAGGCAGCTAATCTAGCCTAATTGGTGAGCTCCAGACCAACGAGAGGCCATTCCAAAGGAGGTGATGGCATAACTGAGGATTATACCTAAGGTTATCATCTGACTTCCTGCCCTTCAGCTGTATGGCCTATCTCTCTCTCTCTCTCTCTCTCTCTCTCTCTCTCTCTCTCTCTCTCTCCACCAGCTCCCTCTGTTCTCTTTAGCAGTGTATCATTTCAGCTACACCAAACTCATTCTTTCTGTGGACCCTTGCCCTTTGTTGTCTCAGCCACATAATCTATGACCATTATCACTTTTTGGTCATTCTGGGCCCCCTCTAAGCTGTCTTCATTCTAGAAACACTCTCTGTTTGCCTACCCACTGACACCCCCAGCCATTCTCTACCACATCCTTTTCTTTTTAGTCTGAATCACTTTGTGACAGGACATCAGCCCAAATGACTGGCTTGTCTCTTTTTAGTCATCCTCTTTGGAATATGAGCTTCCTGAAGGCAGCAGCCGGGTCAGCCATATCTCCCCCAGCATTTCCAAATGCCCAGAGCAGCATAGTCTTACAGTAAAGAACCCACGGATGTGTCAGACGGGAAGAAGTGCCATCCTGGTCATGTGTCTAGCTGATGTTCAATTTTAAGTGTGGTAAGAACTGAGAAAGAGTAGATACACAGAGTGTCTGTCAGATTGATGGTGACAATCAGCACATACAGTGGGACAGTTTGGAGCTAAGTGAAGGGACTGCACATAGCATATTTGGACAGGGACAGAAGATTCACAAAGGTGTGAACCTCTCCAGGGGTGGAACTGCTGAAAGCTGTTACTTGTGTTCTTGATTTTTCCGGGCACAAGAGCACCAAGAAGACAGTTCACTGAACCCCAAAGCCCTGAAGAACCTGCAGAAGTAAGAGTTTAGGGAAGACAAACTGACTTGATACAATAGAAGCAAGGATCCAGGGGGGAACTGTGCTCCCCAAGCTCCTCCCTGAACCCAAGGGGAGGGGAGCTGGGAGATGATTTCCTGCTGATCCATTTCTGCTTCTTGGAGTGAGGGAGGATGGAGCTCTGAGAGAGCAAAGGGAGACTGAGTTTGCATGGGTTTACTAGCACCACCAAAAACACACAGAACAGAAGAGACATTTGCCCAAGTGATGCTAATGGAAGTGAGGTGTGGGTGCTACTTCGCGTGTAATGTGGTCATTTCCCCAGATAACGTATTGTAAGTTGAAAATAATAACTTGGAAAAATATACTTGGGGATGGGAAGACAGCTCAGTGGAGAAAGTTCTTGCCTTGCAAGCATGAGAACCTGTGTTTAAGACTCGGGATATACATTAAGAATACTACTCAGCCATCAGAAACAAGGAAATCACATAATTTGCAGCCAAATGGATGGAACTAGAAAAGCTCCTGAGTGAGCTAACCCAGACCCAGAAAGATGCACATGGCATGTATTTACTTATAATTGGATTTTAGCCATGTAGTACAGGATAACTATCCTACAACCAACACACCAAAAGGAACAGGAACATAGACCTTGTTACCTGTTAGTGGGTCACTTTGCCCTCGTGAATCTGTCATGTAGGCCCCCATATGGCTGCTGAACTGAGTGGGGCTGATATGTAGGGGCAACCCAATCTGGAGGAGTAGGATAGGTGGGAGAGAGGGTGGGAGGGTAGGACCGGGAGGGGTGCAGAAAGGGGACTGATATGAAAACATAATTTGAAGTAATAAATAAACATTTTTTTTAAAAAAGCCAGATGTGCTGTCTACTTGTTTGTACTGCCAGCATTTGTGAGGCAGAGTCAGGAGAATCTCTAGAGCTCAGTGGCTGGCCAGCCTAGCCTAGCCTACTCTGAGAACTTCAGGCCAATGAAACTCTGTCTCCAAAAACAAAGTAGAATGACACCTAAGGCTGACCTCTTGCCAGCACAAACATGCACACATATGTGTCCTACAAACATAGACATACACACATGCACACACATACACATGCACACACACACAATGCACTTACTGTACCTAACCTACTGAGAACTGGAGATCAGCCTAACCAGCTATAAACATGCTTAGAGCACATGCTTTGGCCTACTGCTGAGTCAGATCATTCTCACAAAGCCTGGTGCATAATAAAGTACAGAACATCTCCAGGAATTCATTGAATACTGTACAGGGAGCAGGAAAACAGAATGGTTATTCTGTACTGCTCGCCAGAGAAAAGATTAAAATTCAAAGCCTGTTTTTCACTCAATGCACATGGCTTTCGTGTCATTGCGACATAAATAGATGCTGGTAGAACCATCCCATCATAAACTGGACCATCGACAACGACATCTCCACTCTGCATATGGAGTTATAAAACAGCCTTGCTTTCCATCACCTCCTCTGGCCCCTTTGAGGCTGCCACCCTTCCTTTCTGTTCCCACCACAGTGTATCTCTGCCCTTTGCTTGTCAGACACAGGAAACAGCATGGTGGCTGTAATCTGCAGCATCCTCCTTTATGTGTAAGTACTGCCTCCGCTCGTGGTGCAGAATAAACTGGAGGCATAAAAGAGACCGGTGTTCTGAAGTTCTCACTGAGCGGGGAAACAGCAGGAGACAGCAGAACAAGAGATTTGAATTTCATGCCCTCCCTCACCTAGGCAGCAAGCTTGGAAATGCAGAATTCCTAAAGTGCTTACAGGCTCAGAGTCTTGGGGAGAACTGGGGATGCTCTGTCATTGTGTTTCTCCCTGGCATCTGCATTCTCAGCACGGTGTGAAACCCACAATGTGGACATTTATACTCCTAAGATTCACTTGGGTTGTTGATTTGTTGTTTGTTTTCCCTGTGTCTGTTGCTTGGGAGTTTACTCGTGTGTTTTGTTCCAGGCTTCAAATCACAGGAATACTGAACATTATCTATGAAAACATGTCAATGTAGGGAGCACTCAAAATCTTTTTCTTTATATGATAAAAGATTTGAGGGTGGAGAAAAGGAAATGTCAAGTCTTATCGGAGGGAAGCATGTACAGGAACCACCATCTTGTACCTTAGGAGGGGCTAAATATCCCCACCTTCAGGACCTGCATTCCAGCAACAGGCAAACATAGCTGCTGTAGTGATAGGCTCCCATGGTTGTCATTTGCTGCTGGGTTTCCCATCACCACTGAAGAGACACTTCCCACTGTGGACCCCACCAGAAGCACTTCTGTATTCTGCTCATGACATCACTAAAGTCTGTGGACAGTGCAGAGCTCTGGGATTAATTAGGCAGCCTGGCCCATGCCTGAGTAGTCACAGACTACTCAGTTGTGCTTGGTCATCTCAACTTCTTAACTAGTCCCTTGTATGCTGGCAAAACACCTCTGCAGTGATATGTTAGCCAGTAAAGAGCTTGCCTCGAAGCCCCAGGGCATAAGCTGTATCCCTAGAACCCACAGGAATGAGCCACTGCTGTGGCACGCTTGTAAGCCCAAAACTGGGGATTCACACCACATGCATACACACACCACATACACATACATATACATCCATCACATACACACATACATACACACACACACACAAATATGTACACATATATACACAAAGGTGCTATGTAAGACCCTGGCTGTGTGCTAGACCCTGAAAAGTGCTTCACAGGGATTGGTCAGAGACAAATAGTAACAAGAGAGCAAGAATTTAGGATTGTAAGAGGGAGGAGAAGGCTAAGAAACAGAGATGGGAATAAAATGAGAATATAAGTTATTGCCTCATGATCATTCTGATGGGTACATATCGAAACAGGACTCTGGTTAGACCTGGTTTCATTTAATTCCAGAGTTCATTTCCTTCCTTTGTCACAGGCTTGCTTACTCTTTCTCCAAATCCCCCTTCCCTAAATGCAGCTGACCTCCATGCCAGCTTAACTCTAATAACATAAATTTTCCCCTTCTCTTCTTCTCATTTTCCTCCTTGGACAGCTGCCAAGATTACAGTTTGCCTGCCTTGATGTTTTTTTTCTTTTAAACTCTAACAATACTATCCTGGAGCTCCCACGTGGGTCTGTTCATAAATTCCTCCATTATTTAGACTAAGAACCCCAAAAAGGAATGTTTATTTCCCCCAGATCAATTGAATTCCTGGCCCTTTGCTTTCCTGGCACACCTTATTGGTTTGGAACACTAACTAAGATGTCAAAGACAGATATAAGTCTATAATTCAGAACCTGAGACGTGGCATTATTCTTAAGACAAAAGTGGGAAACAGGCCAGGATAGGTACCATGACTTATCGTTGGTAACTGGCCAAGGTGATGGCAGGAGTAGAGGATGCAGCCAGTGGCAGGAGTTGTGTGTGTGTGAACCATGGATGAAGCCAGCTGAGGAGGGCAGGGTGAATAACCCAAATGTGAGTGTTAGATCCCGTCTTTACCTTGCCAGTATTTTCACTCCACATCCATGCCTCTGAATGCATTTTAACTGTTTCCATGTTGCATTGTTCACCGCTGGGCTTTTTAGGTGGCTCCTTAGTGCCAGGTGCTAGTCCTACCCTAAGGTGGACCATCCACCCTGTCCCAGACCAGCCCTGATGCTTCATGACCAAGCAACATCATGCCACCCAACCTTTGCTTTAAGATCTTCTGTCCCCAAACCCTGCCACCTATGCTGGAGTTCCCACACTGTCTCAAGACTCTCAGCAAAACAGCTTCCAGGTTTGGTAATACCTGAGTCTATTTGGTTTACCTTTTCTTTATCTTTTTCCTTCTTTCTTTTCTCCACATCCTATTGTGCATTTTATAAATTAAAAAAGAAAGAAAGAAAGAAAACCAAAACTCTAGAATCAGAAGGCTGAGAGCTCTCCACTAGAAAATCAGTCTAAATTGTGTCATTACCCTGAGGAACTCTAGGAGTGAATTGAAAGGAATACATAAAATTCACATCACCTGCAAATGAGTTGCCTTAATGCAATTCTTGCCAAGAGCTGCCCGCAGAGGGGCTGTTTCTAGGCGTAAAGTGCACTGCCTTCCACCAAGCAGTGGCCAGGGCTGTTTCACAAAGTGAAGCCTCGCTAAATCCAAGCATTAGCAACTTGCCTGAATCCTGGTCCTGCCAGCTTCTCTCCCACCACACCAACCCTAAACGATGCTGTTAAGTAATTCAGTTTGAAGAACTCTTATAGAGATCAATTTTACTAATGTGCACACAGCATAAAGGAGGCTGGGCTACCGTCCAGAGAGGAACCTCGTGATTTTTCTTTTTAAATCAGGGAACAAGAGCAAGAGTTATACTGACGTTGTGGCCTGCAAATAACTTCCCCAGGGACTAACATTCCCCGACTTTGCGATTTACCGAAAGGTTACAACTATTTATGTTGTGCAGTCTGCATGATAATTAGCAGGGTTGCAAGGTACCAACCAGGACAGTTGCTGGGACTTCAATACAGACATCAAAGTCCCTGAATTTCTGATGGCAGCTGTCACTAAGAACTGGCAACAAACTTTTGCATGCCTCTCCCCCACCGACCTCCCATATACATTTAAATTAGTTTTTAGAGTGCTTTTGATTCATTTAATGATTAACTGTTGTAGCTTTTTCCCCTAATGTAAAGTTACCCAATGCACTCTGCAGCTTAGCAGCTATCCCACAAGACATGGATCTAAACAACTTACAGACAAACCCGGGTCTTGTGTAATGATTTATTCAGAGTATGCATTGCTAACAGAAGTAGAGAATCAATGGATGGCAAACCACAGAAAGGAAATATGTAAAAAAGATAGGGGGCTGGGCTGCATTAGGTTTGGGGCTCATTCTGGACAACGATAAAGTGGCAGTCTTCACCTGTTTGATCTGGTTTATTGAGGACACCTTCTAGCTGTGTCCCTCCCCCCATGGGATGTGTCAAAGCTGTCCCTGGGGTCTCTTCTACTAAGGACACTAATCTCATTCATAAAAGCGAATGACCTCCCAAAGGCCCAGTGAAGGTAAGTGGAGAGTTCAACCTATAGGTGCCAGGAGGGAAGCACATTGATAGCTCAAGCATATCAAGCCCAACCAGGTCTCAAAATAATGAGCAATCAAACAAAGACCCATGATTGGTGTTCCATAGAAAGCCTATTCTCTTAAAAGCTTTGATTTTCCAGTAACAGAGTTCCCCATCTACATGCATCTGACTCAGACCTTCCCAGTGTAATTCTAGCTATGTATTAAGGACATATTCTGCCACAGGCCATGGCAAAGTAGGACAGGAGAGAGGCATTAGCTGACCCACGTTGCTTCCTAGCACTCAAGAGATTGGGCTTCCACAAGGGCACGCATAACCTGCTTTGGAGTGACTGCTTTCCAGCAGCCAACTTGACAAAGGCTTCCAGGAAGAAAAACTAAAGGGGTGGAAGGGACCATACCCAGTCTCTGCTGACTGGCAGACACTGGGCCAGGCACTTCCAAACCTGGGTCTGTTTGTCTTTCTATTTCTAAAGAAGTCACTGCAATGTACCTTATTGTCTCCTGGTCAATTTGGTTACACGGAACAGAAGCTCAATTCAAACCTTGTGAGACCCTGCAGTGAGAGAAAAAAAACAGGAAGGCAGTAAATGCCAGGGCATCTAGAGCCTGGGGAGAGGGCTTTTGGAACTATCTCTGTTTGGGAGGTCTGAGTTTTGCTTGACTTTTCTTTAATGCACACCACATTTTCTTCACATTCGTATGGAGTCAGAGAAAATAGCCCTTCCCAGAGCCCTTGACCTTGACATCCAGCCTTCACTAACCAGAGATTAACAAGGATCTGGTCTCAAGACCAAAACTCCTAGAGATGTGACTTTATCTGGATCATGTATCCAATGGGAGAGCTTATGGTGGGTACAGAGTGTTGGTGGTTGCCATGGGAGGGGAACACTGTCTGGGAATAAGGAGTCAGTGAACAGGAGGCCCCTCGAAATTCCTTACAACAATCTAGAAAATATTTCTCTTCTTACTGAATGCCTAGTTCCATTTCTAGACTGGAATAAGCCTTCAGTGAACATGTGAACAAGAAGGGTAAAATGGGAAATAGAAGGAAAAGGAGAGATACAGAAGCCTGGACTGGATGCCAGTTCACAGTAGCATCTCCTCCCTGATGGTAAGCTCACTGTCTGCAAATGTGCAATAAGAGCCCAGAGAAGGGACTCTAGTGTATTTGAAAGTGAGGATGCCTCTGACCAGACAATATGGCTCCCCTGTCACCACTCTTCCTAGGCTTCTCTTATCTTTCCCTGCAGTGACATTTTCCTTCTCAGTGGCTGGTATAAGACACCTTTCCCCTGGAGAGAGATCTACCTTGTCACTTTAATGCTCTGGTAAACCCACTCAAGGACTCAGGTCAGCAGGGTCTTGGGATTACAGAGGCAAACAGGGCTCCTCTACATAAGAAACAGATGTGAGGAAGTGGGCAGAGAAGGAAGCAGCAGGGAGAGGAAAAGGAGACTCTAAGTCAAGGACAAATCCAAGAATCCCGGAAAGAAGAGAGACATGTGGTTAATGATGTGATGGTCCCTGGGACAGGCTGTGGATTGCCTCTGCACTACACCACAAATCCTTTGCATCGCAGCAATCTGTATTCAGTAACTGGGGGGCTATTCTTAACAGAAGCCTGAGACAGGAATGGATTTTGCCTCAAGGTCAGAGTGAACCTGGTCCTGTGAGCAAAAGCAGCAATATCTGGCTTGGGTTCCCAACAGACTGATGTGACAGTAGCCCACATGCTATACCACTGTCTGTTCCCACAGGGGGATCAGGCAGCACATCACTGCAGCTTTTTCAGGTGAAGACAGCTAGCCTGGACTTTCCCTGATCCTTGTGGGAACAAGGTGAATTTCTAACATTTCCTCTGTTTGTGTATTCTTGCCCTTGTAGCTAGATCCCAAGTTTCTGGGCGTATGCTGGTCATTCTGTCCTGAGAAACTCCTTCCTCTTTCCTTCTCTTCTGACCTAAGCTCCATCTCACTTCTACTTTCCCTTCTCCCCTCTCTCCCTGCTCTAGTTCAGTGTGCTGTGACTCCTCTGGCAAATTCTCTGGCAAACCTCTTTATTCTTCAATGTTCCACTTGCTAAATTCATGTTCCCTTGATGAGACCAGGTTTTCCCAGCTTGTTGGAATCATCACTCTGACCACGTTGGATTAGAATTTACTTGCCAGGTTTCTGCCTGTTTTTCCAAGTAGACAATCAGCTCACTGAAGGCAAGTCCACATGGCTGTTTTGGCCACTTCTTATCCTGTGCCCACAGATGCTCAAAAACACCCGTTGAGTAAGCGACTGACTGAGTTACTACTGCTCTGAGAAACCACCACAGCCCCATCACTGAAGATGGGCTCTCTCTCTCTCTCTCTCTCTCTCTCTCTCTCTCTCTCTGTCTCTCTCTCCTTTGCCCCAGCCCTCCATTGCCCTTTGTCAAGCAGATGGGGTTTGCAGTCATGGCTCTGTAGTAAACAAATCATTCTTGTAAAACAATGTCTTGCAGCATTCTGTGTAGTAGAACAACTGTCCTTATATTCCAAAGACCCCACCCTGGGTAAGCAACACTGGAAAATGGACTCATTGAGGAGAAACTGACCAGCTTTTCAGTGTTTGCATTCCTTCTGGCCACTGGTTCAAGTTTTGGAAATGAGTATCAATCCCTGAGGGCTCTCAAGTGTGTCCCCTCTGTAAGGCAGTGGGATAGTCACAGAACCATTGGCAGAGACCCCTAGAAGCCTCTGGACTGGCTTGAATGTCTAAAACATAAAGCTTTCGCAGCATGCCCCTCCCCCCCTATTCTCAGTAACTCTGAATAGTAGTTTAGAAGTCTAGACACCACAGAAAGCCAAGATGCAGCACATTTAAGGCAGTCTCAATGAGAAATCACTGCATGCTTGAAGCCTAGAGAGAATTGTCTCACAAACCGGGACAGAACAGTGCCCTGGGAGACATAGGAACCAGGTAGCTTCTGAATGGTGACAGCATTAGGAAAGTGTAGACAACGTTGGGGACAGAGTTTGTTCAGGCCCTGTTGGAAGGTACCACTGCAGTCTGAGCAGGTGATTCACAAAGGAAAAAAGAGGAACAAAAGCCAGGGAAGAACTCCGTGTTAGTCAACTTGCCATGACTATAGCCAAAGACCTGAGACAATCACTTAATAAAAAATGAAGAATGGGTTTATTTTGGTTCCTAGTACTGAAGGTCTCAGTCTATGACAAAATGTTTTGGGAGCTCTGGTAAGATAGCGCATCATATCAAGATATGTTGATCACTACTACACATTTATTGGCCAAGAAATGCAGTAGAATGAAAAGGGTCTAAGTTCGCACCATCCTCCTCAAAGGTACCCCCCTAAAGACCTAAAGACATTCCTCTAGGCCTTGTCTCTTAAGGATCTACACCTCCCAGTAAGTAGCACCGTAGACCAAGACTACAGAACGCATTGACCTTTGATTGACTTCAATACCAAACTACTGTGTGCTGCAAGGTAAATGCTTGAGCTTAGGTTACAGCTCAGACCTTGAATTCTAAATAATGAGTCGTCCTTGGAAGCCTCGAGGGCAAGTTTTTCCTCAAAGTAAAATTTGGAGATGGTCAACTGCCATGTGAAGGAAGTGTGAGAGGAGGAAATTGACACAGTATGTGCTGAGTTGTGATGGATGTGGTACCCATCCTGGGGGAGCAGTGGGGAAGACATCATCACCATAAAAGACGTAGGATTGAGGCGGAGGAGCAAGGCCATGTCTGAGGGCAGATTGTCAACAAAGGGAAGTTTCACTTTATCGAAGCATTTTAATTTTCACAGGAAAAACCTATGCATGCACTCTTTGAGGGGTTACAAAACAATTTTTAAAGAGAGAAACAAGAAAGTTAATGAAATAGGGAAAAGAAAATTTGAGACAGACAAGGAAGCAAGAGGGAAGAGAGAAAATGTCAAAATATCATTCAGTGTGTTAATGGAAGGAATATTAACTGGCAGCCTATGTGTGATATATGTATAGGCACTAAACTGTAATGACAGATAAGACAGAAAAAAAAAAACCTTCCTTTTCTTGGGAATTCTTATTTAATGGAGAAGCCAGATAATTAACAAATTAAAAATAATATAAAATGTAAAGCTAACAGTATAAAACAGAGAATAATCCTGTCATTTATTGTTTCATTAAATGAACCAAACAACAGCAGCTTTCTATAACAATGATGATTGGTTTTGTTAGGAAGATGCAGAAAGGCAAGGCTCAGTGGGAACTGTTCATCTCTGCTCCTTTCACCCCTTAGAGCATCTTGAAGGAGGGATCCTGGTACCACCTCATGCTGCATAGCTATTTCCTTTGAATGGGAACATTCTCTCCTGGGAGAGGAAGAATTTCGTTATATTCAGGAAGAAACATGTTCGACCCGGAATGCAAAGGAAACTTAGAAGGCTCAGGAAGCTCTTGAAAATTAAGATTCACAAGGCCCCGCTCCACCAAGGCAATATAAGCAGTAAGAATTCATAGGGAGAGGAGACTTTTCAACTAAGCTGTCTGTAGGTTGAGCAAGGGGTTCTAAGAACACAGCTTTCACTAACCATCACCCACGCTCTTGCTGGGTAGGTGTTAGAGTGACACAGCTGCCATTCATTGACTGCCTCACCCACTAGGAAGTAAGCCCTCCCCCCCCCCACCCCCACACCCCTGTAAGCAACCCCAAGAAACTCACCAGTCCACTAGCTAGACTTAGGTGGACCTGCTCTTTGATCTATTGTTGGTGCCCTACCTGATGTGGACAGACATTGCTCAGGAGGGCTACTCAGGAGAAGTCACATGACACCTCACCTTGAGGTTTGCGTTCTCAGATCTGGAGCTGCTGCTGTCTTGTGGGCTGACAAGACACCTATGCAGGGGTGGCTGACTGAAACAATGTCACAAGTAATGTGTCCATACATACAGCATGGGCTTCCTTACAATGTGGTAGTTAAGCTCTTAGAACAAGACTCTTAACGAGAGTGTGTGTGTGTATGTGTGTGTGTGTGTGTGTGTGTGTGTGTGTGTGTGTGTGTGTGTGT
>CAJQZJ010009649.1:6446725-6530598 GCA_907164525.1 Lophiomys imhausi | reverse complement strand
GTGTGTGTGTGTGTGTGTGTGTGTGTGTGTGTGTGTGTGTGTGTGTGGAGAGAGAGAGAGAGAGAGAGCTGATATAAGTACTGTACAGCTGCATCTATAAAAAGACTTTACTTTGATGATGTGGCACAAAAAACCTGTAGGAACTGGCAAGTCTGGAATCCACAGTCCAGGCATAAGTCAAAAAACTGGGAGTACTGGAGGATTCTAAGCAAGGGTAAGTAGGGGTTAGATAAATTAGATTTAGAAAATATATAGGAGTTTCTGATACTGTCTCTTAATTCGGGGCCTGAAGAGCATTATCAGCATGAAGTCAGCAAAAACAGGAAAGACTCAATAGACTGAAAAACAAGTATGAAGTCAGCAAAAACAGGAAAGACTCAATAGCCGGAAAAACAAGTTTGAAGTCAGGAAAACAGGAAAGACTCAATAGAATTGAAGAAACAAAGTATCTGGCCTGACATTGTTTTCAGGTGCTAAGTGGGCGGAGCCCAAATTAAGCTGAAACAGAGTTCCTCCTATTTGAGGACAGTGCATGGAACCCAGAAGAGAAGAGGCCCCTGATGCTAGAGAGCTCCAAGAGTCCTGCTGAAAAAACGGCTGGCCATTGATGGCCAGCTCTCTCCCTGAAGCAGAAAGAAGCCGGTGAGCAAAGAAAGCCTGAGCAAGACACCAAAAGGCCAAGGACTGGACCCTGTGGCTCAGCTTTTGCCTAGAGGGGTTTGATCTGTCCAAACAGTGGCCTAAAGGAAACGGTGCCTGGCTTTAAGGACTGAGGCATAGCAGCTGAGTTCCTGATTCAAAAGAAGTAAGTTGGCCTGCAGAGGGCTAGGGTCTCCCACAGAGAAGAAAGCATGAAGCCTTATTTAAGGTGAGACTGCAATAACCAACGACCCTGACGAACCTGCATCTGAGAGATCCAGAAGAAGGACTGCTAAGTGTGTTAAAGAATCTACAACAAAGACTGTGTTCCTGACGACTGAGGACCTGCCCCAGAGACTGTATCATTCTAAAAGGTTATGAAAATAGTTGTTATAATTATCAATAGGTTTAGTGGATAGGTTAAAGGGGTTGTAGGAATTTATAAGATTGATAGTTAAGAAATTGTTGGTGTTTGTTATATGTGAATTTAGTAATAAATAAATAAGTGTTAAATAATAATTTAAAAGTTCGGTTACAAGGGTAGCCTAATCTGACTTATACCATGTAAAGATGGCCCTGCACAGGGGACAGATACAACAATGCCCACACCAGTTCTGACCTGTGGATCTCACCTTAGGAAAGTCAGATTGGAAAAACAACTTCAATCCCCTAGCCATCAGGAATTCAGGTTCCAGCCAGCTGGCTACAGCTACACTCTCAGGGCATTGCTTAGAGAGGTGATGGTGGCAGAAGCCATGGGCCAGAAAGGTTCAGCCAAGGAATGACAGGAGCAAAGCATTCCAGAGATGGCTCTTAGGGATTGTCTGTCCCTAGCCAAGGAGGAAGTTTCGAGTATTTCGGGCAAGAAAACGACACTGAGGAGAAGCTGCCTTTGTTCCCTGCCTCTGGAAAAGGTCGCCCATGTGATGAGGTATTAAAGGCTGTCCCAGCGACAGTGGGAAAGGCAAGCAGCATGCAGGCATGCATTACTTATGAGACCCCCCTGAAATGTAAATGGGGGTGAGTTCATTGGTTCCCTTGGTCTTAAATGGAATCATAAAGAATTCATCAGGTCCAGCCAGGGCCTTTCAGATCTGGAGCTCAGAGAGAAATATGTGGCATGCTAAGGTTACATTAATAAAAAATAAATAAATCCATGTCCGGGAAACGCGTGCTTGTACACTATAAAACTGCCCATTCTGTACATATTAATGTTTAATGTGTTTGTAAAAAGCAGTCGGCTTTGCAGAGCGCAGCAACAAAAGTGTCCAGCACCCCTCAGTACTTAACATCTCAGCATGGCTCCTAAGTGCTCTGATGGAGAACGGGCGGGGCGGGGAGAGGGGGGCAGTGTCCAAAGGAGGCAGGACGGAAAGCTGCAATGCCAAAAGGAAATGGGTCACTCCCTCAATTGCTGCTGATCCTGAGAGTCAAGACAGTACTTACGTTCCTATTCCACCACCTCCTTGTACTGAGGGGAACTAAAGGGAGATGGTGTTTTCAAAACTAGCATGCAATGGCTGGATGCCTCCTTTGAAAAGACAGTCAAAGGCAACACATTGAAAACATCATGAAAATGGAAAGACCTGACAAATACCTAAGAAAGCAAACGTGAAGGTGGGGTTGCTGCTGCTGCTGTGTTGTTTCTGCTGTTGTCTCACATCACATCTGTAGTTCTGGCTGCTTTCGAAAAGGGTCACATGAGAACGATCTGTTCCCTAGGTATATCCGCAGTCAGTGCATGCATGTCACTGGCAGGGTTTTTTGTTTGTTTGTTTGTTTTGTTTTGGTCCTAACTCAGTGAGAAGGCTGTGCCTCCCTCAAGCTGATTTGCAGTTGGGACACATTTCACCACCCCTCAGATCTGCCAGCCAAACCTTACCACATCATTAACTGGAACTAGAGTGGAAACTGAAAAGGGACAGGTACAAGGCCCAGAGCTGAGCACTCAGGAGTGGAAATGGGTACTTAACCCCAGCACTAGGTTGAGAACTGCTAAAGGCAATGAAACATCCTCAAGACGGACTCTATCGTTCTGTTCTCTCCTCCACCAATCACACACTCTGGAATTCGGCAGGCCCATTCTCATTTCTACACAGGCTTCAAGACCCATTGGCAGAGTCCCTGAGGCCATCTGCCAAGCTCCAGTGAGAACAAGGTTTCGAAGCTTCCAAAGTTCTAGGAGAAACGTGCAGCTGTGCTTCCCTGAGGGAAGAATCCTGGCTAGAGCCTCAGAAGGAAATCTCTGCAGCTCTCACCCAGGACTGTGAGTCCAGTTGGGGCCCTCAAATGACCTGCTGCTAACCGGTAAATATGGTTTTGTAACTTACAAATGTAACCTTGTTTAGAACTAGGGTCTTTGTATATGTAACAAAGGTGAGATGGGGCCAATCTGAGCCAGGAAATCCAGGAAGTCATCAAAGGCTTGAGTTCTATTCCCACAGCCTCAAAACTCAAGGGATGTGGCAACTATGAGAAGCCAAAAGAGCAAGGAAGATTTCCTTCCCTGAGCCTTCAGAAAAACTTTGGCCACATTTTGTTCCCGTAGACCTTCTAATCAAAAGGATGTATCTGTGTTTGTTTGTTTGAAGTTACACAATTTGTTACAGGATGCTTATAATAGCCCTGGGAAATAAATACTCTGAAAGGCATAGAGACAACTCATGAATAAAAATAAATAAAAATAAACTTAAAAACCTCCTGAGGTCAGTGCCTCAAATAAATCCATCTCACATGAAGATGAAGATCTCACAGGTGGCCCAAAAACACACATAGTGAGGACATGCTGGCATTGCCAGGAAAGCTCCAGTGGGGCAGTGTGGAGTGGATTGCCTGTCTTTAGAAAGGCTGAGTAATGTAAACTACAAGAAAAGCATGTTCAACAGCTGCATCGAAGCTCCCTCTTCCAGGCTAGCCTAGTTCTTCACTCTGTCAGACTCAGGGTTCGGTTTCTGATATCCATTTTTCTGGTACAGGCTCACTTTCAGAAATCTTCTGATTTCTATGATTCAACAGTCTTCCAGGAAACTGGACCATTCTATAAAGTTGAATAGTTCAATAGAGCCTAGTCTAACAATGCTTTACTAGAATAAATCAAATTTATTTTCTTCTGTCTCTCAAGTAGATGAAGGAGAAAAGGAGAGGAGGGAGAGATGGATAGATGGAGGGAAAGGGGGAAGGAGGGAGGGGAAAGAGGAAGGGAGGGAGGAAGGGAGGGAGGAAGGGAGGGATATAGAAGGGGAATTTATCCACTTAGGCAAATGATAGTCAGCCCTAACAACAATAGGAGTCCAGATTTCAGAGACAAGAGCAGCACAGTTAGATGTCTATCACCTCCTAGATCTGTAGCCTTCAGCATGACTAACCTCTCAGAGTCTCAATTCTCTCAGCAGCAAAGCAGTTATTGCTATGAATTAAAGATCAGCATGCATGGTCTCTAGTACCTGCTTAGTATCAGGTGGATTTTATTCATTCCTCCATCTGAACTATCCCCTGTGCTTTATTACAGAAACTGATGAGCCCCACCAGATGGCCAGCATCATTTGCTAGCAGTATCCCCAAACACCCACTCATTAGATCAATGCTAGCATCTTTACAGGAAAGAGGGCTGGGGTCAAATGCTCTCCTGCATAGAGATGTCATAACAAAGTACCCAAAACTGGTGGCTTCAAACATCAGAAATGTGCCGTCCTGTCTTGGAGTATAGAGATGAGAGATCAATTTGTCAGCAGAGTGGATGGACTGGGCAAGAGGACCTGTCTCAGGCCTCTCCCACAGCTACTGGTGGTTTCTGGCCCTCCTTGCCATTCCTTAGCTTGATGGAACAAATGTCACCCTACCCTGTTTTTCCAGTTCCTCCTGGACTTCTCCCCATCTATGTCTGTCTCTGTGTCAAGTCCTCACTCTGCACAGGAAGATAACTACTGCACCAGAGCCATCTGGAATTATCTCATTCCACTTGATCACCTGGTGGCCTCTAGATCACATTCACTGGCACTGATGTTTCAAAGGCTTCTGAACCCAACACATCTCCCATGGTAGCCAGTAACTAAAGAACCAGGACTCATACTGTAACCCCCTGTCTCTCTGTCTTGCTCCCCAGAGCTGCCTGTGGTATAACAGCTCTTGCAGTCATGCAGAAAAAATTCAGTATGCACAACCCAGTCTCACAGAAACAGCTGGAGAGATAGCAGGTCAAATACAACCATTTTACAAATGGGGATGTAGAGAACCGAAGAGGGGCAAGGTTACACTGTCAGGTAGGCAAGTCAGATCTCCAGTTTAGGTCTAAGATGCCCCTGCAGATCTTCTGTTTTCTACAGAAAAAATCCCCCAACACAACCCTCTAGTTGGAAGCTGCTAGCTCCCTTGTTAGGACTGTCTGGAAATGAGGAGAGTAGGACATTTTAAAAAATATGAATCTGCATAAAAGGCTCATCCAGTCACATAGAAACACTAGTATAAGCAAAGTGTCTATCTTAAGCCAGATGAAGAAACTATTATGATTATTCTTGTGATCATTATTATTCTAATCTTCTAGCCCAAATTTCCAGAAAGCCCAGAATGCCACTTTCCTTCCATGTCCAGCTTCAAGAAAACGGGCATAGAAAACAGGCCAGAGAAATTGAATCACAGTTTCTGCTAAATACATATTTAATTCCTTATGTTTTTTTTATATTTTGTTTTGTGCAGGACTGTTTACCTAGTTAATGCTGAGATGGAATCTATTGTTACCAAGTGACTGTGGATAGTTTTTTATTCAGGCTTGAAGTGCCCCCTAGTGAAATGTTTCTGTGTTTAAGAAGCTGAGAAATAAGCTGGAAAGTGGATTTACACATAGGAGAAGATATTTTTTAGAAGGAAATAGGAGAAAAAGGAGATGGAGGAAGATGGCTCCTGTGTTTCAAGGTGAATTGCACAGGATTAATATAAACCCTCTTCCTGGGGCCTTTCTGTGTGCACACTCACACAGATTGCCTTGTGGATGCATCCCTGACACAGGAAAGTTCTACCCACAGAGCACACACTAGAAACCTGCAAGCAGGCCTCTCAAGACAGAAAGAAAATGCACCCTAGACACACTGTGGACCACAAGAAGCCAGACTTTTGATACGTACCATAAAACTTGTCAACACTAGGTTTGTGCATGAGCCTATTTAGTGAGCATCTCTCTAAGAGATGATATTTGAGTCTTTGGTCATTCCAAGTCATGTTAGTTGATATGGAAAACAGAATGTATGTTGGACATCATGGTGGGGAGGAGACTGTATGGAAATTCTCTCTGATTATCAATCAATGATACTATAAAGCTAAAACTGCTCATGTTTTCTTTTTAAATTTTAAATAAAAATTCTAGCTTTTTGATAAAGCAAAGAAAACCAACAGGAACTAGTTTTTAAACACAGTTCTTTGATTAGTAATTTCATCCAGTGGACAGTTTGCAAACCTACTTACACATCAAAACTACTTTAAAGAATGAATTTATGCCTCTACCCTCAGAGCTTCCTGTGAAGTTGGTCTGGGGTACAGCAGACATTTGTATTCTATCAAAAGTTACAATCAAGAAAGTTGATGTACAACCACGTGTAAAGACATACCAAAAGGATGTCCCCTGCTCAGACTCCAGGAACTCACCAAGTCACTGGCTGAATGGTGACTTGGTTCCTGTGAAGTCCTTTTATGGGCAGGAAGTCAGAAGCAATTGATCATGCATGTAAGAAGGACATGAAGATTCCCCACATGTCCTGTCCCTGTTCCCTGGGGTGAATAAACAGAGTAGCTTCAAATTATGGACTGGCTTCCCACTAGGCCCACAAGAGGGTTGAGATCTCCATTGCCAACCTCAGTCAACGTGGTAATTTTATAAACAAGTTGTGCTCCAAAACAATTCTGTAGTGTAGCTTGCACCCACTACGGTATGTGATGCCGGTAGTGGGTCCCCCAGAATAATGTAGTGTATGCCCAATGAGGTTGTTGGAGACAACTAGAGTACTGTACCAGCACCATGCAGGCCATCGTCCCAGCCATACTTTTCTCTCCAGCCTTACCTGGGCTCTGTTTAAGCTACACAGAGTTGAGTCTGGCTGTGCATTGAGATCATTAGAGGGTGAAGAAAGAAAGGAAACTTAGATAGATAGATAGATAGATAGATAGATAGATAGATAGATAGATAGATAGATAGATAGACAGATAGATAGGGTTTCTCAGCAGTTCTCCTTGTTCCATCTTTTGAAAAAGAAATGGCCTCCAGCTGTCAATCAAATTGTGAGAAGCGGCTATTGGGTGTGGCTCCAAAGGTGTGTGACTGGAAACAGGTGTGATCAAGCAAATCTCAAAGTTGTGGTCTCAAGCCCCAGGCTTCACACTGAGATTGGTAGGCATGAGATCAAGCTCTCTCCCTGTTTCCACCTGCCTCTGGAGCACATGGACTCATCCCCAAAGGGATATCTTCCTTAAGGCACACAGAAACCTTCCCACACATGGTCACTGGTGAGCTCAACCACGTACCCAGTGTCTGGGACCCTTCCCCATGTAAATACAGCATTGCCAGCTTCTCAATATCAGCCAATAGAATGCATTCACACCTCCCCAAGAAATCCTCCCTCCCCACTCCCCACGGTTAAAAAGCCCTCACCTATCTCAGAGTTTGGGAGATCTGATAGATGGCGGGAGATTTAATAGACTTAGAGGATAATTAGAGAAAATGGGAGAACCAAGACCATTGTGACATCTAAACTAAAAATAAACGAAATCTGGTTCGCCAAATAGCTACCTCAAAGCTGTTGTGATTTTGCCATTGGAGAAAGCTTTCTCCAAGTGCGCGGCACTTTGCTGGACCCGCCATGTTTTCTCAGGCACTGAATGCCTGTCCTTGACTACAACAGGTAATCCTGATGATCCTGCTCGCATACCATGGGGGGGGACTCCACAGCACCACGGGATCCAGTTTTCTCCATCCTGGCCTTGTATCCAGCGGGACATTAGAAGTGCAACCCGATCTCACCGTGCCCTTCAGCCCCCCCAACCCCCCAATCCGCCCCCACCCCAGTTGCAGTTACTGACTCCACTCCCTGCCTAGTTTGCCTCAACTGCTTAAAGAGGCCAAGGTAATGGTCAAGGTAATACTAGAAAAATCAAGGGTGAGGATGTAGCTCAGTTGGCAAATTGTTCACTTAGCATGCATAAGTACCTGAGTTCAATCCCGGATACTGCATAAACTGGGTGTGGTGGTATAGGCCTGTAATCCCAACATTCAGAAGGTGGAGTCTTTAGAATCCAAAGTTCAAGGTCACCTTCAGCTACATAGTGAGTTTGGGGCCAGTTTGGGCTACACGACATCCAGTCTTAAAAAAAAAAGGAAACCACCAACCTCATAAATTCTCAGTGTACAAATACCAATAAGAACTACCTGGATCTCTTATTAGAGACACAGATTTCTAGCCCCACCTAGAGACATCAAGTCAATAGGCCATGATGGGTCTCCAAGACTCTTAATTCTTTCACCAAATATTTAACAATCTGGAACTATATGTCAAGCTCTGCCCCTGGGTCTGTGGATATGGTGTTGAACGCATCACCCTCTACTGTTGTGAAACTTACATCCTAGAGAAATTTTCATTTCTGACAAGAGGTAAAATTAGCTTATATGCAGAAAGTTCTGGAGCATAAATGCTGACCAGTCAATATGCTCATAAACTTGAAAGCTGAGACTCAAAGATATGGATTGACTATGTAGTTGTGACTCCCTCCATCCTCTATGCTGGGCAGCTCCCCTCCTCTCCAAACACTGTCAGAAGCCAGGCAAACATTCTGTAGAGAATACTTTCGATTAATCCTGTCCACACCTTCATTACTCTGCAGGTCATGAATTTGCGATCTTTCTACATCAGCTTCCTCAGTAGCTGGGATTGCAGGACTGCACCACCAGGCCCTGTTTCTCTTCAGTGCTTTTTCTTCAGACAAAGGCTCTCACTCTGTAAACCAGGCTGACCTTAACCTTAGAGTAATCCTCTCGCTTCAGCCTCCTGAGTGCTGGGGTTGCAGATATGAACCATCATATCCAACTCTAATCAATACTTTAAAAAAATGAATATCCCACCTCCATTAGTTACTCCAGGCAGATAGACTCAAGACATGCAACAGGAAAAGTCAAGAAAAGCTCTAGTCTTGGGTTCAAATCTCAACTCTTTGCAAATATGTGTTCTTGGTTGTTTTCCTAACATCACTTAACCTAGTTTTTCTGTTTTAAACAGTAAGGTGGACATATAAGGTTCTGCAGACAACACTTCCAGACCCTCCCAATGTGTCTAAACTCCATATTAGGGTTTCTAGAAATTTCGCCTTCCCAGAATTCTGAGAACCATCCAGGAAGCATCTGCATGTTTTAGAAAGTAGCCATGCTTGTGTCTTGTAAGTTCCACCTCAGATCCTTGAGCCTACACCTCTTCCACTCCACCCTTGCTGTCTCAAAATCACTTCTTCAAGTTTCTGTCTTCTCGCCTTGCTGTGTCCATCCTGGTTTGCATCCAAGCTCTACAATAGGTAGGACCTTAGTGCTTATAAGAAGGTTCAATGGCATCAGCAGCAATCCCTACCCTCAGATTCCCCCAGCCTTGTCCCTCTTTGTGATAAGTGTACCCTCCACTGAGAAACAAAAGGGGAGAGATCTGCATAGGGAGACAAGACAAGACAGATATAGAGAAAGGGCCTTGGAGAAGTCTGGGTGGTGGAGCAGCAATCTAGGTGAATCACATTGATAGTGAGAAAATTACCCAAGATAAAAAAAAAAAGGGCATTGCTTATAGAATGGTAATTGAAGGGCCTCAGGGAAGGAGCACTGTAAAGTCTCACTGAGTACCACCACAGAGGCCTCACCAAAGCCACAGAAGATCTGAGTCCACACCACCAAGAGTGACCCTGCTCTACAGCACCATAGTTCTGGACAGCATAGGACAGGCCCATTCCTTGGCCACTGACCACCCAACTAAAATGGTATCACCATGCCTTGGGGCTACCTGGCATCAAAATTACCTTGATGAATGCCCACTGTTCTGAATAGCTGAGGACATACATCAGTGCAAAAGTTGATGAGCAGGAACATTTACCTGAGTAACTGGGAACAAGAAGCATCTGCTCTTACTTCAGAAGGAACTCCACACTGCTCCTAGTGACCCCTCAGGGCTTAGTGAACAGGCTCCTTTGCCCCACGACCAGCTCTGTTTGTCTCACTCACCAAGAACAATGCCATTGTTCTCCTGTGGTTCCAGCCTAGGCACTGCTTGGTGGAGATGCCAAGCGCCATGTTCCCAGGAGGACACTCTTGATAATATGAGATAGATGTCATAGTGATGGATAAAGATCAGGGCAGGCAGGGTAGCTTAGTGGTAGACAGCGTGCTTAGCATGAAGGGGTACAAGTTCATCACACACACACACACACACACACACACACACACACACACACAAAGCAACGATAAAATTAAAAATAACAATTATCATCTGGGGTAAAGCTATTACCTGCACAACACAAAGAAATAAAGTATTGCCTATGAACCATAGATAGTAATATTGGTTCATCAGTTGTGAAAATCATACGTCTTCAGGGCATGATGTTAATAATAGGGGGAAAGGAGGTGGGGGTATATACAATATGAACTCTGTGCTCTTTGTTCAATTTCTCTATAAAGCTAAAATACCTAATTTTCTATGTGGGGAAAAGCAGGGGCCCTTGGAGGGAGCTACCATTGCCAGGTAATCAATGTCAAACATAACAAGAGGCAGCTTAAATGCCAGAAAGACTAAAATATAACAACAATCAAAATTTCCACTCAAGAGAATGAAGCCCTTTTGAGAGAACCTGCATGCATACTCTCGCCAGGTCCAGCCATATTGGTCCCTGGAGCAGTGACCAATTGCCGAAAGGTCCTCAAGGCCTGGCATGCAAAAGGCACAAAAGTCTAAAGATACGTGACTCTGCCCCTGTGGCCAAAGCCCTACCACCTCCTTAATCGGCAGGAACTTAGCATCCTGCTAAAAGCTCAAATTCAATGTAAATGAAGCCGAATGGAGACTGACTGTTGCTCCCTGCATTACAGTCCAGCTGCTCCCAGGACTGGGAATTATTTACTTACAAAGGTGACTACTTTCTCTGGGCTGCTTCCCCGCCAGCAGCATTGCAGACGCCTGCTTGCTGAAAAATGTGTACAGAAGATCGCAGCCGGAAAGTCTGTACGCCCCATTGCGCAAGCCACCATTCCATCTATCCAGGGCTGATGAAAGCCAGGGCTGCCCACCCTGACTTAGCCAATTTGTTTGCTAGAGGGGGAAAAAAATTACGTTGAGAAGAACGGCCAATTTTAAGACAGAGGTTGCTTTTTCATTATTGTGAAACATTTAGTGCAAAGGGCTATTTATCACCCTTTGCTTACTGCATTCTGCTCTGGTACTATAAATAAGGAGCCCTGAGTTCCCATTATCCTGAAGGTGGTTAAGCTTGCCTCTGCAGAGCTGCCAGGGAACCTGCTTACAAACAACCATGTGCCAGAGCACATAGCAGGAAAATGTCTATAAAGCGCCCCCTACAGCTGCCTAAACGAACACAAAACCAACACTGAGCTCAGGCTCAGAGGGAAGATCCTTGCTATTGGAAAAAATATGAAAACTACCCCGAATGTAAAACTTTTCTGTTCAAAGCACAAAAAACAAAACAAAAAAACCCTTGTTTCCTGATCCTGATTGTACACCTTGACTAACTGTTCCCTCTGTCCCTACTGGGTAGGTACAGGATTCTCTCCTCTCTGCTCAAAGGCAGGTCCTTAAAGGAGAATTGTTGACTGTGGTGTTGACTGCCCATCTTCAATCCGGTCACTTGTTAACATAACATCCTCTCCCAGTCATGTCTTCCCTGTCGGAAAGACTGGCCTCTAGGAGACCAGTCGATGCCTATTGGCTGAGAGAAGAGGAATGGGAGCCTAAGAAAGTCAGCCACATGGCTCCATCCATAGTCAAAGAGCATGTAGTTCACTCTTTTAAAGATCTGGCTGTGGTAACATACCAGGAAATTGACAAAAAGGACAGATATGACCCAGAGTACTGAACTGGCTGGTGATCCATGTCCTACATATCTTGTTGATAGTTGATGGCTTAGTGGCAAGGTAACTGGGCTACTGGAGTCACAATCAGTCTAGATTATCAGGCAATCTGTAGGTGTGATTCAGAGGACTTGAGTTCTATTATGCATCCTTGAATGGTGAAATCACAACTTCATCATTAGGACCAAAACAATTAAGGAGAATGGATTCTAGCTCACCATTCTGTGGCATTTTTAACTTATAGCAGGAAACACAGAGCAGAGTGTCTCTGTTCATTGTATCAGGGGCGCAAAGAAGAGGCTAACCATGTCACACCAGAGAGAACAACCAGATCTAAGGAACAAGCTACAACCTTCAAGGGTCCAACCCTGATACCATACTTCTACCTGCTAGACTTTACTTTTCAAAGGTTTCACAGCCTCCCACAACTGCTCTGCCATTTGAGAACAATCATTTAAAACATGAGCCTGTGGAAGACAAGCAGATATATTGAAGAAATGCTTCTCAAATCTGTAAAGAACCCAAAGCTTCCAGGGAATGTTGAACGCCAAGTTCCATAATGAAAAAAAATCGCTGTCATTAGTACTAAAAGACCCCCCAGAAACCATATGAGACTTGACTTTCTGGGTCATCACAAAGGAGGAGACAGGACACCATGGGGAGCCACAGGCCAACTCTGTATGACAGTGATTGAAAGGCCTCCTATTAGGATTTAAATGTGGAGAAGAATCATGATGGCAGGATGGGCCTTGGGGACAGTGGGAGGAAGCAGTGAGGAAGGGCACAGGCCGAGGACCCAGGCTCTGTGAAAGACTGAAGCCTGCCCTAGGATTGCAGAACATTCTCCTCCCCACACTGCACATCCAGGAAAGTGCTGGAAGGAGAAAGTCACTCTGTGAGGAGGTTCTCCAAACATTTTGTATTGGTTGCTAGAGTTTGAAGCTGGGCTCATGTTTTGAACATTTCCTGTCCTGCCTGGTTCTGCTGTTTTGAGAGGTTGTGGGAATAATGGGACTATGGCCCAGCTAACAAAAGGCATCCATAGAGGCAGACTTGAAGGTGATATTCACTTTTGGTTCTGACCCAAGGTCTTTCTTTGCCACTGATCCACCCATATGTAAATAACCCATTCTATAATCTCACACTGCCACAAATGGGACTGCTTCAGAGCCCATGCCCTCCCTGTAATGATGTGCTTTGAAACTGTGAACCAAAATGAGTCCTTCCTCCCTTAAGCTGTTTCCATGAGGTATTCTGCTGTGGCAGTGAGAAAAGTCACACACTGGGGACAGCCTTTCTGATAGTAAACCCACAAAGGCAAAGGCTTTGATCATAAAGCTGACATGGCTGGTATAAACCAAAGTAGTACTTTGGAATGGAAGACAATGAGTAGGTGGAGCAGCAAGAAGAGAGGCCTGAGAACCCAGAGAGAATACTCAGTGACTAATTTCTGTCTCAAATGTGTTTGAAGCGGGCAGGAAGGGAGGAAGACTGGGTTCACTAAAAGGAAACCTTAAAAGGGAACTAGGAGGACAAACAGGTCCCAATGGAGACTATTGGTTCAGAGACTGTAGGAACCCTGAACACAAACAAGGAAATTTACTGTGAGATGGTGATGTACCCAAGAAGTCTGGTCAAGGGACTTCTTATAGCTGCTTAATTTGAAAAACATAATGACTTGAATTGGACCAGAAGGAAACTTCCACACACCCCCCACCACCCAAGGCCTACAGTGCAGGTTATGGAGGCAGGTTATGGAGCAGGGCAGAGCTATGCTCTTCCTGGCATAGCTACAAACTCTCACTGAAAGGCTCATACATCTGCTGAGCACCAGTTTGAAAACAGCCAGCTTTCAAACTCTAACTTTTCAATCCCTACACAAACCTGCCAAGTGGTGTTAGATCCTGATGTCCAGGAGCTTGAGGTTAGAGAAACGAACTACTAACACAGAGTGACATTCCCATCCCCACAGGCCAGTTGCAGTACAGCTAGGTCTTTTCTAAGAACTGGCCAAAACTCATTTGATTCTTACTTTGTGAATGGGATGCTCTTACTCTCCCCATTTTATAGATGAGAAAACTAGGACTTAGGAGAGTGGAGGCTTACAAATACGTGGTGTATCCGGGACTTGAACCAAGTCTGGTGGCTTTAGAGTCCTTGTTTATTGCCTCTAAGCAATACAGCCATCCGCAAATGGAAAGCTGGAGACTAGAATGGCTGGCCCTGGTACCTTCACTCCTCCCCTGCCGCCTCTGTGCCCAGAGCCTGGGAGGTGAGCTCTCTACTGCAGTATTGTTATCCTAAAAACCCTAGTAACATCAGTGTGGAGAAAAGTGGGCACAGGGATACAGAAGGGAAGAAAGAGAGTACAGTATAATTAAAAGTTACCAGAGCTGGATGGGGCCAGCTTAACAGGCAAGGAGTGAACTTCTCAGATGACCAGTGTCTTCTGAAATGAGACAGTGGCTTTGGTTGTACAAAACCATGAGTGTCTAAATACTGCTGAATTGTACACCTGCAATTAAAATGATAGGCTTTCTGCTCTGTGTACTTCAGAGCAATTTTTTAAAATGTGGCACAAATTAATTTCTCATCAACTTTAGTTCCTTGCCAAGGTTCTCTTTGTCATGCAGTTCCTCTTTCTTCTTCCTTCAACTGAGATGTAGATGGCGCTTCTCACCAGGCTAATTCCCACACTATCCCAAGTCAATCACCAATATCCTATATAGCTGAGCTGAGAAGAGTTGGTCAATGGGCTGGCAGAGCTCTCAATTGCTAAAAGAAAAAGAAAAGAAAAATGGACAAATGTTTCTTCATATACTGTACCCAAATCTTCCCTCCCACCCCTTCACTGTGGTCTTCAAGGTGTTATTCTGTTTCTGCACATGTTTAACAAGGTGAATGTTCTTTGGTCACTTTTATAAATGCCTTGGTTTGAACACCACAGAGCTTGCATTGTTGTGTTGGCTGGTGGTTACATGTCCCCATTGCCTGCTACCCAGGAAGGCTTCCAGGTGCTTGCCCCAGTGTTCAGCCAAAAGCATAGGGAGGCTTCTGCAGAGTTTCATCTCAGTCATACTTTTAATACATTCTTCCCTTTGGGGGAGTTTATTGATCTTCATTTGCAATTTTAATCATTCATTTGGAAAGTGTTTACAGGCATTGTTCTAAGACATGAAACCAGACCATGACCAAGGGAGATAAATCCAATATTTAATCAGTGGGGCAGGGGCGATGAGGGGGAAATTTTTCAGGTGGCTGTGGAGGTGGGGGTGGGGTCTCCCTCATTACACCGGACAATTCCTTCCCTTTTAATTTATCTGAAGATGGAGCTGAGTCAGTCATTTTTTTTCTTTCTTCTTCTTCTTTTAACGAAATAGGACAGGGACGTGTGTTTTAGGCAAGGAGACGGCTGCAGCGGGCTTGTATTTCGTTTTGCCAGTATTAATCTCCACATTCAACTCTGTGCTGCTTTCGCTGAGTCAGCACTGTTCCTTTAAGCGACCTGATTCTGTAATTCCATTATTAATGTCATAAAAATGCCTTTCCTCTACACCATTTTGTGCTATCAATGGAAAAACCACAGTTCTAAAATGCACTAGCCCTTGCAGGCTCCGGCAGGATTATTTGCATCAATATAAACCCAGTTAATCAGAGGTTCATTTGAATAATCAGTCACGTGGCTTCCGCGCCCCTCGCTGGTTCTGCTTCACCTCTAAGGCCACCCCTGCCCGCCCCACCGCCGGATTGGAACTGTGTCCTGGTTCTCCTAAGCACTGCAGATTTTCCGCTTGCTATCGCTGCAACATCTTGCCATTTATTTTGCTGCTTTTTTTTTTTCCTTCTGCTTCCCTGACAGTGATGTAAGTTAGTTCCCAGTACCCTAATCACCAGGAAGGAGGTGGTAAACCGTGGTGAACCACATGTGTTCAAACCGATAAGCATTAAGGAGAAAAGCAACGTTCATTAAAAAAAATAAGGAGCCTAGAAATAGACATGTCAGCTCTGCAATACCTCTTATTTTTCACAGCATTAAATGGATTTTCATAGTGCAGGCCTTGAGATGCTATCTCACTGATTTTCAAAATTAAAATTACAGCAGAAGATGGCACTGTGAGCGGGATGCAAGTCAGATGGGACCAAAGGAAACTTGGATATTTCAGATCTATGTGGATGTCGCAGGATGAGCGCGCAACCCAGAGGGCATTCTTACGGGTCAGTTATACATCACATGCTCTCAGGCACCCTTTGCATGTTTGTGTGCACTGGAGACAGGCCTCCTCTTCCTTCATCGGTGGATGCTGAAGAGAGCTGGTAAAGAGGCTGTTATTTTCCAGCTGCCCTGAATCTATGCTGGCCCAGGCAAAAAGGCATGAGCAAAGCTGGGGTGTTAGAAGAATCCAACTTTTCCTACCTACTGCTCTAAAAAAGCAAACAAACCCCAAAACATGAATTTTGGTGGGAGATGAGGCTGGAGAAGCCAAAAGCTAGTCCTATTACTCAACAGACCAAATATGTAGATCTTGCCTCAAACAAAATACTCCATTGATGGAAACCATTTTCTGGGTTGCCCTGACATTCTTCCTGTATTGTGTAACTTTTGCAAATTTGGTGACTTAAGAGAACAGCCACCCATTTGGCCCATGAGTCTGCAGGTAGTATGAATTGAGCTCAGCTCGGCTGGTCCACTTTGCTCAAGCATTTGGGGACAGTGGCATGGAGGCTGACTTTTGACTGGGGCTTCCCTGTGTGGTCCCATCTTAAAGCATGCTGGCTGGCCTGGCTTGTTTCCAGGGCGACAGCAGAGTTTCCATTACCACAGCAAAGAAGATGTCAGACCTGTCAAACCCCGGACTGGAACTTGTCCTGTGTTCCTTCTGCCACATTCTGCTGATAAAAACAGGTCACAGGAATCTTTCAGATTCAAAGGGTGGATAAACAGACTCCATCTCTTTTGTGGAGGAGCTATAAAGTCTTGTGACCAGTTTTCAATCTCCCACATTATCCCCAGATATTCCTCTCTTGATGCTTCATGGAGCCACAAAGAAAGACTGAAATTTGCCTGCCCTTAGTCTCATGCTTTTTAAATTTTATTTTCTAGTTGTGATTCTGGAGTTCTTTCATCAGGAGGCTCTACTAGAAGGAGCCGGCTCATTTTAGAAATATGCCAGACAATAAGTAACAGGGGTGACAATTTTGATGAGTTACTCTGAAGTGTTCCTTATAGAAGAAGTGCTGGGCTTGGGGAGGAGGCCCTAATAAAGCCACACTTAAACCATCATGATCGTAAAGGTCACCTGGAGAACTTGTAGAAAATAGAGATTCCTGGATCCCATCTAAGGTAGATTACTTTTGAAATTTCTGGGAGGAGCCTACTGTCGGTATGCTTCATTTCCACAGCCTGTTCTCCAAAGGATACCTTCCTACTGGGCCTGCAGTGTGAGATTTGAGCTCCTGTAGAGACAGACATGTATGTTTGTCCATCCCTGAACCTGAACCAGTCTTGGAGATGCTGACCTGTGGACTACAGCGCATTGAAGCTGTACTTCTCACAGCATGACTCACCTTCTTAGCAGCATGGGCTTCATTGGGAACAGACTAGAAATGCGAAGGCTTAGAGCTGGGCCTGCAGGTCAGTGGCAGAGATCTTGTCTGGCATGTGGGAGACCCTGGGTTTCATCCTCAGCCATGGTTTAAAAAAAAAAAAATCAACAAAAAAGAAATGCAAGTGTTTGGACCTCCCCACCCTCACCAAGCCTATCTGAATTAAACACTACACATACCTGTGAGTGGTGAACCCTGTGCTGTGGAAAGGCTGTGACCATCTGCACAAGTAATGAAGAGCGACCAGTCAGTTTTGTTGGAGGGAATGTGTTCCAGCTCACCTTGGCTTGCCTGGGTCTTCCTGCAGCTGTGGAGCTCTTTGATAGAGTCCATCCTGCAGCCCTCCTCACCTCTGTCAACCACTTACAATTTGTTGTAATTCTTTCTTCTGAACTCTGGACAGGGCACCTGGCCCCACTCATCAGTCTGGTCTCCAGGATGATAGATTGGTAGTTCCTGCTGAGTGAAGAGCACTTTTAAGCTGGTGTCAAGTCCCCCAGCCCCCCTTTCTGAGGAGCTTTCAGAGCTCCCTGCCTTAGGTAGAGTGCTAAGGGCCTACGAATTTAAAAGGAATTGGTGTGAGGGTTCACTGTTCTTGCAGAGTTTCAGATTCACACTCAATTACTAAGATTGTTATACACACAAGTGGCCAAGCATGGGAGTCACACACACACACACACACACACACACACACACACACACACAGCCAGACACTAAGCTGTTCCTGGAAGCCAAGTACTGCTAAGAGTAGTTTCTTTAAAAAAAAAAAAAAACAAAAAAAAAACACTTGGAATAAAAAAAGAAATATAGTAATACCCTGTCAGCTAAAATAGCTACTGACTTTTCAGTTCCCTGGGCTAAAATGCCAGTGAGGGAGGCTGGAGATGGGAGAGAAACAAGCACTCCTGTCTAGGTTTCCAAAGTCTGGGAGAGTGACACCAGACACACTGCAAACAGTTACCCAAGTCACTTTCCCTGATGCCTACCTTATTCTGTGAGATGTGACACCCTTTTAGATAATACTTTCCTCTAAGACATTGTTGAGGGTGTTTATAAGCATATGTCAGACAAATTAGAAGCCCATAAGCCCATAAACAGAAACAAGGAATTTCATACAACTCATTAAGTATTGATGGTAGGACACAAATTGAGAAAATATGAACATTAAATTAGACCCTGAGAGCCTCAAAGCCAGGAAAGGAGGGATGGGCTGGAAAGATTTTTCCTCTCCTATCATCTAAAAGAAAATAGGGAATAGAGTGGTGTAGGGGTTAGATAAATTAGATTTAGAAAATATATAGGGGTTTCTGATACTGTCTCTTAATTCGGGGCATGAAGAGCATTATCAGCATGAAGTCAGGAAAAAACAGGAAAGACTTAATAGACTGAAAAACAAGGTTGAAGTCAGGAAAAACAGGAAAGACTCAATAGACTTGAAGAAACAAAGTATCTGGCCTGACATTGTTTTCAGCTGCTAAGTGGGCAGAGCCCAAATTAAGCTGAAACAGAGTTCCTCCTATTTAAGGACAGTGCATGGAGCCCAGAAGAAGAAGAGGCCCCTGCTGAAAAAAGTGCAGGTCATCATTTGATGGCCAGATTTCCCTGAAGCAGAAAGAAGCTGGTGAGAAAGAAAGCCTGAGCAAGACACCAAAAGGCCAAGGCCTAAACCCTGTGGCTCAGCTTTTGCCTAGAGGGGTTTGATCTGTCTGAACAGTGGCCTAAAGGAAATTGTGCCTGGCTTTAAGGACTGAGGCAGAGCAGCTGAGTTCCTGATTCAAAAGAAGTAAGTTGGCCTGCAGACAGCTGGGGTCTCCCACAGAGAAGAAAGCATGAAGCCTTATTTAAGGTGAGATTGCAATAACCAACTTACCCTGATGAACCTGCATCTGAGAGATCCAGAAAAAGGACTGCTAAGTGCGTTAAAGAATCTACAACAAAGACTGTGTTCCTGACGACTGAGGACCTGCCCCAGAGACTGTATCATTCTAAAAGGTTAGAAAAATAATTATCAATAGGTTTAGTGGTTAGGTTAAAGGGGTTGTAGGAATTTATAGGATTAATAGTTAAGAAATTGTTGGTTGGGAACTGTCCAGGTAGTCACTGGTTTGTCATTTCTTAGTATTGGAAGCTGCAGGCCCTGCACTTCCTATACAATCAGATATATTTATCCTTCTCAGCTCTATGAGGTGGTTGAAGAATAGACAGCTTGAGTCTCATAGCTAAATTCTGAGTTGTGTAGGAATCAAGAGGGCGTTCTAGATCTAAGAAGATGGTTATAATAGTGATGCAAGTTAGTATGAAAACTAAGTCAGTTATAGAACTTTAAACTCATGGAGATGGTTAGAAGGTAGAAGGTTAAAGTCAGGGGCCAAATATGTATGAACTGGACATTGGGAAGGTGTACTGGGCCATTTAACTCTCATAAATGTGGCATATTTAATTCTGCTGTTTTGTATAGACTTTACTGTTATAAGAGAAAGAACCATTTGTTGGAATGAAAAGAGACGCTGTTGGGGGGGGAAGAGGGTGGAAGGGTGGGACAGGAAGGGGGAATAGGGAAGGGTTTGCGACTGAGATATAACTTCAAAAAAAAAAATAAAATACTTATAAAAAAAAAATAAATAAATAATAAAAAATAGAAGACCCCCCCAAAAAAGAAAGAAAGAAATTGTTGGTGTTTGTTATAAGTGAATTTAGTAATAAATAAATAAGCCATAAATAATAATATAAAAGTTTGGTTACAGAGTGGACAGAGTTTGGGCAGGGCTTGGGGTGGTCCCTAATGAAGGAGCTGGAAGAGGCAAAACTCCCTTTCAACCAGGTCCCTTTCTGCTACATGTCTGACACTGGGAAATCCCTGCATCCTCACACTTGGTGGCGGCTTTCATTGGCTTTAGTGAAGAGCATGTAACAGTTAAGCAGGCAGCGCCTGTGTCACAGATGCCGTTGGGCCACAGTTAACTGTCAAGCTGAGATTGTCCCAGCAAATGCCATTCTGCTAAGGGAGCATCTGTTTTCAGATGGGGTTTCAAATGGGAAATGAATCGTCCAGCTGGAAGAAGTATAAGACTTCCATCCTTTTCTGAGTATGTAAATGCAAAGACAACAGGGACCACTAAAGGGCTTACAGCACAGTAAGTAGCCAGCATCATGCAGACTTGCTGGAAGAAACTATAAGCAAAAGGGATCCCTACACATTCTACTACATGCTGAGGGCCAAATTGGGCAACATAGCCTGCAGGGGAGGACAGGCAGGGACTTTTTCTACAAGCTATCAAGACTTGGTGTGAAGTTATTGGTCTGGCTTGGGCAAGCAGGCCACTGGATAAAGACAGAGAACTCAGAGGACTCCACAAATATGAAAGACATCTCACAAAGTCAAGCCAGCCAAAATTGACATGACTGGGGGAGATGCCCTCCAGTCCCAATTCCTTACTAAGGATCTATTGGCAGTTTATGACTGCTGGGAAAGAAAAAAAGCCATTCTTCCTCTGAGGGTGTAGCCACTGTGCTCTGGTGGATGGACCCACACCCAGGCATACATAGGCTGCACTGATTGGACTTAGTGAGTGATCATAATCAATCAATAAATCAATGGACATAAAGGTAAAAGTGAACATGTTGGGAAGATATTGGAAAAGCTAGAGAAGTAGGAGGGAGATATGGAATTTCATTGCATGTATATATAAAATTTCCCAGAAAAAAAATCATAATTAAAAAAATCACAGATCGGGGGGGCCAAGATGGCGGCGACCTACACTGACGCATTTTGAATGTGGGAGAAAAGAGCCATAAAAAACACAGAGTTATTGGACACTGCAAAAACTGGAGGGGCTAGACCCTCCAGGAACACTCACAGCTCCCAAGGGACTGTTAAAAGTCCCAGGGTAAGGCTCTCCCTCCATCTCTCTCAGACACGGAAGCCACTAAATCCGGGATTCGGGAACTCCCATTTGGAGAGGCGCCTGGTAAGATCGACCCCAACACACAGCAGGCAGAATCAAAGGCCACATGGTGATCGCCCACTAGCCTACTGGGCTCCCCACACCTCAGGAGGACCTTATAGCTACTTAGGAAACTTTGCGGGATAGTTGAAATCTTAGCAAGGAAGAAACAGGGCGCTCGGCAGGTGGTCCGCAGCCGCTCGAGCTGCGGAGGATTTGAGAGAGCAGGAAGCCAGCTGGCAGAGCAGTCAGGGTGGGAAGCAGGCACAGGCAGACGGGGCTGAAGCCCGGCGCACCCACGGCGGAGCAGCTAGGGAGGGAAGCTGGCACAGGCGGCGGGAGGGGCCGAAGCTCCGCGCACCCGCGGCTGAGCAGACAGGGAGGGAAGCTGGCACAGGCAGGCGGGGCTGAGGGGCCAGGCCTGTGGCGGAGAAGCCTGGTGGGAAACCAGAAGCCAGAGGACCATGGCTGTATTCTGGAAGACCCAGACATATTAGGTGTGGAGCCAGGCCCTGTCAGCCTCCGTGACGACAAACAAAGCCCACAGAATCTGTGCCTAGGCAAAGAGGTCCATACCATCAGAACCATTACAGGCTGATCACTCAGTGTGCAACATAGAGAAGTCTGAATTGGGAGTAGTGAAACAATCCCGGACCATTACTCACTACCTGGGAATAGACTGCACCAGCTCACAGTGTTTCAGGCTATTAAAACCACAGTGACCCTGAGATCCCCCTGTAAGCAACGACAGATAGCCAAGCAATCTGACTCCTTCACCAAAGTATCCACTGTGGATCCAAGCACAGAAAACGACAAGAACAGACAGCTAAACACATCCATATGGCCAAAGGTCCAAGAAAAAATAGAAATCAAGTAAATATGACTCCAACAATGCAGAATTATCCTGGCTAATCAAATTCGGATGGCCTCACACCAACAGAAACACATGAAAACGATGACAATTCTGCATTATGGAAAGTGATAGAGTCACTTCAAGAAGAACTTAAATCTATGAAGTAATTCAAAGAAGCCACAATTTTACAAGTCAAAACAACGAACAACACCATTAAAGAACTCCAAGCCAAGGTGACAGAACTTGAAAAGGAAAAAGATAAAGCAATGAAAGATTTTCAGACAAAAACAAGCAAGCTGGAGAAGGAAATGTACAAAACGAACAATACCATACAAGACATGAAAATAGAAATAGAAACAATAAAGAAAACACAGTTAGAGTTAAAAGAGGAAGTGGAGAACCAAGGGAAGAGAAGAGGAACTACGGATGTGAGTATCAACAATAGGATGCAAGAGATGGAAGACAGGTTCTCAGGCATGGAAGATTCGATGGAAGAAATCAGTACAACATCCAAAGAAAATGAGAAGGCTAAAAAATCTCTCACCCACAACATCCAAGAAATCAAGGACTCAATAAAAAGACGGAACCTAAGAATTATAGGCATAGAGGAAAGAGAAAACTCCCGACTCCAAGGTCCAGGAAATATTTTCAACAAAATCATAGAAGAAAACTTGCCAAACCTGAAAAAAGAGATGCCAATAAAAATCCAAGAGGCTTACAGAACACCGAACAGATTACATCAGAAAAGAAACTCCTCTCGCCACATAATAATTGAAACACGAAATGTACAGAACAAAGAAAGAATATTAAAAGCTGTAAGAGAAAAAGGTCAAGTCACATACAATGGCAGACCCATCAGAATTACACCTGACTTCTCCTCAGAAACTTTAAAAGCTAGAAAGGCCTGGACAGATATACTACAAGTCCTGAGAGATCCTAGATGCCCAGCCAGACTACTATACCCAGCAAAACTCTCTATCAATATAGATGGAGAAAACAAGATATTCCATGACAAAATCAAATTTAAACAATATCTACCCACAAATCCAGCCCTACAGAAAATCCTAGAAGGAAAATTCCAACCCAGAGAAGAAAACTTCACACAAGAAAACAAAGGGAATAGAAAACCCCTCAGCAACTGAACCAAAAGAGGCACAGGACCATCACCTATACCAAACTAATGGGAAATAACAACCCCAAGTCACTAACATCCATCAACATCAATGGACTCAACTCCCCAATAAAAAGACATAGGTTTACAGAGTGGATCCGCAAGCAAGACCTGTCCTTTTGCTGCATACAAGAAACACATCTCACTACCAAAGATAGACACTGCCTCAGAGTAAAGGGCTGGGAAAAGGTTTTCCAAGCAAATGGACCCAGGAAGCAAGCTGGAGTAGCCATCCTAATATCAAACAAAACAGACTTCCAACTGAAGTTAATGAAAAAAGACAAAGAAGGGCATTATATACTCATTAAAGGGAATATTCATCAAGAGGAAATCTCAATACTGAACATCTATGCCCCAAATACAAAGGCACCTACTTTTGTAAAAGAAACACTTTTTTTTTGTAAGTGGTTCATTTTAATATTTTATTAAGTATAATGAATCAATGTGTGACAAGTGGTATACTGTTTTTGTTATTATCTGTTGTCCCTAACAACATACAGGGATGTCTGTCTTCCCAAAGTCTTCTAGGAAACCTTTCAATTCTAAAGACTCCCATTCTGCTCTTTCTTTTTTTTTTTTAATAATTTATTTTTTATTTCTTCAAGTTACATCTCAATCACAATCCCCTCCCTACTCCCCCCTCCAGTCTCACCCTTCCACCCTCCTCCCCCTCAACCCCCCATCCTCTTCCCTTCTAATTAAGAATATGAATGGTACCCAGATGACCCACAACTGAAGAATGGATTAAAAAACTGTGGTACATCTATACAATAGAATATTACTCAGCTATCAGAAACAATGAAATCATGCAATTTGCAACCAAATGGATGGATCTAGAGAAGCTCATCCTGAGTGAGCTAACCCAGTCTCAGAAGGATGCACATGGCATCCATTCACTTATAGTAGGATTTTAGCTATATCGTACAGGATATCTGTACTAAACCAACACACCAAAAGGAACATGGACATAAACATTTTTTTTATCTTTTTCTTTTTCCTTCTCCTCTTTTTCTTTTTTCTTTTTCCTTTTCCCTTCTCTTTTTCCTCTCTTTTTTTGTTGATATTCTTTTTGTGGGTTTGTGTGTTTGTTGGTCTTTTTTAGTTTTCCCCCAGTAGCAAGGAGACACCTTTCACTGGCAGTACTGCCTCGTAGGCCACCGGTGAATGAAGAGGCTCTTGGCCCTCATATGACTCCTGATCTGTGGTGAGAGACTGTTAGGCAGGGACACTCCACCCCAGAGGAACAAGACGGAAGGGTCAAGGGGTAGAGCATGGGAGGGTGGGGCTGGGAAGCGGGAAAAGAGGACAATATGATAAGGATGTAACCTGAAGCAACAAACAAATAAATTTATTAACTAAAAAAAAAAAAAGGCGGGGGGGCAGGTGGCAGGGCTGAAACACTGTGAATGGAATAGAGGATACAGCCATTCGGCCTGGTTTTGCAGACCTCCAGGTGTAGAGAAGACGTGGAGCTAAGGTAAAATACAAGAGAATTGTGGTGTTGGCCATGGCTTTGACTTCAGCGGAGACGGGAGGAGCACCGTAGAGTTGGTGGTCTTATATATTCTGGAGTCATACGGAGCGGGGTGGTGAGGGTGCATACTCTTGGTCCCACCATTCAAGAAGAGTACACCCTTGGTCCCAGCTCCCAGCACACTGGAGACAGAAATGGGCAGATCTCAGAGCTCAGGGTCAGTCTGATGCAGGGCAAACTCTAAATAAAGACTTTGATCCAGGAGTGGTGGAACAAATCTTTGATCCCTTCAGATGAGAACCACAGGTCTCTGATCCCAATAATTAGAGTTCAGAGACACACACATGGGATTTGGAGGGACCTAGGTTTGGAGGCTACTTACAAAAGGCCTTCTCGATGCAGGCAGATTGTCCTTTGGGATCTCAAAATGTATACAATGGAGCTGGTTTAACTCCAAGGTGACAGAATGATTTCTTCTATAACCCGGATTGAAAAATAACGATTTGTATGTTGTCGGAAGGCCAAATTTGCTTCAGGAAAAGTATTACCTAGCCCCCTCCCCCCCCCAAAAAAAAGGGTAATTGTCCCAGGGTTGGGATTGGGGCAGGGCTCTGTTCTTATCTTTCCAGGAGAATCAAAGCATCCATTCGGGGAGCCCGGTGATGGCTGGACAGCGGAAACCTCAGCAGAGCGCAGAATCAGGCACCAAGGAGGACGAGTGACCCAGTTGATTCAGCCTGGCAGACTTCCTCAATAGCTGTCTCCATCCGGGGCCTGCAACCACGGCAATCCAATGTCGCTGGGACCGTTTAGCTCTATACAATGCCCCGGCTGTAACCTCAGTGAAGCCTGCAAGATCAGCTTCTGCCTACAAACACCTTAGGTCATCTAAACAGCTGAGAACCGAAGAACTGAACATAAAAGGATTGTACTAACATTTTTAACCATTTTTTCCATTTTGGTTCGAGCCCCAAACAGGTTTACTATGACCAAAATCAGCAGGAAGTCACTTTAAGAGAGCGACGTCCCATGCCCAGAGGGTGGAGAGTGTGTTTCTCCGCCCTTCTTTTTGGTTGTTTGAAGGATAACTGAAAACTCTGATATTTAGGGGAAGAGATTACAAGCTGATAAATGGTCCTGTTTAATGGGTTTTGGAGGTTAGCCCCAGGGACTTCCTACTTTTCCTTTTCTGTATCCTTCTTCCTCTCCTATGTAGGAGTGCATAGGCTTGAGAAAAATGAGACATAGACATAGCAAAGGAAGGTCCAAGAAGAAGGGGCAGATTATTGAATATGCCCTTATACCTTTGTATATTGATACAAAATTAGTAGTATATTTGGCTAAAGTGGTATTGACCATTGTTTATTGTGCAAAAATAAGATTGTATTGGATTACATCGGTATTGATCTTTGTATATTGATACAAAATTAAGATTATAGTTGGCCACAATGGTATTGACCCTTGTATATGGACGTAATATTAAGATTGTATTGGGCTACATAGGCATTGATCTTTGTATATTGATACATAATTAAGAGTATATTTAACCACAATTGAATAGATCTTTGTATATTGATACAAAATTAAAGGTAACGCTTCCTAATGGTATCATACCTAGAGACTCTTAAAAATAAAATGTGAAGCTCTGGCCTCTTGATACCAACCATCTAAAACTGTCTAGGATAGTTAAGTAAAACAAACTCCTAGTCATGCAAACATGTCACTTTGTTAGCTACTATGACAGTCTATCACAGATATTCTCTAAACTACCCAGTAATCAAGTTGCTAAGAGACAAGCAACATTTGCTTATCTAAATACAAGAGATGGATAGGGCATCTTCAAAAACCCCAAGAGATCTGCAGAATATGGCATTCAAAGATGTTATCTTAAATTAAGGTTTTCTTTTTTTTGATATCGAGACAGATCACCTCCTGACAGCACCACCTATTATACTCCAAGTAGAAGATAAGCATCGAAGAATCTCCAGTGTGAGATGGTTGAATTAGTGGCAAGCCTATCTCTTGGCATGAAAAAACTCCTTGCTCCAACTGCAGACAGACTGCTGTCCAAAAAGGACAAAACTTGGTAGCACGGAATTCGACAGCCTAGCTCTGCCAAGACAGGGTAGGTAAGTCCTTCATAATCCCTGCTCTACAACAAATGTCTGTCAGAGAAACATGACCCAAAGGCTGAAGACTGATGCAGGAATGTATGGAGAGAAAATGGGAACTGTCCAGGCAGTCACTGGTATGTCATTTCTTAGTTTTGGAAGCTGCAGGCCCTGCACTTTCTATATAAGCTGATATATTTATCCCTCTCAGGTCTCTGAGGTGGTTGAAGAATAGACAGCTAGAGTCTCATAGTTAAATTTTGAGTTGTTTAGGAATCAAGAGGGTGTTATAGATCTAAGAAGATACTCTTAAAAGTGTGTTGCAAGTTAGTATGAATGTTGAGTCAGATATAGTCCTTTAAACTCATGGAGATGGTTAGATAGTAGAATGTTAAAGTCAGGGGCCAAATATGTATAAACTGGACATTGGGAAGGTATACTGAGACATTTATCTCTCATAAATGTAGTATATTTATATCTGTTGTTTTGTATAGTATTTACTGTTATAAGAGAAGGAACCATCTGTTGGACTGAAAGGGGAAACTGCTGGGGGGAAGAGGGTGGAAGGGCGGGATAGGAAGGGGGAATAGGGAAGGGTTTGTGACTGAGATGTAACTTGAAGAAAAAAAAATAAAGTCTTTTTCAGTTAATGAAAAAAGTTAATGAAAAATGTACTTGAAGAAAAAAAAAATAAAGTCTTTTCAGTTAATGAAAAAAGACAAAGAAGGACATTATATACTCATTAAAGGGAATATTCCTCAAGAGGAAATCTCAATACTGAACATCTATGCCCCAAATACAAAGGCACCTACTTTTGTAAAAGAAACACTTTTAAATCTTAAATCGCATGTCAATCACAACACATTAGTAGTGGGATACTTCAACACCCCACTCACAACAATGGAAAGATCATCAAGACTGAGGCCAAACAGAGAAATATTGAGTCTAACAGAGATCATGAAACAAATGGACCTAACAGATATCTACAGAACGTTTCAACCAAACACAAAGGAATACACCTTTTTCTCAGCACCTCACGGAAACTTCTCCAAAATCGACCACAAAGTTGGACACAAAGATAGTCGCAATAGATACAAGAAAATTGAAATAACACCTTGTATCTTATCAGACCACCACGGAATGAAGCTGGTCTTTAACAGCAAAAAGAATCAACAGAAAGCCCACACACACATAGAAATTGACCAGCTCCTTACTGGATGACCACTGGGTCAGGGAAGAAATAAAGAAGGAAATGAAAGACTTCTTAAAATCCAACGACAATGAAGACACAACATACCCAAACCTATGGGATACTATGAAAGCTGTGCTAGGAGGAAAGTTCATAGCACTAAGTGCTTTCAAAAAGAAAATTGTGACAGCTCATACTAGTGAATTAACAGCTAAGCTGGGTGCATTGGAAAAAAAAGAAGCAAACACTCCCAAGAGGAGCAGAAGGCAAGAAATCATCAAACTTAGGGAAAATCAACAACTTAGAATCAAAAAGAACTATACAAAGAATCAATGAAACCAAGAGTTGATTCTTCGAGAAAATCAACAAAATAGACAGACCCCTAGCCAAATTAACTAAAAGGCAAAGGGAAAGAACCCAAATCAACAAAATCAGAAAAGAAAAGGGAGAAATAACAACAGACATTGAGGAGATCCAGAAAATATTCGGGTTCTACTTTAAAAATCTATATTCCACCAAATTTGAAAACCTAAGCAAAATGGACAATTTCCTCGGTAAATTCCACCTACCAAAACTAAATCAAAATCAGATTAACAGCTTAAACAGCCCAATAACCCCTAAGGAAAAAGAAACAGTCATTAATAATCTCCCAACCAAAAAAAGCCCAGGGCCAGATGGCTTTAGCACGGAATTCTACCGGACCTTCAAAGAGGAACTAACACCATTACTTTTCAAACTCTTCCACCACATAGAAACAGAAAGAACACTGCCAAACTCATTCTATGAGGCCACTGTCATTCTGATTCCTAAACCACACAAAGACCCAACAAAGAAAGAGAACCTCAGACCAATCTCCCTCATGAACATACACGCAAAAATACTTAATAAAATACTAGCAAGCCGAATTCAAGAACACATCAAAAGTATCATAAATCATGATCAAGTAGGCTTCATTCCAGGAATGCAGGGATGGTTCAATATACGAAAGTCTATCAATGTAATTCACCATATAAACAAGATGAAAGAAAAAAAAAACACATGATAATCTCGCTAGATGCAGAAAAAGCATTTGACAAAATCCAACACCCCTTCATGCTAAAAGTTCTGAAGGGAACGGGCATACAAGGACCATACCTAGAAATAATAAAGGCAATATACAGCAAGCCAGTGGCCAACATCAAATTAAATGGAGAGAAGCTTGAAGCATTTCCTCTAAACTCAGGGACAAGACAAGGATGTCCACTTTCACCATATCTCTTCAATATAGTACTTGAAGTCCTTGCTAGAGCAATAAGACAACTAAAGGAGATCAAAGGGATAAATATTGGAAACAAAGAAGTCAAAATATCCCTACTCGTAGATGATATGTTAGTAACATAAGCAACCCCAAAAACTCCACCAAAGAACTCTTACAGCTGATAAACAACTTCAGCAAGGTGGCTGGGTACAAAATTAACTCAAAAACATCAGAAGCCCTTCTTTATACAACAAACAAGCATACGGAAAAAGAAATAAGGGAAACAAACCCCTTCACAATACCCACAAACAATATAAAATACCTGGGGGTAACTCTAACCAAGCAAGTTAAGGACCTATACAACAAGAACTTCAAGCCCCTGAAGAACGAAATGGAAGAGGCCTTTAGAAGATGGAAAGATCTCCCATGCTCATGGATAGGTAAGATCAACATAATAAAAATGGCTATCCTACCAAAAGCAATATATAGATTCAATGCAATTCCTATGAAAATATCAACGCAATTCTTTATAGACCTGGAAAAAGCTATTCTCAACTTCATATGGAACAACAAAAAGCCCAGAATAGTTAAATCAATCCTGTACAATAAAAAAGCATCTGGAGGTATCACCATCCCAGATTTCAAGCTGTACTACAGAGCAATAGTAATAAAAACAGCATGGTACTGGTATAGAAACAGACCAGTGGATTAATGGAATCGAATTGAAGACCCAAACATGGACCCACACACCTATGGCCAACTAATCTTTGACAAAGAAGCCAAAAACGCACAATGGAAGAAGGACAGCATCTTCAATAAATGGTGCTGGTCCAACTGGATGTCCACTTGCAAAAGAATGAAATTAGACCCATACCTATCACCTTGTACAAAACTTAATTCCAAGTGGATCAAAGACCTTAACATAAGGCCGGCCACACTAAAGATAATAGAAGAAAAAGTAGGAGAAACCCTCGAACTCATTGGCACAGGTGACAACTTCCTGAACAGAACACCAACAGCTCAGGACCTGAGATCAACAATCAATAAATGGGACCTCATGAAACTGAAAAGCTTCTGTAAGGCAAAAGACACTGTCATTCGAACAAAAAGGCAACCAACAGACTGGGAGAAAATCTTCACTAACACCACATCTGATAGAGGGCTATTATCTAAAATCTACAAGGAACTCAAGAAACTAAATGCCAAGAAACCAAATAATCCAATCAAAAAATGGGAGAGTGAGCTAAATAGAGAATTCACAAAGGAGGAATCCCTAATGGCCTAGAGACACCTGAAGAAATGCTCAACATCCTTAATCATCAGAGAAATGCAACTCAAGATGACCCTGAGATTCCATCTCACACCTGTCAGAATGGCTAAGAAAAAGAGCTCAAATGACAGCACATGCTGGTGAGGGTGTGGAGAAAGGGGAACCCTACTCCATTGCTGGTGGGAATGCAGGCTTGTGCAACCACTATGGAGGTCTGTCTGGCGATATCTTAGAAATCTTGGAATAACTTTGCCTCAGGACCCAGCCATACCACTTCTGGGTATACACCCAAAGGACCCCTCACAGAGACATAGGGAAGTCTCCTCATCTATGTTCATAGCAGCCTTATTTGTAATAGCTAGAAATTGGAAACAACCCATATGTCCCTCAGCTGAAGAATGGAATGAAAAACTGTGGTACATCTATACAATGGAATATTACTCAGCTATCAGAAACAATGAAATCATGCAATTTGCAACCAAATGGATGGATCTAGAGAAGCTTATCCTGAGTTAGCTAACCCAGACTCAGAAGGATGCACATGGCATCTATTCACTTATAGTTGGATTTTAGCTTTATCGTACAGGATATCTGTACTACAACCAACACACCAAAAGGAACATTGACAAAAACTTTTTTTTTCTTTTTCTTTTTCTTTTTCCTTTTCCTTTTTCTTTTTCCTCTCTTTTTTGTTGTTGTTCTTTGTTTTTGTGGGTTTGTGTGTTTGTTGGTCTTTTTTTAGTTTTCCCCCTGTAGCAAGGAGACATCTTTCACTGGCAGTACTGCCTTGTAGGCCCCAGGTGTATGAAGAGGCTCTTGGCCCTCATATGACTCGTGATCTGTGGTGAGAGACTGTTAGGCAGGGACACTCCACCCCAGAGGAACAAGACGGAAGGGTCAGGGGGTAGAGCATGGGAGGGTGGGGCTAGGAAGCGGGAAAAGAGGACAATATGATAAGGATGTAACCTGAAGCAACAAACAAATAAATTTATTAATTAAAAAAAACAGGTAACAATGTTAAAACACTGTAAATAAAATAAAGGATACAGCTGCTCAGCCTGGTTTTATAAACCTCCAAGTGTTGAAAAAACGTAGAGTTAAGGTAAAATACATGAGAAATATGGTGTTAACCCATGCCTTTAACTTCAGCAGAGACGGGAGGAGCACCATAGAGTTAGAGGTTTTATAAATTCTAGAGTTACACGATGGAACAGGGGGGTGAGGGTGCACACCCTTAATCCCAACACACTAAAGACAGAAACAGGCAGATCTCAGAGCTCAAGGTCAGCCTGATACAAAACAAACTCTAAATAGAGAAAAACTTCGATCCAGGAGTGGTGGAACACATCTTTAATCCCTTCAGATGGGAACCACAGGTCTCTGATCCCAATAATTAGAATTCAGAGACACACACATAGGATTTGGAAGGACCTAAGTTTAAAAGCTACTTACAAAAGGCCTATTCAATACAAACAAATTGTCCTTTGAGATCTCAAAATATATACACTACAGCTGGTTTAGCTCCAAAATAACAAAATGATTTCTTCTTTAACCCAGATTGAAAGATAACACTTTATATATTGTCAAAAAACCAAATTTGCTTCAGGAGAAATATTACCTAGCCCCCCCCCCAAAAAAAAGAAGGTAATTGTCCCAGAGTTAGGATTAGGGCAGTGCTCTTTCCAGGAGAATCAAAGCATCCATTCAAGGAACCCAGGGACAACTGGACAACGGAAACCTCAGCAGAAAACAGAATCAGACACCAAAGAAGATGAGTGACCCAGATGATTCAGCCTGACAGACTCCCTCAATAGCTGTCTCCATCAAAAGTCTACAACCACAACAACTCAATATTGCCAAGACGGTTCAGCTCTACACAATGCCCGAGCCAGAACCTCAGTAAAGCCTGGAAGATCAGCTTCTGCCTACAAACTCCTTAGGACATCTAAACAGCTGAGAACAGAAGGACTGAACATAAAAGGATTGTACTAACATTTTTTAACCATTTTTCCATTTTGGTAGCCATGGTCATGGTGTCTCTTCACAGTGATAGGATCCCTAACAAAGACATCATAGTTGACACCTTTTGGGTGACCAAGAATCTGAGAGTAGCTAGCTCAGGGACCAAGGGTAAAGCCAAATACTACTGTTCTGTTAGAAGAAAATAGCAACAAAATGACAGTCTGATGACATTTTGCTGTACTCATAGATCAGTGCCTGACTCAGCCATCATCAGAGAAGCTTCTCCCAGGAGCAGGTGGGAACACATGCAGAATTTTTTTTCTAATTTAACAAGAAAAAGATAAAGAGATTAGTTAGAGAGAGCAATGTGATAGAGATCACTTACTGAAGTAGGTAAATCAAGCACTAAAAATCATATGAAGAGATAGTTAACCTCACTAAGAATAAGGAAAATGCAAACTAAAGCCAGAATTAGATGCTATTCACAGTCTCAGGTGAGCAGAAAACTAATGGTCTGGAAGAAGAGAGTTTGGATCAGGTTGTATGCAATGGGATGGATCCTTTATCCATCAGTACTGGAAATGAACATTCATGAACTACCCAGGATAACCATTCTGACTGTCAAACAGAATAAAATTGCTATGTTAACCTAAAGCTGAATTCATATGTACACAGGCACATGTATGCATTCACAGGTACATATGCTTCTGATACATTCGGGTGTACATGTATATAGAAATATACACCTATATACAGATAGGCAAACATGCATGAATAGCAAGAATCATGAAAGATAATCATAGAAGTATTACTTTTTATAGCAAAATATTGAAAAATTCTCAGTCTACATCCAGAGAAAAAAAATAAATTGTTCTGTGCCTGTAAGGGAATCCCATATAACATCAAAAAAAAAAAAATAGAGCACAGCTCCATGAATCGATATCAGTTAATCCCATAAGCATGTCATTGATCAGATGAAAGCAATTTACAAGTGAGCATTTGCAGTATGATAACCTCATGAATGTTCAATACATGCAAAAAAAAGTGAAAAGAGAAAGGAGGAGATGAGAAATAATACAAGCACATGAGCAGGTGCTAAATACAGTGGCTGGAGGGGTAGCTAAGGGATGGGGGAAACATTATTTTAAACCTCAGTATCCATGTTAAAAGCCAGGTGTGGCCACATACCTGTAACTCCAGTATATGATAAATATATCAGAGCAGTTGGTGCTTTCTTCTGGTCTCTGCACGCACATATGGGCAAATGCACCCACATACACAGATACTCTTACATCACACACACACATACACACACACACACACACACACACACACACACACACACACACACACCTAAAAATTAGGATAAAGTTTGCTCCTGAGATGTAAAACTGAGAAATTTACATTTCTGTAAAAATGTAGGAAGGTTTTGTTGGGTATGAATTATTTTTGACGCTGAGTGGTGGGTACTGGGATATTTAGTACATGGTCCTTTTTTCTCTTTTGTGTGTCATCACCACAGATCAACAGTGGTTAAATTGCTGACTACTGCCTCAGAAGTGAGCCTTTCAGGAATCAGCTATCCCCATCATAGTTACTCCATTTTTTTCTTTGACCCACCTTTCCTGTCCTCCTTATATATAAGAAGTGGTCAATTTTTGCATCTAGTATAGTAATTTGTAGGAAAAGAACATATTTCTGAGAGGCTTTTATTGGTAGGCAGGTGGGATTCTATTATCTTCAGCTTCTTCTTTCTTTCTTATAACATTAGAATGAACATGTGATGTCTGCAATGGTGGCAGCCACCCTGCAACTGTGAAGTGCTACACACAGAATAAAGAATGGTAGAAAGGATAGCCAGATGACATCATTAAGCTGTGGAATCATCTAGGTCTTCAGTTTCTTATTAACTCAGCATTAATATCCTAATGTTTCAGCCTACTAGAGGTGTGGTTTTCTATTATTTGTGATCCCAAATCCCCTACATTACTTCTATTGCCACACAGGACCACACATTCCTCCCAAAATGACTATGCACTTGTTTCTGGGTGGAGAGAAAGTGTCTTGTGTGTCATATGGATGTAGCAGCTGTCAACAAAAACCTATAGCCTATAGCTGAGCAGAAAGAGAAGAGGAAGGCGGGACTTACTGGGAGAGGAGAAAGGAACTCTGGGAAGAAAAAAGGGGACCGTCTTTTTGTGAGGAGACATGGAGGGAGACAGATGAGACTGTGAGCCCAGAAGTTACAGCCAGTCAGTCAGCTGGATGAGGCAAGGTGGATAGGCTAACTTAGATGAGCTAGTTGAGAGTCTTCCCCGCTAAGGCTTAAGCGTTGAAATATTAAAAGATCTTGACATATTAATTTTATGGTCTAAAGCTGCCCTGGGTCTTAGGTCTTTCTTCCTCGGGAGACATAGCTGCTGGTGTCCTACAACATACGGGTCTTCAGTTACAGCATCATAGAAAAAACACTGAAGTGCCTTAGAATGAGTGGTCCCTACCCTGTGCCTGTGTCTCAGAGGACAAACAACCCAGATGCTAAAGTGGATGAAGAGGAAGCTAGGCAGAGAAAAAAGGTTTGAATGGCCTTCCCACAAGTGAACTCTACAACATGGACCCTTCAGGTCTTGATCCAGCAAAGAATCAGCCACAGCAACATTCCTTAATGATCTTGTGTGTTTGGCAAAATTATATTTTAGGTTACTTCAGCTCACTTAAAATACTGCTTTTCTAGGTACGATACCATTAGGAAGCGTTACCTTTAATTTTGTATCAATATACAAAGATCTATTCAAATGTGGCTAAATATACTCTTAATTTTGTATCAATATGCAAAGATCAATGCCTATGTGGCCCAATACAATCTTAATATTACGTCCATATACAAGGGTCAATACCATTGTGGCCAACTATAATCTTAATTTTGTATCAATATACAAATATCAATACCGACGTAGACCAATACAATCTTATTTTTGCACAATAAACAATGGTCAATACCACTTTAGCCAAACATACTACTAATTTTGTATCAATATACAAAGGTAAAAGGGCATATTCAATAATGTGACCCTTCTTCTTGATCCTTCCTGTGCTGTCTATGTCTCAATTTTTCTCAAGTCCGTGCATTCCTACATAGGAGATAAAGAAGGATACAGAAAAGGGAAAGAAGGGATACCCTGGGTCTAACCTCCAAAACCCATTAAACAGGACCATTTAACAACTTGTAATCTCTTCCCCTAAATAACAGAGTTTTCAGTTGTCCTTCAAATAACCAAAAAAAAGGGGGGGCAGAGAAACACCCTCCCCACCCTCTGGGTATGGGACGTCGCTCTCTTAAAATGACTTCCTGCTGATTTGGGTCGTAGTAAACCTGTTTGGGGCCCAAACCAAAATGGAAAAATGGTTAAAAATGTTAATACAATCCTTTTATGTTCAGTCCTTCTGTTCTCAGCTGTTTAGATGTCCTAAGGAGTTTGTAGGCAGAAGCCGAACTTCCAGGCTTTACTGAGGTTCTGGCTGGGGCATTGTGTAGATATACTTAAAAATGAAATGTGAAGCTCTGGCCTCTTGATACCAACCGTCTTAAACTGTTTAGGATGGTTAAGAAAACAAACTCCTAGTCATGCATGCATGTCACCTTGTTAGCTACTATGATAATCTATCACAGATATTCTCTAAGCTACTCAGTAATCAAGTTGTTAAGAGACAAGCAACATTTGCTTATCTAAATACAAAAGATAGATAGGGCATCTTCAAAAACCCCAAGAGATCTGCAGAATATGGCATTCAAATATGTGGTCTTAAATTAAGATTTTTTTTTGATATCGTGACATATCAGCTCCTGACAGCACCCCCTATTCTACTCCAAGTAGAAGAAAAGCATTGAAGAATCTCCAGTGTGAGATGGTTGAATTAGTGGCAAGCCTATCTCTTGGCATGTAAAAACTCCTTGCTTCAACTGCAGACAGACTGCTGTCCAAAAAGGACAAAACTTGGTAGCAGGGAAGTCGACAGCCTAGCTCTGCCAAGACAGGGTAGGTTAGTCCTTCATAATCCCTACTCTACAATAAATGTCTGTCAGAGAAACAGGACCAAAAGGCTGAATGAAGACTGATGCAGGAATGTATGGAGAGAAAATGGGAACTGTCCAGGTAGTTACTGGTTTGTCATTTCTTAGTATTGGAAGCTGCAAGCCCTGCACTTCCTATATAATCAGATATATTTATCCTTCTCAGCTCTCTGAGGTGGTTGAAGAATAGACAGCTTGAGTCTCATAGCTAAATTTTGAGTTGTTTAGGAATCAAGAGGGAGTTCTAGATCTAAGAAGATGGTTATAATAGTGATGCAAGTTAGTATGAAAACTAAGTCAGTTATAGAACTTAACTCATGGAGATGGTTAGAAGGTAGAAGGTTAAAGTCAGGGGCCAAATATGTATGAACTGGACATTGGGAAGGTATACTGGGCCATTTAACTCTCATAAATGTGGCATATTTAATTCTGCTGTTTTGTATAGAATTTACTGTTATAAGAGAAAGAACCATTTGTTGGAATGAAAAGAGAAGCTGTTGGGGGAGAAGAGGGTGGAAGGGTGGGACAGGAAGGGGGAATAGGGAAGAGTTTGTGACTGAGATGTAACTTGAAGAAAAAAAAAATAAAGTACTTATAAAAAAAAAGAATCAAAAAGAAAAAAAATACTGCTTTTCTTCCATCCTCAAATCATAACCAGTTGTACCTGACAACTGCTAAGAATGTATCTCTGGGAAGAAAATTAATGCATACAGTAACTCTGAGCTCTGACAAGGTGAATGTTTCTCATGACTTTGAGATGCAGAATTGTGGGCAGCCACTATGATCGATCAGGCAGAGACCCATTTGTGCTGGGTCCCACAAAGACATATGAGTCCCATGAATCAAATAGACTTAAACATGGACCCCAGTGTGCCACTCCATGCAAACTTGTCATCACAGCAGAGCAGGAGTTCCATGAAATATTCTTTCTGTATTCTGAAAGACTTCCTCCAGTTGTTTGTTTGTTTGTTTTAAGCAGCTGATGTGTGCATATGTGGCAGGAGTCAGAGATAAGGGAAAGGCAGGTAAGGTCAATAATTTAGGCTGTGATACATATCACCAGAGGGATGGACCACTAGTTGGTGCAGATGTAGAGGAGGACATCCCTCAGCTGAGAGAAGATTCCAGCTGTGATAGGCTTATACTGAGCCCCAAAACCAGTTTTTTTGAAGCATAGCTTCACTCTAAAGAGGGTCTTTCGAAAAAGTTTTAATGTAAATGTAAGTGAATTATCTGAGCGTATTTTGTTTGATATTTATTCTTTGTTGAGTATGTGCATGTTCGGGATGTACATACATCATCTAACTTAAATTTACAAAAAAAAAAAATCACCAGAGACAGCAGCTGTCATTATTTTCATTTTGAAGAAAATATGTTTAGGGAACTGGAGAGATGGCTCAGTGGTTAAGAACACTGGCTGCTCTTCCAGGGGATCCCAGTTTAATTCCCAGAACCCACAGGGAGTTCACAACTGTCTGCAACTCCAGTTCCAGGGCATTTGGCACCCTCAAACACACACATACATGCAGGCAAGTCAACAATGCACATAAAACAAAAATAAATTTTTAAAAAAGAAGAAGAAAACAAAACATATTTGGACTGTGCATTTTTACATCAAAGAAGCCATGAAGAAGAGCCTCTCATTGGCTGAGATTTGGATGTAACTCTTGTTTGTGAGTTTGGCAAATGCCACCTTCAGAATTCTGGAGTGAAAGGAGACTCATACACAAAGTGTTTGCTCACTACACTTCCACTGTGCTGCCTGAGGTGGGCATTCACACGGGTAACTCCAGCCAAGGTCCAGGGACAGAGAAGAGCCACCAACTCTTTGAAATATTAGCCCTCAGTTGTAGAGTAGGATGGCTTGTCTGGCCTGGCATATGATGAGCCAAGGAAGGTGTTAGTATGCAAGCCCTGATTTGAAATGCGTGAGCTGCTGGAACCTGACCTAAATTTTTTATGAGACTTCTCATTGTCTCCTGGCTTCTTATGGTGGATGGCAAGAGAGGGAGATGTATTCTTCCTATTGATCTCTGTCACTGGGTGCTTGTCCCAGGCCCTCCAAGGATCTGGGATCCTCTGACCTCCATCTTGGAATAGGATCGATTCTTGATGCATAGATTTGTCTACCTACCTTGGGGTAGACTCATAACTTTTTCTCTTATCCCTGTTTCCTCCCAGTGTATTATGACTCCAACAGCCTGTGGATGTGTCCACCATATCTGAGTGTATGTTCCCTAGCCCATCAAAATGCATCTGCTTGCTTGCTTTTCTCTTGAGGTCCTAAGAGCTTCATCATTCATGCTACTGCCTGCATCTGATCATCATACATTGTACATATATACTTAAGTATCACACCACTCTCCATAAATATGTACAGTTAGGGCTGAAGAAACATCTCAGCTGGTATTCACTGCAAAGCAGGAGGACCTGAGGTTAGTAGCCAGAATCTCCATAAAACCTGCATGTAATGCTACACGTTTACAATCTCAACACCGAGAAGTGGAGTCACATGGATCCCTGGGTCTCTTGGCCACCCAGCCTAGCCTAATCAGTAAAGACCAAATGGAAGGTCCTGTCTCAGAAAACAAAGTGGACTGTGGTTAACTTCTGGCCTCCAAACACATGCACATGAACCTATACAAATACATGCACATACAAAGCAGTAAATAGAACTGTCATGTGTCAAAATAAATAAAATTAAAAATAGGAATGGAAATAATGAGCTCCATTAAACTTCAGTTCTATAATTTAAAACAAAGTTTAAGGGGAAAGAGACTCAGGAATGGAGGAGGAGGAAGAGAGCTACTCTTTTCAGAGTGCTCGGGGCTCCAGTTCCAAGGAAAAACAACACAGAGGCACGGTGACAACTCCTGTTATGTTCTCCTCAGCCCCCCACTGCCTGAGTATCTGTGAATGAGACAGAGCAGGGACCCACAGTAGCTGCCCTTGTCACCTGCTCAAATGCACCTTTGGCTCTCAGAGTTCAGAGAAAAGTGTGGTGACTGGACACAGATGCTTAGTCATGTCCTGAGAGCATTGGAGAGGGCTGGCTGTCCTGTGCTCTTCCCAGAGGAAAGCCCCAGAGCAGGAAAGGTCAGTTGTCTGAGAAGGCAATGAGAGCAGTGCATATTAGTGGCAAAAATGTTCATTTATTTTATTCCTTTGTCTGATTTTGAGACAGGATCTTTTATAGCCCAAGCTGCCTCAGGTTCCTAAGTTCTAGGATTGTAGGTGTCAACGCCATACCAACCTAAGGATGTGCTAATTCATATTGACACTTAATCTAGTTTATGTCTAAGTCTGACCCAATTAGCTTATCAATTAGTTCAGTTTGACAGGAAATCTATCATTCAATGTCAATGGCCAGTTCCAACCGGCTTGGGGATTTATTCCTGTTTTAATTGAGTTAAAGTAAAACTGTGTGACGTCTTCAGGCTCCATGAGCTTCTCTTGAACGGTTACCAAGATTCAGCATCCAGGAATAGGACCTGGGTGCTTTTTCAAAGAGTCCTTGTTCAAGAGGTACTCAACTTTCTATCATTCGTTCTAGAATGCATGGGGATTAGGCTTTAAAATGTCTCTCAATCTCCATTAAATGTGTTCATCTTTGTCTTCAGGCACAAAAAGTAGCCTGGGTAGAGAAACAAGCAATGAAATAATAACCCCATGAAGTATTCCTCTAAACTTGCTGTAGTTGTTAAGAGATGCTTTTCTGTTGACTAGTGATAAGACTTAATCTGTACCCACAGTTAGCAATTGATTGCTACACTGTACCCACAGTTAGCAATGGTTACAATAACCCACACTTGTTTTCATGGGAAACAACCATGCTAGTCCATTTGTCTGTTTATTCATTTTCTTGTGGTGACAGAAATGTGTTGTGTAGCAGTATCCCCCAAAGTATTGGTAGTGCCCCTTGGAGGAAGAAGGGAGGCTTGTCAAATGCACAAGACTCAAGAAGCTCCTGGAATGTACAAGACACATAAGGCCACAGCCTGAGATTAGATAAGCAGTAAAATCAAGTGCTGGGACAGAGAGAATGCCAGTGATGTAGCTGCCTGCATGTTGCCCAGGGAAATCCAGTAATGCAGTTTTGTGGGATATCACCAAGTTATACGGGCTTTCTGGTGCACACATCCTAGAAGTAAATTCTCACCCATGACGCTGAAACTAACTGGAATTACTCATTGGTACACTAAGCTGGAAGTGAATGGAATTGTTTCTTTGATGTGCACCATCCTCTGCAGCTGAGAGAAATAGAAACAAAGTTCCAAGGAAAAACAACACAGAGGATTGAGCCCATCCTGGACATGCTCAGTAGATCTTCTACACTGTTACTCTCTTTTGTTTTGTCCTCAAAAATTATTGTTTATCAATAGATTTGAGGTGGAAAACAGGTTTCCAAAAGCATGGCAGTGGACATACCAGCATAAAAATGAGAAAGCTGTATACAAACAACCTGAAATCATTATGATAATATTTCATAGCAGCCAAGGTCCCCACTACTGATCTCCACTTTGTCTGTATTGCCACATACCTCCCCATGCATCAAAAATGAAAAAGAAAATCATTGAAATTGATATGTAATGAAGTACTCCATGAATTTTAAGATAATATTAGGCATATTTTCAAACATATATCCTAATCATCCCTATGTACAATCTCATATCTAGTCATTTTTTCAGTAATAATTAGGGAACAAAACCAGGCTTACATGACTATATAGCAGGGCATCAGGGTTCAACACAAACTTCTAGACTGTAAGTAAAAACGTGTTTCATAAGACATAGCTAATACTTAAAGAAATTAAATAAAATCCCAAAACTTAGCAAGCAAATGAAGACAATCAAGAAGCATTTTCCATCATTTACTCTTTTTATGAAAAAAAAAATACAGTTCAACTCATCTATTAAGACAAAGTAAGGCCGGGCGGTGGTGGCGCACGCCTTTAATCCCAGCACTTGGGAGGCAGAGGCAGGCGGATCTTTGTGAGTTCGAGGCCAGCCTGGTCTACAAAGCGAGTCCAGGACAGCCAGAGATATTCAGAGAAACCCTGTCTCGAAAAACCAAAAAAAAAAGACAAAGTAAGACACACTGGACAGGCTGTACACATACATGGCTCTTTTCTTCCAATTGCTTTAGCCCACACACAACCAACCAAAATAAACCAACCACCCCCACCACAGATGTTTCTTTTTGATGCCAACGACAAAAACAAAGCTGTCCGAACACATGTGCAGGAGATGGCACCATGTAACAGGAGATGTCACCACTCTGTGTCCAAAGACTCTTTCTTCTCCATGTCTTAAATGAGGTGAGTCCACATCATTGGACATGTTGGGAGTTGAATCAACACGACTTCAGCACATTCACTCCCACTAGAGCTAGTGAATGCAGTAGAGATTAAAACATTTCCCACAGTATTTTTCTTATATGCTCTGTCAAGGAAATGGCCCTTTCAAGTCACAAGGCTCTCTCTTTGCACCTAGTAATTGTTCAGCTGGGCCGCACACTTCTAGGTAGTGACTAGATTTCCCTTCAACTGCACTGTGAATTTTTTCATCACTACATTCTCGTATTTTGGATGTTTGCTCAGCTTTGCCCTCATTCTTGTTCCATCCTCCTCTGTTCACTTCTTTTATCACAACCTGTCTTACCTACTGTTACTTAGGGGGGGTGGATCAATAGCAGCACCAACCAGAAACCTGAGACCCACATTTCTAACCTACACTTCCTCATGAACTCACAATGAGCAGGACAAGTCAGAGTAGTCCACTAAATTATATTCTTATTACTTTTCCACCCTTTCTGACATTTCTGGTCCTCTCAGACCAGCTGAAGCTTTTTATTTACATAAGTACTTTCATGATGGCATTTATACATTGTAATCTAATCTATCTTCACCAGAACAAGTGCTTGTAGGTCACTCTTTCTCAGTGTGGCCTTCCCTATGGTATGGCCATATCTGTAATAGCCTGATCCGTAGTGTGCACTGTCAGACAGTCACTGACATTATCCTAGTGTCTGTTAGAGGCCACTGGAGAGTGACTTCTCCATCAGGGGTGTTTCCAGCATGTCCGAACTCTGATGTGTCTTACACTCCTATTGACCCATAAGCATAGATATGTTGTATGTGAGAAAATTCTTTTCTAATTTGGGACTAACTGACCTGCAGTTCCTGCTCAAGGTCCTGCTGCATTGGGCATGGTCTCCAAGAAGAGCCCTATGTGCAGCTAGGGTTTGCACTGTTTCAGAGCGAGAAGGGGCATGACAAGTGTCATTTTGATAAAACATGCAACAGTTTTCTCTAGGTTCTCAGCAGCAGCCACATGTTTGTCCCTGTAGTGTTGTCAAGTAGCTTAGGCTTCTATAACCTGCAAACAAAGGAGCCCTTTCCAACAAGGCGCTCTGTCCTCTTAGGTATGCGCTAAGCCATTCCTTCCCATGCGCTGTGCACTTTACCAGTTAGTTTGGTCATGCACTCCATCACTCATTCAAGAAAGATATGGAGCTCTACCACATGCCAGGCTCCTTTCTGGGCTCTTTGGAGATGCTGAAAGGTAATGAAAACGCATTGCCTGGCCTCAAGAAGCTGACAGTCTAAGCAAGAATGATAGTATGTTGACCTCCTATGGCCAACAATTTGAGAGAATTAAAATAATACAAGCATATCTTTTATGCATGCAGAAAACACAAATGTCACACACTTACCACACTCAGCTGAGCAGAACTGTCACCCTTCCTACTTCCCTGCAACCAAAGCTTAGCTCTGAACACTCCATTCACCACTGAAGAGGAAAGGAAACAATCCTGCCCATTCAAGGACACCTTGTGGTAAAATGTGAACTCCAGCAACTCCATGAAACTGTTCAGCTTCCCACCTCCCGTGTCAGGCCTCATGACACCAGATATTTCTGTGATGACTTCTGTAGGAAGTAAATATATATGTAGCCTAGTCAGTGTTCCCATTCATCAATCTTCCCAACACTACTGATGAGCCAAAAAGTCCACACACAACTCTGCACTGCAGTAACCCACCTTCCTGCATCCCTTTTGCATGCAAAGGGGAAAATTCAGCAGAATACAGTCACACCCATCATTTATACTTTGCCACGGCTTTCTTCACTCCATAGTGACAGAATTCAGTAGGTGCACCAGAGACTATTGGGTCCCCACAAGCCTAAAATACTCTTTATCTGATTCTTTTCTGAGAGAGCTTGTGAAGTGCTGCTTAGACACATTGGTTGCTACTTCTACTTGATACCACAATGCAGCAGATATTCTATTTTCTCTAGAATAAGATAAAAGCTAAGACATTACAACTTCCTGTGGTTTCCATTAACCCCAAGACATTTGTCCATGTCCCAAGATGCATAACAGTCATTGCCTCAAACCCTAGTGACATCACCTCTGCCAGTCCTCTCCTATCAAGAAGCCATGAGATTTTTGCTATCTTTATTGCATCTTTGGACAGAAAAATTGATCTTGCATCAATTTTGTGAAGCTCTCACTTGTATCACTGAGCTATTGATATTGACAAATGACCCCAGGACTTAGTCCCTCAGAAAAGCAAAGATTTATCATCTCTCCTTTTCCCCAGCCAGCAATCTTGCATGCCTCAGTTTGGTGCCTTGGCTCAGTGCCTCTCCTGAGGTTTCAGTCCATCTATTGGTTCTAAAGGCTGCTCTCCCAGGACATACTCCCAAGGTTCTGCTGAAAGCTCACACTAGTCTTTTCTGCACTGAGCTGCCTTTTGATGTGGCACCTGGCTTCTAGCAGAGTCGACTAACCAAGGGAGTGTGTGACACCCTTCAAGAGAAAAGCCATAGTATTTTCATACCCTATGTATTTTATTATTTAATTATGCTAAATGATAGGCTTCATTATGACACTATTGTGGATGTATATGATTACCTTGATCATATCCCCCATTGTCGACATATATCACTACCACTTACAACTTATTCTTGAAAAGACATCCTATCTCTTCCATTATGTTCTATATGTGAGAAGTAAGTATAGCTCATATTCAGTGGAAGAAGGATTAAACTGCTTCTTAAGAGGAAGGGAAGCAATGTGGGGTTCAGTTTCAGACCACCATAACCCATCATGGTAAGTAAGGTCCAGCACAAACACTGGCCTCAAAATACCTTGAATCCAACAACAGCAAATCTCTTGTAGGAGAAAACCTAAGCTACAAAGAAAACTGTGTCTACAACTTTCTTCAAAAAATTCATTCAGAAACTTGTTTAGGAACCACAAATCATCTTTGCAGGCTATGCACATGCATGCGCATGCATGCGTGTGAGTGTGTGTGTGTGTGTGTGTGTGTGTGTGTGTGTGTGTGTGCGTGCGTGCGCGCGCGCGCGCGCGTGCGTGCGCTCATGTACATGTGGGAGACAGAAGACAATCTAGGCTGACATTCATCAGGTGCAACCCACTTTGTTTTTTAAGACAGGGTATTTCACTGGCTTGGAGCTTGACAAATAGTCTAGGTTGACTAGCCAGTGAACCCCAGCTGTCCACCTGTCTCTGCTTCCCCAGTGCTGGGAGTACCAGAGTGTGTCATCCTGTCTAGCTCTGTTTTTAAATGTGACTTCTTGGGATCGAGTTCAGATCCTCCTGCTTGCCTGGCTATCTCCCTAGCCTCCATTTAGCATCTTTAGAATCCCTTATCTCAGTCTTTCCCAGAAGCAATGGATATTTGGGGTATAGAAGATCACCAAGAAAGCCATTGGTTATCTTCTAATTGTATCACACCATGTTTACCTGAGAAAGTGTCTGAAATCTATCCATTCAAAGAACCAAGCAGATAAGAGGAGACAAACGAACACAGACAGGCACCACAATGCACCAGCCATCCTCCACATGTCTAAGCAGATACTCATTGACTAAACATGAGAGTCACAGAGAAATAGGAACAAGTCTTCCAGAGACAATCTGGAAAGTATAGAGTGAAGTCACAGTTGTTGTTCAAAGGGAAGCTATGCCTTATGGATATCATTTTCTCCTCTCTGGCTACTCCAGGTCCTTGTCCAATCTCAAAACAGCAAAAGACCCACAATGTCTAAGATTCCAACTCCTGTGAAGACTTAGAAGATTAAAGGCATTATTTTTCTTTCCTCATTGAAAGAATAAGTAACAATAAAAATAACAGCTACTGCTTCCTATGTCCATGTTATCTACTTTATTGCATACTTTAAGTACATTATTGCATTTAACTCGTATCCTTGAGACTCTGCTAGAAAAATAGTGATATGGTTTTCTTTTATTGTTCTTTGCATTTGGATGAGAAAACAAACAAGCTTAGATATAGCTATATATATATTCATATATAGATACAGATAGATAGATAGACAGATAGTTGAGTCACATAACTATAAAATAATGGAATCAAAATTTAAACCTCAAGTCTACCTGCACTTTAAGAACACTGTCTTTGCAGAATTATCATTAAAAAAATCCTGGTATATAAATCGTCTGTCTTTGAAGGCTTATAGAGTAAATAATGTTTTCTTATTAAAACAAAGATAAAGACATTGTGAAAGGGAAAATTAATATTTTTTGTTAAAACCAAACACATGAACCATACACAAGATCTCTGGGGACATGGGTTTCCGAGAGGTGTTGATATATGAGGGGCCCCTTCATCCAAGGAGAAGAGGAGGGAGAGAGGGAAGAGAGTGGGAAGGTGGGACCAGGAGGGGAGAAGAGAGGGGGCTGTGATAGAGATGTAACTTGAATTAATAAATAAATGTTAAAAAATAAGATACAACTCTTAAAAAAAAAAAAGTCTAAGTTGCACACCATCCCAAGCCACCTCACAAATGACCTCACAGATAAGTAGCCAACAAATCAAGGCTATCAAGGCTCAAGAAAGCTCTGGCTTTACATTTGCAACACAGTCCTTGTGAGAGTTTCCTAACACAGCAACTGCAACATCTCTACAAGGGGACTATGCAAGACTTTCTTCCTTACTCCTGTCTGTGGCAGCCCTGCCTCCAAGTTCTGCTACAATTCTATTGAGATCTTTCCTGGGGAATGAAATGTTTCGATTTGTTTGTTGATTTCAAAGGCAACTCCCTGAGAAGTACAGCAGCAATTGTGTTTAAATTCACTTGAGTAAAACATTTTACTTATTAGAAAACAGTCTTTGCAATTGAAGTGCACCATGCATGCGACAACAAAAGGGCCAGAGCCACTCTGCAGGTTCCTGATCCTTTCCTGGAATGTACTGTGTCATGTTGTGAGTTCAGGAAAGCAGAGGGAGCAAAGTGAGGCAATTTGAAGAAGGGGAACTCAATGATTTAGATTCCCATCCACTGGAAATTGGGACAGACACAGCCCAAGCTAAAGGGACAGCTGTTTTTTGGTTGGTTGGTTGGTTGGTTGGTTTTGTTTTTAAGAGTTGTAGTGTGCTACACCCTCTGGAGCTGTGTGTCTTGTCTGTTCCACACAACCTATACGGGGTAATAATCGATGTCCCCATATTCCATGTGAAGAAAATGTTGTATGAGATGATGCAAGAAATCCAGGAACTTTTGAAGGTGACTGATGATGGTCTGGCTCTGCAGGGACACTGATCACCAATATATGCTAGACCCTAGACCATACATACGTTCCTTTATCAGAACAGCCACAGCATACTCATTTATGAAAGTCTCCCTCACCAGTGACTGTCCCAATCCTTGGATAAGGTGAGGATACAGAAGTCAGAGAAAGGGCTATTTGAGCTCTTCACCCTAGCAAGTGCCAGAGCCTTGAGGAAACAACATGCAGCCCCATTGTGGTCCACTCTGCCTAGTGCACCCCAGTATGGTTGCCAACACCATACCAGCATCTACCATGCTTCTGTTCATGATTATCCTAAAGGACATAGCTTCACCTCCCCTTCCACTTGTCGAATCTTACTCCAGCATCTCTGATTGTCTGAGTGTAACCTGGAGCCTCGCCATGGAAAGAATTGTGGGGTGTTCCACTTGCCACTTATTCCTTAAAGCACAGAAGAGAATGAGCAGAGATAGTAACAGTGGGCAGCTGACCACAGCTAGTCCAGCTGAAGGGATCACGATAGACCATTCCTCAATTTATATCCCTAACAGACAGACCCAGGACTAGCAGATGGAATTACACCTTTAAAAATTATGACACTATTATATCATTAACCTGTAGTTATACAACCACTGGCTTAAAACAAAAACCAGCTAGTTATTTAACTCACAGTTCTCTGCAACCCTCCTTATGTGTGCCCCACTTACCTTTTCAGAAGACTACTGGCTTGGCCTCTCTTGGATGGAGGCTATTGACTAGGCCAAGGGGAAGCCAGACATTTCCCTCATACTCCAGCTGACTGTCCAGGCTCGTCCCAGAGGAAGCAAGAAGAGTTCCCAGGGTATGAACTGAGTGCTGCCGAGTCTCCTAAGGCAATCTCCTAATCACAACTCTCCTGTCATTTTACCCACATCCTAATGGGCATAGGACTGCCCAGAGTCAACAATGGAGAAATAGAAACTGCAAAGTCACGATCCAAAGGGTTGAACACAACCAGAGTGGCTTGAGAACCACTTTTGCAAGTGTCTACAAATCTCTCTAATAATTTCCTGAGAAAGTAAGGAAACAAAAGGTCAATGTATTTTCAAGCCCCTTGCCAGACTTCAGGGCACTACTCTGCAATACTTATCTCCATGAGGAATGCAAAATGTGTAGCTTCGGCAGCAATAACACCCTTTCGGCTTTGCTCATCTCATCTCGTGGGCCTGATGCACTGAGAATCTTCTCTGCGAAACACCATTCTATGCATTGAGAATCTCCAGCCTGAGTTAAGAAAAGTGTCTCATTTCATAATTTAGGGGATGGAGTGCAGTAGAGCACTTTTTCTGGTAGAGGAGAATGACTCGCTTTATAGCAGGGTTGAGAGGGGAGATAAAGTACCATATAGACCCTCAGCCTTTGCTTCCCACCTGGAAAGACCGCAGCATGAGTTCCAACAGCCTCCCCGAAGTCATTAAGACTTCATAGTGTGCTGAATTGCTGGATAATAACAGTTCTTTGCACTTATAGGACATGTTTCCTCTGAGGAGAGCCAAGTAATTTGCGATCACTTATTAATTAATCCTCAGTCCTCACATGAGATGAGGATGTTATTATGCATATTTAACAGATGTGTGAAGCAGGCAAAGGGATCTAAAGTGACTTTTGTTTCCATCCAAGGTCACTCTTTCCATACTTACTGGACATATTTCGAGCTTCATATACCACCCCTCCTCCAGAGAAGTAGTGGGATTCACCATTGTGGGATTCCCTTCTGTATTGAACATGAGGGGTTTTCTGTCCCACTTCATAGAGGCTTGAGTTTTCTTATTTTACCATTTTGCCTTTGTTTTGAGTGCCAATATACTGTTCTATAATCTGGCTTTTGGGTGTCCAAGGATCCGTGGTTCCTTTTGTCCTCTCTTTATAGTGTGTGTGTGTGTGTGTGTGTGTGTGTGTGTGTGTGTGTGTGGTGTGTACCTGTGAATGCTGGCTGGCAAAGCTGGCTGGCAAGTGCCATGGCATGTATATGGAGGTCAGAGGACAACTTTTGGGAAACTGTTCTTTCTAGTGAAGATTCAAGCGATCTGACTCTGGATATCAGGCTTATGTAGCAAGCCCTTTCACCTACATTCATCTTGATGGCCTGAAAGTGGCTCTAAGTGCACTGATTTGGATCTTCATTCACTTATGGAGGATGTACTTCACCTTAGTCAAAATGTAGTGCAAGCACTGCTCAGAATATGACAGAGGAACAGAGTCACAGAGGGAGGCATGTATTGTCTTAGATCTTCAAGGCAATATTAAGCTAGGAAAGAAATGCAGATCTGCTTTCCTAAAGGGAACACACATACCAGGGCCCGGTCTGTGTGGAGTCTACTTCACTCAGCTGTGGAGTGAGTGCTTGGGAAAGCAGCTGGCTGCCAAGGAGTCTCCTATATGACTTAAAGGCATCCCTTTCTGGTTACTGTTAAAGGTTTTCTTCCCTAGGATTGTACTTCTCTAGAATACAAATCCAACTAATAGAGTGGACTTGGTTTTTAAAGAGCTGGAAGAACCTGTCACACAGGAAGAGCTACACAATTTATTAAAAGACACCTTGAGTTAAACATCTCCATAGCCAGAAAACAATCTTGGCCAGCCCTCTGAGCCATGCAAAACCAGCTGTAGCCATCTCTGCAAAGAACACTTCAGATGACATAAAAATCCACGAGACAGTGGCATGGAGATGACTTGGTGGGCAAAGACATTTGTTGTACAAACATGAGAACCAAGAACCTAACTTCAAAACTTTATTACAGAGAGAGAGAGAGAGAGAGAGAGAGAGAGAGAGAGAGAGAGAGAGAAATCATGCTTGTAACCCTAACATTGGGAGGTAGAGACAGGCAGATTCCAAAAGTTGCCCATCCAGCCTACTGGAAGCTGGAAGCTTGTTTAGTGACAGACTCTGTCTCAAGGTAATGAGACAGAAAGTGATAAAGGAGGACATTTTGCACTTGCATGTGAGCACATGGGTACAAATATCACACACATACCACACATATACCACACACCACACATATACATACAACACACACACACACCTCTGGGTGATAGTAAACAATACTTCATTTCCAGGGTCAGCTTAGTGGACAAGAGCTTTGTAATGTTTAGAACCCAAAGCAATTCTCTTTTGATGATACAAAATCATGCTAAGGAACTGAATGCCTCCTGTCCTTCGTGCATCCACTCATGCATCAGATGTTTGCTGAGCCCTTGAGCTGTTGGACATCATGACCTAGGCTGTGGAAAGATACTTGGAAAGCCTGAAGCCTGCAGAAAAATATTCATGAGTTCATTTCTTCAACTCGTTCCTATTCCCACTCTCCTCCTGCAGGCCTGTCTGCCATGGAGGCTCTGCTGGATCAGGTGTTCACATGCTTAGCAGTGTAGGGGTAAAACAGAACTTTGTCCTGAGGAGCAGTGACATAAAGCTTCCAGAGAGACATGTATGAAGGAGGTCATAACAGACCAGAGGCTACCAACAAGGTTGGTAGCAGAAGTAGAGCTACCTGACAATCTAGATCTCCCACCTTCAGCTGAAGAGCTATTGGCAGATAGTTGTTGGAAGAGAGATAGTCAGTTCTCTGTAATGGTGCAGCCGCTGGTGGCTAGACCACCTTCCCATAAAGGCTACACATGCAATACTATATGGGCAGCATGAACTGCACTGGATTTTTTTTTTTTTGTAATGACTCAAAGTTGGTTTGGAAGGAAAGCGGTGATGGTGGGTAAATCTGGGAGGAGTTGGGGAGTGTTTGGATGTGATCAAAATGTGCTATACAAACCACAAAGAACTAATTTTTTTTTTTTTTAATGAGAGAGGAAAGAAGACAGTGCCTCCTTTGGGAACTGTTCTGAGCTTGTCACATATACAGAGCGGCAGTAGGTGCAAGGGACAAGCATGTCATTGTGTATAGGAACTGGCCTCCAGCTGGCAGCTATTGGCTCACACAGACTAGTTCCCATAGGGCCACAGGAGCATATTTTCAGGCTCTCTCTCCCAGTGAGCTGCAACACTGCTTTTTTGTTCCTAGGTCCTGAGATTAATCTTTCGTGTCTGTGGATGACAGGTAAATGTATGTCCTAACATGTGTTTTAGCTAATTGCTCATTACTGAATGAAATTTGTCATCTTCAACCTGTCCTTTTCCCCTCCCATCTGCCCACACCTGCTAAATCCTCTTGATTATCCTCCAAAGTCGCATTCCACTGATCCAATCTCTGCTGTACCATGCTGTGGCCCTGGGTAAATCCTCAGGCCTCACTGCTTGCACTGGATGTCTGTTTCACAGATTTGCCATGAGAAACAAATGATATACCTATGCGTAGTCTGGACAAAGGGTCAGCCATCAGTAAATGTTGATTACTTTTATTCCCCATTCATTCTTCCTCTATATTCCCATAACAAATGACTACTCTCTATATGTGATGTAGATTCAGGCTGCTTTGTGTAAGTTGCACACAACAAGCCCTTTAAATTAACAACGAATCTATATTGACCCTTAGGTAGGAAAGATAGGGAGGAATGTGCTTGGGAGAGGTGGACGGGAGTAATTGATTTTTATAGGCTCCTTTACTAGGCACTTGGGCCTAGTCATTTGCTTATGATCCAAATTTGAAATTTCAAAATATATATCAAGTCAACCATATTTTTCAAGACAATTTTCTGTAAACTTGCTATGTGAAAAAGTGACTCCACATTTAAAGAGACACAGAAAAATAAAGGACACTGGGGGGGGGCAGAGGGAAACAAAACAAAAATCTGTGACCCAAAGAAAATATCAAAAGATATACAAGAACCAAGAGAGAAAGACATGCATGGGTCAACGGGGAAGAGTTTGCTCACTGGCTCTGGGCGGACCAGGTGACTGCCCGTGCCAATTTACACAACATTGTTAAAATAGATGTTACAGGGAGTGCAAACTACGGCAGATACCTGGAAGTAGAAACTGGTAGTTAGTGAGTTAACACACACAGTATTTGAAGACAACTCCATTTCTTTCTGACCTACTTAAAAATGAAGCATAGAAAGAAGATCCGATAAAGCAAAGAGAATTTCGCTCATCATCAATGTTCTCTTCGAAGAACTCTGCCCAACATCAGTGTGTGGATGCTCTATAAACAACGAACACCCGATAATAAGACTCCAATTATCTGCTGAGTTTCATTTTCCAAGGGCCATCCATTTCCCAAACAATATTAGGAAACATCGTTTGTTCACGAGCCAAGATTACTGGGGAAAGCATGAAAACTAATGTCTTTTTAGACTCTTCCTTAGACCTTCCCTGCTGTAAGGCATGTTTATGCATCCTCAGCAAGAGGTTTCCCAGTGTATATGAACCCAGGTACTTAAGCCACCAAGGTCCCAGCCTGAAAATGACCTATAGCCTTCCTTGTAACTGGTGGAGAAAATCTAGAAGCAAACCTCCAAGCAGCCTCCTGCCGTGAGCCCTGCTCAGCTCAGCAGTGTTTCTATCATTCCGTGCACTCAGGCAAGAACTGTGCCTTTCTCTGCATTTTATTTTGAGCCAAATACACTTCAGGCAATCCTGAAAAGAGATGATTATTAACTGTTCCCACCCCAAATATGCTTTGTGGCTTAATTAAGGACAATGATGGCTTTGGGGGACTGAAAACATGTTAGAACACCAAGCCAGTCCTCACAGATTCCCCCATCAAACCGAAATCAGGGGAAAGCCGAGAAAAAGGCAAAAGAAGGTTATCAAGCCATGAGGAAGGTGCCTGTTCTTTAGTTCTAAAAAGAGAGGCAGAAAAAGCAAGAATGAGCAGCCATGTATCCACCTACTGAGCTGTTTGTATACACAACAAAGGAAACAGACACATGGTTGTACTCGCTGAGCTCACAGGACTAGCAGTATGGACCCAAATCATGTTATGCATGTAAGAAAGTTGGGCTACTCACACACACACACACACACACACACACACACACACACACACACACCAGAAAGATTTTTGTTGAGAGAGATGTCCAGGAAAAAAGCCCTAAGTCTCTTCTCAGCCAACTCGCACCCCTCTGACCTTGTGCATCTAAAAATGTCTATAGCTAATCTGAGCAAACACGAGCGAACCCTGTCCAGTTAAGATGTGTGCCAGCCGCCTTGGACAGACCTTTCTGCTTTTCACTGATAGATGGTTACACACAGCCACTCCACTTAGCATGCTGAGTGTCAGAATCCCTGGGGTCCTCAAAATTCCCCTCGCCATCTATCACTGATTATACCACAGTAAAGCAAACATAATAGGTCTCATTCACATCAACTGCACAATTGGGAGACAGTTTTAAATTTTATTCTGTAATGAGGGTGGCTTTATTGTCGAAGGTGCTGGAGGAATACAAATCAGGAGGTTTCCTCTCCATAAAAAGGCCAGTATTAGAGTCTGGAGGAATGTGAGGTTGAGAAGAGGGACTCTTCCCAAGATTTATGTGTAAATAAAATGAGAGCTTTACAGAGTGAGGGAAGAGGGCTCTTTAATGTGGCTTTCCTTTAGAAATATTTACACAGGCCTGTGAGCCAAGTCCAATAATTCAGAGTCGATATGGAAGGTGTATTCACAAAAACATATCAAATATTAAAACCTCCATTTTGCAGAAAAACATGTCACATGTTGTATAGGCAGGGTAAAATTTAGGCAAACTTCCCTTTGTTTTCCAACAAAAGGGATTTAAGCTCCCTCTCCCCCTCACCTTTTTATATTCTAGGAAGGAAAGTGTGTCCTTTGTTGGGGAAGCAGAAAGAGTATAGAAAGGTTTATTGCGTTCATTCAAGTCCCTCTATAGGACCTCAGTATCTACAACATGGCTGAGTTCTAGCCTGGTCCTCAACAAAGACACACTCCCTCCGAGTCTCCTTACAGTCCTGTAGCAATGAGAGAGGCCAGGGGTCGGGTGTTGCTCAACAGTAGAATGCTTTTCTAGTGCATGTGAAGCCTAAGGCCAATCCAGAGCACAGATGAAAATGAGGAGGAAGGGAAGAAGGAAGGGAATGACTGGAGGAGAGGGAGGGAGAGGAAGGAGAAAGGAGGTGAAAGGAAGGGAGGGATGGCCTCCCTTGTCTCATAAGCCCTCATCACAGGTAGAGATTAGGAGCTTTCTGCAGAGGTGTCTGACAGTCTTGAAGCAAAGAAATCAGTAGGTAGTTGGCTGCTGAACTCTCCAGCCCTCTGTGCATGTGAATCTCTCTTTCCTCTCTGAATCTCCAAATCTATACTCAGGCTCTCTCCTACTCCACTTACCTCTTAGCCTGGGTTCCCTGCCTGGTCCAGGGCATGCAGCCTTTACTAATGCTGCCAATGACAGGACAAGCATTTGACAGGGGTGCCGGACTTGACACAGGACTTCCAGTCTTGAGCATAATTGTCCTGAGGTGAAAATACAGACCTGCTGCTTCTCATAACAAGATCCCTCAGCCAAAGGTGACAGTATTGACAATATACACCATGTATAAAAAGTATCTTGAAATGTTTCCTGAAACCAGAAAGGTTGCAAATTTTCAGTGCTCCAAGAAGGTAGATATTTATTTGCTCTCACTCAAGGGGATCCCTTGGCTGCAACAGAGCCTCTGGAAACCTGGCGAAAACATGATAGGTCCCACTTCTGTTGGGGGAATCATTTTAATTACATTCGATGGAGTGAAGCTTGGAACTGGAGGCTTCAGATAGAAAACAAAAAACAAAACAAAACTCTGTTAAGACAAGGGTGTTCCAGAAAGCCTTGGTGAGAGATATCCAACCGTAGTAAAGATCCTGAGGAGTCAAAGGGGGGCAAAAATTGTGGAAAGGAGTTGAGAAGGCCAGGTGTCAGGGTCAGGAACATTGTAAACAGCAAAACACAAGGACTTTGCACAGAGGGTTATTATATATAGACCCGCAGGAAGGTGACCCTCTTCTCTGTGTCATTTCCTGTGTCTGGGGGCTTGTGGAGAAGAACTCAAAACCCTACAAGAGACCTCGACCTGCCCAGTCCTGGCCAGCTGCCTGCCTGCATTTCATATTATTGTGTTTGCCTTCACTCACCGTGAGGAAAAGCCTCCATCATGGAGGCCACCATCATGCTGACATGATGTCGCACACATCATTCCCATCCCTGAACAAGTTCCTGTAGGGACAGCCTGCAGGGACACTGGGAGGCAGAGACCTCTAACTAGGCAGGACATCAAGTACAAAATACATAAAAGGCTCAAATCCTCTTTAGACATCCAACTTGCAACTGAAAACTGCAGAGTCCTTTTTCATACTCAACTGTCAAGTAGATTAACCAGGACAGAAGGAGAGCACCTTCAAAGCCCAAAACACCAGAACCAAACAATTAAATCACGGAAATATTAGTGGGTTGTGCTTGAAGACAAAAATTGAATACTTAATATTTGTCCATTGCCTACCAAAGCAAATTTCACAAATTAGCTCAAAATGAAATATTTAATTATCTACTCTGAAATGGATTTGTTTTCAAGTCATTAATCCAACTAACACACCCAGCTTATCCCATGCAGTACGGGTCTTGTTCATATGAAGCCGGCATGCAGTCTGTATTTGTCTATTCATGTACATGGCTATCTCCAAGAGCCTCCCCCTTGTCACACAGACTATTTTCTGCTCCCTTGCTTTCTATGTTTGTGGGTAGCATTCATTATGAACAAAACAAAATAAAGAAACTGCTCCAAGTGAGGACCATTTGATGTGTCGAACTGTACAAGGAAGGGGCTATTTATCCAATGTGCCCTGCAGACGTGGCAGCTGTATGGATGAGCACACGCAAACCAGATGAACAGCCCGCATAATCGTGACAATTATACTTTGCAATATGTTCCCTTTCCACTATTAACTCAGGAAGCTCCAAGAAGACAAAGAGAAGGGAAAAAAAAAAAATCTCATTTTGTTCCTTTGAAATTTGCAGCTTTGTGGACTCTACCTGCTTACCAATAAATTTAAGACTATTGAAAATATTCTGTAATAAATTTATGAGCAAAAATTATTCCTACTGAAAAATTATATAATGAACAATTTGGAGGCATCTGGAAGAAACTAGCTGAGAGAATGCCAGTGCAATACTGCCATCTACAGGAAAGAGTGGGGAACCACATAAACGTTTTGGGTTTTTTTTGTTTTTTGTTTTTTTCTGCTTTGTTTTCTCCAAAGGAGTAAGGAAAGCTTGAAAAGGGGGCAGCCCACATATATGATAATGATAGAGAAAGGATACTCTGATTTTGAAGTGATTCAAATTCAAGACCACAGATCTTCACTTTTTTTTTTCTTCACTTCCTTGGATGTGGAGAGACTGAGCAGAGCATGCTGACCAGAAGGAAAATCAGAACTGAGAAATTCTGACCTCAACCTCCCAATTCTGAAGGACTACACAGCTCCATGCTTAATACTGCCTGGTCTTTCTGTAGGTTGTCGCTTCAGCTTGCTTGGGTATGGTTTGAATGTGAAACCTAAACAGTCTTGATTTTCAGAACCAACAGAACCAAGGAAGTTCTGCTTGGTACCCAACTGTTTGGAGAAGTGAAGGGAACTTTGGGAAGTGGAATCTGGCTAGAGGAGATACCTTCACTTGGGGGTGTGTGCTTGAACTAGATTTGTAGTTCCGTCCACTCCTGACCCTGTTGTTTATCACAAAGCAAACAGCTCTTCTATGCCATTATTTCTGCTGTCTGAATGATGTTCTGCCCACTGAACTGAAGTCTCTAACACAGGCAAAATAACTCTGTCCTCCCTTAAATTGCTTTCTTGGGTACTTGGCCTCAGTGATACAAAAGTGACTAATACAAATTGCTTAAGAAAGCAGAACTATTGCACATGTACGTGAAATATCCAGATAGCTTATTCTGATGATTAAATCATTAACTCTGTGGTTTGAATAAAGCAAATCTGAGGCCAGATTTGGTTCAACACAGCTAGCCTGTGAAATTTGGAGTGGAAAAAAATTTTTTTCATGTACACTGGCCAAATGAAAACAGAAGAACCTGGGAGGTTTGTTACACATGTGGACATTTATCAAGTGAGGCTTTGTGCCATGAATTGAAATGCCAGTCTAGTCAGATAGGTTAGCCTCTCCTCTCTAATTCAGAGACCTGTGTGATACAGGGTTTAATGAAAGTGTGCATAATCTACTACATCCAAATTCACTAACCTATTCCCCTGCCTCACCACATACTCAGAATCTGCACTGAAATTTTCCCAGCATGAACTGTGAACTACATAATGGAAGAGAAAGGAAGGAAAAGAGAGTACCGATAACCAAGAAAGTGGAACAATAATCTCAAACTAGAAACTGTCATATAGGAAAAGGTTGTTGTAATTCTGATTTCAGCATAGCCACAATGAATAAGGAAGTCAAAACTAACATTGCCTACAACACAAAATAACAAGAGAAGCTAAAAAAAAAAAAAAAAAGGTAACCACAAAGCTGCTAAATTTTACATGTGTTTGTTAACCAAATACATTGTTTCAGTCAGATAACCAGCAAAGGACCAGGCCATCTGAGATGTGGCCAAGAATATCCACTTTTCAGCTGACATGGCTTAAGATTTTTTAACTAGTTTTATATATGTATATATATTCCTAAACATAGAAGTACATCCTATTTGATCTGTATGTTCCTTGTATGTATATGACTACAGGGCTGACCCACTTGGTATTGGATAACCAACTGGGGAGGGGGGTTATCCCTGGAGGAAACTTTTCTCCAGATATCAGCATTCCTTAGTAGCTTGTAGTGTTTTGTTTCATTTTGCTTTCCTTTGGCTTTTTTTTTTCTCCTATGGGTATTTTGCCTTTTTGTTTTGATTTTCACTTTTGTGTTGTTGTAGACTTTGTTTGTTGCCTTTGTTGTTTTTGAGAGGGGAAGGAAGGGAGGAAGAGACGGAGGGAGGAAGGGAAGGAGGAAGAGAACAAAGTTGGGTGGGTAAGAAGGTGGGAAAGATCTGGGAGGAGTTGGGAGAGATAAAAATGATTAAAATATATTCCATGAAAAAACTATAACAAACAAATAAATAAGTAAAATAAATAGTAGGCCACTATGGCAGACATTTGCTGGAGTATCCCAGCTTCAATGTTGTACACTCTCCCTTCTGACCTACACCATTTAAACAGCTACTACCTTGTGTTTCTGCTGCTGTGGACAGAACCACTCTGCCATCATTGACTGAAATAAATATATTTTCCCCATTAAGTTCTTCCTGTCAGAGATTTAGTCACAAAAGCACAAAAGTAACTAGCACAGGCCCAGATTGGCACCCAGAGTGACATTATTGCCACACCTAAAGCTGCTATGTAGTTCAACATAGAAACTGGTTTACAGCAGGACTGTAGAAGATTTGGGAGGTGCAGGCTACAGAAACCCTAAAATGCTGTAAATTCCACTTAGTGGCTGATTCTAGTAAGTGTAGCAAAGAATCTGGCTACATTTTGCCTATTTTCTGAATACTTGTACGAGAGTAAATTCAAAGTGATCAACTAACTTACTTGACAGAAAATTTCAAGAGAGCAAGAAGTTCATTCAGTATATGGCATGGTTTTTGTTTGCTGCTGTTAACCAGATTTACAATGAAATGTGAGAGCAAAAAGTAAAGTAGAAGGATTTGAAGGAATTACACTTTGGCAAAACAAGGAATGTAAACAAGATTTAAGTTACCACCTGGGGTACTTTGTAGAAGAACACCCCCCCCCCCCCAGGTTCATATATGTGAATGCTTAGTGACCAGGAAGTAAAACTCTTTGATAGGATTAGCAAGTGTGGCCTTGTTGGAGGAAATATGTCACTGGGTGGGCTTTGAATTTTTCAAAACCCCACACCCACCCCAATGTTTCTCTCTTTCTCTTGGCCTATGGATGAGGATGTAGCTCTCTGTTACTGCTCCATCACCATGCATGCCACCATGATAAAAATGGACTAAACCTCTAAAATCATAAGCAAGCCCCCAACTTTCTTTTATGAGAACTGTCTTTGTCTGGTGTCTCTTCACAGCGATGGAACAGTGACTAAGACAAAAGTTGAGAGCAATGAATGGAGTATTTGTGTGACAGAACTGACCATGCTGTCTGTGGAAGGAATTAGAACACCTTGAAACTTTGGATTCCAAAAGTAATTGGGTGCTGTAAGTGATGCTTCATAGGCTATCCTAGTAGAAGCATGGAAGGCAGTAATGCTGAGAGGGATTTGGATTGTGGGGTCCCAGCTCAAAAGGTTTCAGAGGGGAAGAATATTAGTAAATGCCCTAGAGACCATTCTTGTATTACTTTGGCAAAGAATGCAACTGCTTTTAGCAATTGTCCTAAAAATCTGCTTCAGCTAAACTGAAGAACTATGGATTAACAACTATGACAGAGGACATTTCCAAACATTCTTAATTAAGCCCAAGAACTTTGGACTTTTTCAAGTGTTAAAACTGTGATACACTATGGAGACTTTTGAAGTTGGATGAATACATCAAACTTCAAATTACAGCAGAACTTGCCAACTTCGGCCATGTGGTTCTGACTTTAGAGTCAAGAATACAAGAAAGGGATTGTAGAATCCCCCTCCACAGCTAACAAAAGCTATTGAGACCAGGAATGTATCATGGTGTACCTTTATGAAGATGTTGGAGATGCCAAGGTCATGGGATACCTGCAAGGAAAGCTGCAGACGGACTGTGGATCTAGCTGAGCAAGGAAAAATACAAACTGTGCAGTTGGAGGAGAAAAGGAGTACCAGGAAGTGTAGTGGACCTAAGTTCAGTGCTCAAGGAAATAAAAAGTTTAAGGGCTGGACAGGTGGCTCAGAGGTTAAGAACACTGGCTGCTCTTTCAGAGGTCCTGAGTTCAGTTCCCAGCAACCACATGGTGGTTCATAACCATCCATAATGAGATCTGGTGCCCTCTTCTGGCCTATAGGCATACATGCAGGCAGAACACTGTATACATAATAAATAAACAAAATATTTTTTTAAAAAGTTTAATGAAAAGCCTGTTGCTAAATGAAATAATGGGAGTGGTGACCTCATGGCAACACGCCTCTCAACTAAGCTTCCAACTTGTGAAAAGGAATTAGAGGAAAGCTTAAGCAGTAAAGGAAGCCATCAACAACAGAAAGCTGATGTGAATGTAAAGAGAGAACTGAAAGAAGCAACAGCAGAACTTGCCAACTTCAGCCATGTGGTTCTGACTTTAGAGTCAATAATACAAGAAAGGGATTATAGAATCCCCCTCCACAGCTAACAAAAGCTATTGAGACCAGGAATGTATCATGGTGTACCTTTATGAAGGCTCAGAATGGCCATTGCATGAAGTTGGGAAGGTGAAACCTAGATTGTGTTGGGAGACCCGAAGATGTTGGAGATGCCAAGGTCATAGGATACCTGCCAAGGAAAGCTGCAGACGGACTGTGGATCTAGCCCAAGAGAGAGAAGTGTGTTGCAGTCAACAAAGCTGAAAGGAGTTGGAGATCTGAAGAGTTCTTTGACATCAGATATGGAGATGCAAAATTTAGTTTGCACTGCTGGTTTTGGACTTGCTTTGGTGCATTGTTTTCTCAATATGCTCCCTTTCCTCCCTTTTGGGATGGTAATGCATATTATGTACCATTGTGTGTTGGAAGTGTGTGATCTGCTTTTTTATTTTGATTTTATAGATGTTTACAGATAAGAGATTGCCATGAGTTTCTTTTTAAATGATTTGTTCATTTTGATTTTATGTGTGTTAGCATTGTGTCTGCATGTGTGTCTGTGTGAGGGTATCAGTTCCCTAAAACTGGAGTTACAGACAGTTATGAACTGCCATGTGGGTGCTAGGAATTGAATCCTGGTCCTCTGGAAGAGCAGCCAGTGCTCTTAATAGATTATCAATCTCTCCAGCCCAAGAACTTTGGACTTTTTCAAGTGTTGAAACTGTGATACACTATGGAGACTTTTGAAAAGTTGGATGAATACATCAAACTTCAAATTACATTATGATGTGGTTACAAATCAATGGGAGCCAGGTAGTAGCTTATGGTGATTTGGATAAGAATGTCCCCTATAGGCTTATGTATTTGAATACTTAGTGACTAGGGAGTAGAACTCTTTAATAGGTTTAGAAGGGTTAGAAATTGTAGCTTTGTTGGTGAAAATGTGTCATTAGTGGTAGACTTTTGGATTTTCAAAAGCCCACACCTAATCCAGTGTCTTACTTTCTCTCTCTTGGCCTGTGGATCAGAACATAGTTCTTAGCCACTTCTCCAGCACCATGCATGCCACCATGATCCCCACCATAATGGACTAACCCTCTGAAACTGTAAACAATTAGTGAAATGCTTTCTTTTATGAGTTGCCTTAGTCTCTTCACAGCAATGGAACAGCGACAAAGACAACACCAAAGCAAGTGTGCCTATTAAGAGAGTGGCAAACTCCCACTACACCTGTGACCACTCTTACTCTTAAGTAATGAATATGATTGGGTTTTTGTAGTTGTTGATATTTGGTCTGGAAGAGCCTATTTTATGATGTGCTCTCACATCCTCCTCCTCTACTTATTAGGTTTTTTAAAAACTGTTTATTTTTAAAAAACATTTATTACTTCAAGTTACATCTCCATTACCACCTCCTCCCTCCACCCCCTCCTGGTCCTACCCTCCCACCCTCTACCCCCTCTTCCACCCATCCCATGCCCCCAGTGTGGGGTGCCTCCATATATCAGCTCCTCCTCAGTTCATTAGTCACATGAGGTCTAAGAGCTTCCTCTTGCACAGGAGGCATACATGGCAGTTCCACTAGGGTGGAGTGTCCCACTAGCAGGTTCTTTTGGGTCTATTGATTGTAAGATGGTTATCCTGTACTATATGGCTAAAACCCAGTTATAAGTGAATATATGCCATGTGCATCTTTCTGAGTCTGAGTTATCTCACTCAGATTTTCTAGTTCCATCCATTTGGTTATGAATTGCATGTTTTCCTTGTTTCTGATAGCTGAGTAGTATTCCATTGTATAAATGTACCACAGTTTTTTTGTTTTTTGTTTTGTTTTGTTTTTTATCCATTCTTCGGTTGAAGGACATCTGGGTTGTTTCCAGTTTCTAGCTATGACAAATAAAGCTGCTATGAACATAGTTGAGGAGATGTCCTTATGGATTGGTGAGGAATCTTTTGGATTTATGCCCAGGAATGATATGGCTGGGTCTTGAGGTACAGCTATTCCAAGTTTTGTAAAATATCCCCAGACTGATTTCCATAGTGGTTGTACAAGTTTGCACTCCCACCAGCAATGTGGGAGTGTTCCCCTTTCTCAGCAACCTTACCAGTATATGCTGTCTTTTGAGTTTTTGTTCTTAGTCATCCTGTCAGGAATGAGATGGAATCTCAGAGTTGTCTTGAGTTGCATTTCTCTGACGATTAAGTATTTGAGCATTTTTTCAAATGACTCTCGGCCATTCTATATTTCTCTTTTGTGAATTTTTGGTTTAGCTCTGTACCCCAGTTTTTTTGATTGGGTTACTCGGTTTGTTGGTGTTTAATTTCTTTAGTTCTTTATAAATTTTGGATATTAGCCCTCTGTCAGATGTGGGGTTGAAAATCATTCCCAAATCTGTAGGCTGTCGTTTGTTTGAATGACAGTGTCTTTTGCCTTACAGAAGCTTTTCAGTTTAATGAGGTCCCATTTATTGATCGTTGGCCTTAGGGCCTGAGCTATTGGTGTTGTGTTCAGGAAGTTGTCACCTTTGCCAATGAGTTCAAGGCTTTTCCCTACTTTCTCTTCTATTAGATTTAGTGTGTCTGGTTTTATGTTAAGGTCTTTGATCCATGTGGACTTAAGTTTTTATTAGATCTTTCAATTAATCAAATTTTAAGAATCCCATGTCTTCCACTGAGAAACATAACCTGTATGTTATTTTAAAGGTGGTTCCTCTAATACTTTCAGTACTTCTCCATATCTTAGTACATTATACCTGGAGTTAATATTATCCTACCTATACAATGAAAGTTGTTTTCAAGAATGCATTCTATATGTCTCCTGTGCTATGACTGACATATATTTTATTATACATATAAATTCTGAGATAGTTCCTATTTACAGTGCCCTTTACTATGCTCTGTGGATGTGAATTTTATCTGACAGAATTTCTTATGCTAGAACAACTTTTAGCATTTCTTATGTACACATCTGCTGACAGCAAACTTTTTCACCTTTCATCTGAAAAAGTTTTGTTCAAACTAATTTTTGACAGTTGACTTTTTATTTCTCAACATTGTTGGGAAGTCATTGAGTAGTTTTCTGGACTCTATTGATTCCCATCAGAAGTCATTTGGCATATGCATCATTGATTTCACACAGACCCTGGGTGTGTGTTTTGTTTTGTTTTGTTTTTTCTTCCTCATGGCTTGCTGTCAAGACTTTACCTTTATCTCCAGTTAGGATGACAGTTATTGTACACTGATATTTTTTTGTAATGTACCACTTTCATATGCACATATACTGAAATTCTTTGTCCTCCTTTCCATCCATCTTTCATTTATACTTGGACTTCACCAAATTCACTATGGGTAAAATATAGCTGTTAGCAGGCTAACTCCAGGAATACCCAATGTTTACATAATGACCATGTTTGCTTTCATACTATAGATGTCTTTTGAGGAAAAAAGCTTGATAACCCACATTAGACTATTCTTTTGCAACAGTGAAATGATATATCAATGAAACTTTGTTCTCACTGACCCCTCAAATTCAATAACAAATTTTTTTGAACTAAATCTCTTAGAATTTAAAAATGATTACCATTCTCTTGGCCAGGTATGGTGGTGCATGCCTTTAATCACAGAACTTGGGAGACAAAGGCAGGAGGATCTCTGTGAGTTCAAGGCCAGTGAGTTCTAGACTCACTACAAAGTGAGTCTAGAACAACCAGGGCTATTAAACAGAGAAACCCAGTCTCAAAAAAAAATATCATTGTCTTTTGTTGTTACATATATGTCTATGTGCCATGTGTGTGTAGTGCCCATGGATCCTAGAAGAAGATAGCTGGATACCCAGAGGCTGAAGTTACAGATTGTATGAGCTGCCATGTGGTTGCTTGGGTCAAACCCTACACTTGAAGATTGAACTATCCCTGATAACAAAAATCACAAGTCAGAAAGCCTGTGACCAGCCTACTAGAACATTATGGTAGCCACAGGAAGTAGTTATTAGAGGAAGATATGTAGACATGATTAGACGTTGAGGTGGCATGAAGCTAGCCTTATGCAGTGAGAGGTAGCCTCACCTTCTGTGGCTAGATGACCCTATCACCCAAGAATTACCGACAGCTCCACAATTAAGGTTGCCAAGTGGTCCAACCTCTAGATATAGCCATCCATCTACAGTGCTACTGCTGCAGATGAGACAGAACTCTAACGCCCCAACACAGTGCCTTGAGCCCCACAGTTGCATCCCTCCAGTATAATTTAATGAGACCACAGGTTTGAAAGCACTGATATTTGTCCTCCTAGAGATATTGTGGTATTCTGCTTATTTCTCCCCACTTCTTAAAGCAGTTAAGACCCTGTGTGTATAAACTGTGAAGCATAGGATAGATAACTAGCTCAGCTTACAGGCCAAAGGTAAGTGTAGTCATAGGAATTCCTAGGTATGCCATGAAAATATACCAAAAAATTTCTAAAAATACTAACAGAAAATATGGCACTTGATTGGTCTGGATGCTGCACCAATGTAAATGGTAGGAAGGACAAGAGGTTCCAACTTCTGCTGTCTCCACCACCTACCCCATCTACTTGGCTGATTCCAGTTCTGCTAGAGAAATTTGGTTTCTACTATCTGAGTAGAAATGAGGATTAGGCCTTCAAAATTAGGTTACTCATTAAGAATATTCTGAAATAAAACTAAAGAAAATATTCAAACCAACAAGTACATAAGTCCTGACACAGACACAAGAAATGTGAAAATGGAAGGCAGCACAATGTTTCCAAAAGACCATAAGTCTTAAATTATAGAATTAAAAATACGGAAGTAGCTAAAATGGCAGAAAATTCAAAAGTCTACTTATAAAAATGATCAATGACTTGAAAGAGAAAGCAAGCAGATGTATAAAGTAAATCAATTTTGTATACAGACAACAATATCAGAAACAGATTATAGTAATATGGATATAAAACTCATCAAGGAAAATCAAATTTGGGGCATAAACAGAAATGTTTAAATAAAAAATGCAATCAAATAAAAACAGTAGAAATGTCGTCAATAAATTACAGCAAGAAGAATATCTCAGGGGTGGAAGATTGAGGAAATAATGCATTCAGAAAAAAGTTCCAAGAACTCTGAGATATTATCAATATAATATAAATATAAATATACAGGGAAAAGGAGCTGATATATATTTTAAAAGGCATATAAAACCTGTCCAATGAAATCATAAGGAAGAAAATTCCCCCAAACTAGGGAAGGAAATAGTTATCCAAATAAAATGGATTTAAACCCCAAACAGACATGACTAGAGAGAAAAATGTCTCTATGATAGTCTATAGTCCAAATATTATTGCCCATAGATTTCTGTTGTGTTCAACTTTGGTCAGTGAAACTTTTTTTCTAACAGTGAGTAGTGGCTAATGCAAAGAGTGTAAAACCGTATAGCTGATGATGAATATTCAGTTAGAAAAACAAATGAGGGGGATCCAAGATGGCGGCAGCCCATGGGGGATGCATTTTGAACTCGGGGAAAACAGCCATAAAGCCACAGAGTTATAAGATGCTGAGCAACAATCTGAGTGACTCGATCCCCCTGGGTTTCACTCAGCTACCCAAGGACCATTAAAAGTCCCTGGGGAGGACTCTCCTCCCCTCTCTTGGACACTCATGGAAGCCACTGAATCTGGGAATCTGGAACCCCCACCACGAGAGGTACAGAGTAAGAACCACCCAAATACCCAGTGGGCAGATTTGGACCCCACACAGGGGATTACTCAGCAGCCTACTGGGCCCCCCAGATCCCAAGCAGGCATTCCAGCTATTTAGAAAAAGGTTGCGACCCTTGGGAGTGCCGATACACTCTTAGCAGAGCCACAGCGGAGGGACACCCAGCGGCTGACAGGTCCACAATGGGTCAGCTCAGCAGCCAACAGGTCCACAGCTGCATCTTGGAAAGCTCAGGCATATTTGTGATTCCCCAGAGTGGTGTTGGACATACATAGAGGCCCCTTTATTGGATTTACAGTCATTGGAAAAAACACTGCAGCTGGACTGAGCAGCAGGTCACACTTCTGGCAGCAGGTTATGTGGCAGTTCAACTGCTGTGTACCAGAACTTGGAAGACAGTGGGTCCATTTGCCAGTATCCAAAGCCAGCCCCATACACACATAGGTGGAGCTGTGAGAGTGGCAGAAAGGGTGGCAGGGTTGGAAGGAGGATTTATCCACTACAGGGTCCAAGCCCTGGGCAAATTGTGGGGTTATTTTAGACTCTTTTGGTAGTGCTGGCCCTTCCGGCAGGAAACCAGAGCTTAAGCATATATAGTTCCACCCCTGGAACAGTGAGGTTTCGACCTGGGGGACACTGCTGAGTGACTCACCTTAAGGGCATGGAGTCGGGTCCTTTCAAGACTCCAACAGGCAGGATCAACCCCCAAACTTGGGACCTCCAGAGTCCACAGAATCTGTGCCTGGAGACATAGCACCATACCAGCAGAGCCGCTGCAGGCTGAACATTCAGTGTGCAACATAGAGAGCTTGTGAGCAGTGAAACAATCCCAGGCCATTCCTCATTGCCTGGGTATAGGCTGCACCAGCTCACAGTGCTTCTGGCTATTAGATGAACATTGACCCTGAGAACCCCCTGTGAGCAGCCAGGGAGGTCCACAAACATGGTCTGACACATAAGCTTCAGGGGAGCTACAACCCCACCCAACAGCCTGTGGCCTACCAACCTGCACTGTCATCTATACGAAGACCAGTTGGATCCCAGGAACCTACAGGAAAACATCCCCATCATAACCCCTCACCCGAGTCCCCAACTGGGACAAAACAGGAGGGGGTGAGCTCTCAGAGACACACTGAGAACCACCACACAAAGTCCTATCCAGCCAGTGGAAAGTGACAGATCACCAAGCAATACGACTGCTACACCAAATCGTCCCCTTTGGCAACAAGCCCAGAAGGCAACAGGAATGAACAGCTAAGAACAAACAAATGGCAAAAGGACAGCGAAAAAGCAGAGTCAACAAAGCCAGGGAATTATGACCCCAACAAAATGCAACAATGCTAGTATAGCAAGCCCTGAACACTTCACCACAGCTGAAACACATGAAAATGGCGACAATTCTACAGTCTAGAAAGTGATAGAGTCCTTTCAAGAAGAATTTAAATCTATGAAGGAATTCAAAGAGTCCACAATTTTACAAGTGAAAGCAACGGATAATATCATTAGAGAGCTCCAAGCCAAAGTGGCTCAAATTGAACAGGAAAAAGACAAGGCAATGAAAGATTTAAAAGAGATGAAAGATTTCCAGGCAAAAACAAGCAAATTGGAGCAGGAAATATACAAAACAAATAAAATCTTTCAAGGCATGAAACTGGAAATGGAAGCAATAAAGAAAACACAGTCAGAATTAAGAGTGGAAATGGAGAATCAAGGGAAGAGAACAGGAACTACAGACATGAGTATCAAAAACAGGATACAAGAGATGGAAGACAGAATCTCAGGCATGGAAGATTCGATGGAAGAAATCAGTACAACATCCAAAGAAAATGAAAAAGCTAAAAAAAAGTCCTCACCCATAACATCCAAAAAATCAAGAACTCAATTAAAAAACGGAACCTGAGAATTATAGGCATAGAGGAAAGAGAAGACTCCTGACTCCAAGGTCCAGGAAACATTGACAACAAAATCATAGAAGAAAATTTCCAAAACCTAAAGAAAGAGATGCCAATAAAATTCCAAGAGGCTTACAGAACACCAAACAGATTAGATCAGAAAAGAAACTCCTCTCACCACATAATAATTAAAACTCCAAATGTACAGAACAAAGAAAATATTGAAAGCCATAAGAGAAAAAGGTCAATTATCATATAATGGCAGACCCATCAGAATTACACCTGACTTCTCAGAAACTCTAAAAGCTAGAAGGGCCTGGACAGATGTCCTACAAGCCCTGAGAGAACACAGGTGCCCAGCCAGACTACTATACCCAGAAAATCTCTCTATCAACATAGATAGAGAAAACAAGATATTCCATGACAAAATCAAATTCAAACAATATCTCCCCACAAATCCAGCCCTACAGAAGATCCTAGAAGGAAAATCAAACCCAGAGAAGATAACTACACCCAAGAAAGCAGAGGAAACAGAAAACTCCATGGCAAGTAAACCAAAAGAAACACAGGACCACCACCTATACCAAAATAATGGAAAATAACAACCTCTGGTCACTAATATCCATAAACGTCAATGGACTCAACTCCCCAATAAAAAGACACAGGCTTACAGATTGGATCTGTAAACAAGACCCACCATTTTTCTGCTTACAAGAAACACATCTCACTAACAAAGATAGACATTATCTCAGAGTAAAGGGCTTGGAAAAGGTTTTCCAAGCAAATGGACCCAGGAAGCAAGCTGGAGTAGCCATCCTAATATCAAACAAAATAGACTTCCAACTGAAGTTAATATAAAAAGACAGAGAAGGGCATTACATACTAGTTAAAGGGATTATTCATCAAGAGGACATCTCAATATTGAACATCTATGCCCCAAATACAAAGGCACCTACATTTGTAAAAGAAACGCTTCTAAAACTTAAATCGCACATCGATCCCAACACATTAGTAGTGGAAGACTTCAACACCCACTCACAACAATGGACAGATCATCAAGACAGAAGCCAAACAGAGAATTATTGAGTCTAACAAAGATTGTGAAGCAAATGGACCTAACAGATATCTACAGAATGTTTCACCAAAACACAAAGGAATACACCTTCTTTTCAGCACCTCACGGAACCTTCTCCAAAATCGACCATATAGTTGGACACAAAGATAGTTTAACAGATACAAAAAAATTTAAATAACCCCTTGTATCTTATGAGACCACCATGGAATAAAGCTGGTCTTCAACAGCAAGAGAATCAACAGAAAGCCTACACACACATGGAAACTGAACAACTCTTTACTCGATGACTACTGGGTCCAGGAAGAAATAAAGAAGGAAAACAAAGACTTCTTAAAATCCAACGACAATGAAGGCACAACATACCCAAACCTCTGGGACACAATGAAAGCTGTGCTACGAGGAAAGTTCATAGCACTAAATGCCTTCAAAAAGAAAATTGTGACAGTTCATATTAGCGAATTAACAGCTAAACTGGATGAATTGGGAAAAAAAAAAAGCAAACACTCCCAAGAGAAGCAGAAGGCAGGAAATCATCAAACTTAGGGCTGAAATCAACAACTTAGAAACAAAAAAACTGTACAAAGAATCAATGAAACCAAGAGCTGGTTCTTCGAGAAAAATCAACAAAATAGACAGACTCTTAGCAAAATTAACTACAAGACAGAGGAGAAAAAGTTCCAAGTCAACAAAATCAGAAATGAAAAGGGAGAAATAACAACAGACATTGAGGAAATCCAGAGAATACTTAGAAATCTATACCCCACCAAATATGAAAACTTAAGTGAAATGGACAATTTTCTTGATAGATTCCACCTACCAAAGCTAAATCAAGATCAGGTTAACAGATTAAACAGCCCTATAACACCTATGGAAATAGAAACAGTCATTAAAAATCTCTCAACCAAAAAAAGCACAGGGCCAGATGGTTTCAGCACAGAATTCTACCAGACCTTCAAAGAAGAGCTAATACCAATACTCTTCAAACTCTTTCACAAAATAGAATCAGAAAGAACACTGCCAAACTCATTCTATGAGGCCACAGTTACCCTGATTCCTAAACTACACAAAGACCCAACAAAGAAAGAGAACTTCAGACCAATCTCCCTCATGAACATAGATGCAAAAAATACTTAGTAAAATACTAGCAAATCGAATCCAAGAACACATCAAAAGTATCATACACCATGATCAAGTAGGCTTCATCCCAGGAATGCAGGGATGGTTCAACATACAAAAGTCTATCAATGTAATTCACCACATAAACAAGATGAAAGAAAAAACCTACATGATTATCTTGCTAGATGTGGAAAAAGCTTTGATAAAATCCAACACCTCTTCATGCTAAAAGTTCGGAAGAGAACAAGCATACAAGGATCATACCTAGAAATAATAAAGACAATATACAGCAAGTCAGTTGCCAACATCAAAGTAAATCGAGAAAAACTTGAAGCATTTCCTCTAAACTCAGGGTAGACAAGGATGCCCACTTTCACCATATCTCTTCAATATAGTACTTGAAGTCCTTGCTAGAGCAATAAGACAACTTAAGGAGATCAAGGGGATACAAATTGGAAACGAAGAGGTCAAATTATCCCTATTTGAAGACAATATGATAGCATACATAAGCAACCCCAAAAATTCCACCAGAGAACTCTTACACCTAATAAACACCTTCAGCAATGTAGCTGGATACAAAATTAATTAAAAAAAAATCAGAAGCTCTTCTTTATACAACAAATAAATGGGCTGAGAAAAACATCAGGGAAACAACTCCCTTCACAATAGCCACAAACAATATAAAATACCTGGGGGTAACTCGAACCAAGCAAGTAAAAGACCCATACAAAAAAAAAAACTTCAAGCCCTTGAAGAAAGAAATTGAAGAGGCCATCAGAAGATGTAAAGACCTCCATGCTCATGGATAGGTAGGATCAACATAATAAAAATGACCATCCTACCAAAAGCAATATACAGATTCAATGCAATTCCTATAGACCTGGAAAAAGCTATTCTCAGTTTCATATGGAACAACAAAAAACCCAGAATAGCTAAATCAAACCTGTACAATTAAAAAAAAAAAACATCTGGAGGTATCACCATCCCAGATTTAAAGCTGTACTACAGAGCAATAGTAACAAAAACAGCATGGTACTGGTATAGAAACAGACCAGTGGATCAATGGCATCGAATTGAAGACCCAGAAATGAACCCACACACTTACGACCACCTAATTTTTGACAAAGAAGCCAAAACCGCACAATGGAAAAAGGACAGCATCTTCAACAAATGGTGCTGGTCCAACTGGATGTCCACTTGTAAAAGAATGAAATTAGACCCATACTTATCACCTTGTACAAAAATTAAGTCCAATGGATCAAAGACCTTAGCCTAGTCACACTAAATCTACTAGAAGAGAAAGTGGGAAAAACTCTCGAACTCATTGGCACAGGTGACAACTTCCTGAACAGAACATCAACAGCTCAGGCTCTAAGACCAACAATCAATAAATGGTACCTCATGAAACTGAAAAGCTTTTGTAAGGCAAAAGACACTGTCATTTGAACAAATCGGCAGCCTACAGATTGGGAAAAAATCTTCACCAAGCCCACATCTGACAAAGGGCTAATATCCAAAATTTACAAAGAACTCAAGAAATTAAACGCCAAGAAACCAAATAATCCAATTTTAAAATGAGGGAAAGAGCTAAACAGAGAATTCACAAAGGAGGAATTCCTACAGGCTGAGAGACACTTGAAGAAATGCCCAGCATCCTTAATCATCAGAGAAATGCAACTCAAGATGACTCTAAGATTTTATCTTACATGTGTCAGAATGGCTAAGATCAAAAGCTCAAATGACAACACATGCTGGCGAGGGTGTGGAGAAAGGGGAACCCTCCTCCATTGCTGGTGGCAGTGCAGGCTTGTGCAATCACTATGGAGGACAGTCTGGTGATATCTTAGAAAACTTGGAATACCTCTGCCTCAGGACCCAGCCATACCACTTCTGGGTATACATCCAAATGACTCCTCACCGAATCACAAGGAACTTTCCTCATCTATGTTCATAGCAGCCTTATTTGTAATAGCTAGAAACTGGAAACAACCCAGATGTCCCTCAACTGAAGAATGGATTAAAAAACTATGGTACATCTATACAGTGGAATATTACTCAGCTATCAGAAACAATGAAATTATGCAATTTGCAGCCAAATGGATGGAACTAGAGAAGCTCATCCTGAGTGAGCTAACCCAGACTCAGAAGGATGCACATGGCATCTATTCACTTATAGTCTGATTTTAGCTATAGAGTACAGGATGTCTATACTACAACCAATGCACCAAAGGGAACACAGACATAGACCTTTTTTTGTTTGTTTGTTTTCTCTCCCTGTCATTGAGACACTTTTCCCTCGTGGTACTGCCTTGTAGGCCTCCAGTGTATGAGGAGGCTCTTGGCCCTCATATGACTGTTGAACTGGGGTGGGGAACTGTTATGTAGGGACACTCCACTCCAGAGGAGTGGGATGGAAGATTTAGGGGGTAGAGGGTGGGAAGGTGGGACTGGGAAGGGTGGAAAGAGGACATTATGATGGAGATGTAACCTGAAGCAATAAATAAATAAATTAAAAAAAAACAAATGAAAGGAAAAGAAAGAGGGGGCAAGAACAAGAAGGAGGAGAAAGAGGGAAAAAGAAAACACTAATTAAACCAACCAGAAAAACTTGTGAAAAATGATAGGAATCAGAATAGCCCTGTCAGTAGCAACTCTGAATATAAAGGGTCTTGATTCTTCAATTAGAAGATGAAGATGAGCTGATTGAACTTAGAGTAAGGGCCATAGCCAAACCCTAGAACAATAGAAAGAAAGAAATAATAATAAGTCAGAGCATAAATTAAGTGGATACTAAAAGAAATACAATACAGTTACTGAAACAAAAAGTTGCTCTTTGAAAAGATAAATATATTAAACACACTCTTAGCCAAATTAATCAAAGGACAGGAAACCTATATTAATAAAGTTAGAGATGAAAGGGCAACTTACAACACATACCATAAAACCACTAGAGAATACTTTGAAAACTTTCCCAAAGATAGATATTTATGAGGAATAGATAAGTTCTAGACACACATGATCTACCAAATTTATATCAAGAGAATACACAGGGTTTTATTCAAATGCTCATTTATTACTTCAGGTTATATCTCCATCACAGTGCCCTCTTTCTACCCCTCCCAGTCCCACCCTCCCACACTTCCCCTCTCCTATCTTACACCTCCAGAGTGGGGTGTCCCCAAATATCAGTCCCCCACCCCAGTTCAGCAGTCATATGAGGGCTAAGAGCCTCCTCATACACTGGGGTCCTACAAGGCAGCACCACTAGGGCAAAGTGTCTCATTGACAGGAAAAAAGTTTATGTTCATGTTCCCTTTGGTGCATTGGTTGTAGTATAGTTATCCTGTACTATATGGCTAAAATCCGATTATAAGTTAATAGATGCCATATGCATCCTTCTGAGTCTGGGTTAGCTCACTCAGGATGACCTTCTCTGATTTCATCCAGTTGGCTGCAAATTGCATTATTTTGTTGTTTCTGATGGCTGCTGAGTAGTATTCCATTGTGTAGATGTACCACAATTATTATTTTTTTAATCCATTCCTTGATTGAGGTATATCTGGGTTATTTTCAGTTTCTAGCTATTACAAATAAGGTTGCTATGAACATAAATGAGGATATGTCCTTGTGGTTTGGTGAGGAATCATTTGGGTGTATACCCAGAAGTGGTATGGCTGGGTCTTGAGGTAGAGCTATACTACAGAGCAATAGTAATAAAATTAGGATGGTACTGGTAAAGAAACAGACCAGTGGACCAATGGAATCGAATTGAAGACCCAGAAGTGGACCCACACACCTATGGTCACTTAATTATTGACAAAGAAGCCAAAACCGCACAATGGAAAAAGGACAGCATGTTCAACAAATGGAGCTGGTATAACTGGATGTCAACATGTAAAAGAATGAAATTAGACCCATACTTATCACCTTGTACAAAAATTAAGTCCAAGTGGATCAAAGACCTTAGCATAAGTCCTGACACACTAAATCTATTAGAAGAGAAGGTGGGAAAAACCCTCAAACTCATTGGCACAGGTGACAACTTCCTGAACAGAACACCAACAGCTCAGGCTCTAAGACCAACAATCAATAAATGGGACCTCATGAAACTGAAAAGCTTCTGTAATGCAAAAGACACTGTCATTAGAACAAAACGGCAGCCTACAGACTGGGAGAAAATCTTCACCAACCCCACATCTGAAAGAGGGCTAATATCCAAAATTTACAAAGAACTCAAGAAATTAAATGCCAAGAAACCAAATAATCCAATCAAAAAATGGGAGACAGAGATAAACAGAGAATTCACAAAGGGGGAATCCCTAATGGCTGAGAGACACTTGAAGAAATGCTCAGCATCCTTAATCATCAGAGAAATGCATTCAAGAGGACTCTGAGATTTCATCTTACACCTGTCAGAATGGCTAAGATCAAATACTCAAATGACAGCACATGCTGGCAAGGTTGTGGAGAAAGGGAAACCCTCCTCCATTGCTGGTGGGAGTGCAGGTTTGTGCAACCACTATGGAGGTCAGTCTGGCGATATCTTAGAAAACTTGGAACACATACAGTTTAAACAAGTCTTCAAACAAAGAAAAGCTTGAGACTGAATAGACTCACTGCAAATTCTACAAGACTTTAAAGAACACCAATGCTGTTTCCAGAAAACAAAAATGGAACACTTCCAAATTCATCATATGAAGCCATTATTATTCTAAAAACAAAACCAGCTAGTATATTTATACAATAAAACAGTGGTTCTCAAGCTGTAGGTTGTGACCACTTTGGCGGGTCAAACAGCCCTTTCACAGGGGTTGCCTAAGACCATCAGAAAACATAGATGTTTACATTTTGATTCATAACAGTAGCAAAAAATATAGTTAGGAAGAAGTGATGAGATAATTTTATGACTGGTGATCACCACACATAAGGGACTATATTAAGCAGTCACAGGGTTAAGAAGGTTGATAACCACTTCTATAAAAGAAACCTAAAGGTCAATCTCTCTGATAAATACTGATGTAAAAATTCTGAATGAAGCACTTGAAACCCTAATTTAATCATACTGAAAAGAGCATATACCATTTCTAGTTGGCTTCATTCATCTGCAAGTATGGTGTATCATATGCATGTAATACAGCACAGAAACAGATTACTAAAAACTGAAATCACAACGTCATTTCAGTAGATGCAGAAAAAGTCTTTGACAAATTTTAGCATCCCTTTATGATAAAAGACCTGAAGAAACTAGGAATTCAAGGAATGTATCTCAACATAATATAAACTACATAACAAATCTGTAATCAACATTATACTAGAAGGGGGAAAACCAAAAGTATTTCCTCTAAAATCAACAGTGAACTACAGGTTTCCATCCACCCAGACTTATTTATTATGATGCTTAGTCTCAGTGAGAGCTTTAAGGCAAGAGGATGGAATAGTTAGCAGATAGGCAAGCAAGAAGTCAAATTATCCCTATCTACAAATAATATGATCCTATTCTTCCAAGACCCTAAGAGAATACAAATAAACCTCTTAGATTTGATTTCAAAACGTCACAAAGAAGCAGGACAAAAAAATAAATAAACATGCAAAAATCAGTAGCTTTCCTATATGTCAATAATAAACTTCCTAAAAAAGAAATCAGGAAAGAAAATCTAATTCACAATAGCTTCGAAAGTAAAATACCTAGGAATAAACCTAACAAGGTGGAAAGACTACTACAATGAAAAATTTGATGCACACACACAAATAATAACAATAATAATAATAAATGCATAATTGAAAAATATGCTAGAAGACTAGAAGATGAAAATACCTCATATGTTTATAGATTGGCATAATTAACAGTGTAAAATGTGCTATATTACCAAAAGCAAGCTGCAAATTCAATCCCATCAAAATTCTGTGACATTCTTTACTTTTTCACAGAACTAAGGAAAACAATCTCAAATTTCATACAAAAGAACAAAAGACCTTGAAGATCCAAAGCAGTTCTAAGCAGAAAGACCAATGCTAGGGGTATCACAATACCTAACTTCAAATTATACTACAGAGCCACAGTAATAAAAAACTGCATGACGCTGACACAAAACCAGACAAATAGATCAGTGGAATAGAGGAATCAGAAATAAATCTACAAACTATAAATGTGTGTGTTTTGACAACAATGTTGAATATATCAGAGAAGAAAGCCTTCCCTCCCCCCGCAAAAATGGTGCTGGCTGAACTTAGGTCGACATGTAGAAGAGTGAAAGTAGACCTTTATTTTTCTCCTTGTATGAATATCAATTCAAATGGAACAAAGACCTTAATGTAAGACTAAAACTTTTTGTTAAGTGCTAGAGGAAAACATAGGCAAAACAGTTCAAGATACAGGCATAGAGAACTTTCTGAAAGGGACTTCAGTGGCTTAGGAAATAAAAGCAAGAAACTGTCAAAAAGGAGTGCATGAAATTCCAAAGCTTCCAAACATCAAAGGAAACAATCAGCAGAGAAAAGAGACAGTTACAGAATGAGAGAAAATACTTGGCTTCATCTGACAGGGGATTAATATCAAGAACACAAACCTGCAAATGGCAAACATCCCCAAAATCAAATCAATTTATCCAATAACAAATGGGTGAATAAATTAAGCATTCAACATTCTTTTTTAGTTTTGTTTTGTTTTTTCAAAACAAGTTTCTCTGTGTAACAGCCCTGGCTATCCTGAACTCACAGAAATCTACTGTCAAGTGCTGGGAAAAAGGCATGCACCACTATGCCTGGCACATTCAACATTCTTAGATACCAAAGAAATCTGAAGTTAAACTACATTGAGATTCTGTCACACCCTAATGAGGCTGACTATCAAGAAAACAAGTGACAATGAACTTGGGTGAAGATAAAAGAGCCCGTATACTCTGGTGGGAAAGAATGAAACTAATGCAGCCACTTTGGGAATCAGCATAGAGGTTCCTAAAAACAAAACCTAAGAACTACATATGATCCAGCTAAACCTTACTAGGTATTTACCTGAGGGAATCTGAGACAAAACACCAGAGAGATAGCTGCACTCCATTTTTATTTCAGTGTTAGTCACAAGAGCTAAGATACAGAAACATTCCAGATGTCCATCAGCAGATGACACAATGTAGTTGTACATGTACAATGGGGTTTTATTCGGCTACGATGAAGAGTGAAATTATGAAATATTCAGGGAAATTTATGGAATTGAATATTATGCCAAATGAAATAACCCAGATTAAGACAAACATTTTCTCTTTGGCAGAATCTCAACAACCCCTCCTCCCCCATGGTGTGTGTGTGTGTGTATGTTGACAGTAGAAGAAAGATGAGAGGAAAGGGCAGAAGGGATAAGAGAGGTAAAGGAGTGAATATGGGGCCAAATGCAATGATACACATGTATGAAAGTCATAATTAAGTGTACTTAGAGACTGACCAATAGAAACTAATAAGGAGGAGGGTTGCATTTGAACATGTTCATAGGAAGCGAACTGTTACTCACTTTGGAGATTTGGTGGCATTGTAATAGAAATAGAATGGGGTTTTTGAAGATGCCCTATCCATCTCTTGTATTTAGATAAGCAAATGTTGCTTGTCTCTTAACAACTTGATTACTGGGTAGTTTAGAGAATATCTGTGATAGACTTATCTCTTGGCATGAAAAAACCCCTTGCTCCAATTGCAGACAGACTGCTGTCCAAAAAGGACAAAACTTGGTAGCAGGGAAGTCGACAGCCTAACTCTGCCAAGACAGGGTAGGTAAGTCCTTCATAATCCCTGCTCTACAACAAATGTCTCTCAGAGAAACAGGACCCAAAGGCTGAAGACTGATGCAGGAATGTATGGAGAGAAAATGGGAACTGTCCAGGCAGTCACTGGTATGTCATTTCTTAGTTTTGGAAGCTGCAGGCCCTGCACTTCCTATATAAGCAGATATATTTATCCCTCTCAGGTCTCTGAGGTGGTTGAAGAATAGGCAGCTAGAGTCTCATAGTTAAATTTTGAGTTGTTTAGGAATCAAGAGGGTGTTATAGATCTAAGAAGATACTCTTAAAAGTGTGCTGCAAGTTAGTATGAAGGTTGAATCAGATATAGACCTTTAAACTCATGGAGATGGTTAGATAGTAGAATGTTAAAGTCAGGGGCCAAATATGTATAAACTGGACATTGGGAAGGTATACTGGGCCATTTAACTCTCATAAATGTGGCATATTTATATCTGTTGTTTTGTATAGTATTTACTGTTATAAGAGAAGGAACCATCTGTTGGACTGAAAGGGGAAACTTCTGGGGGGAAGAGGGTGGAAGGGCGGGATAGGAAGGGGGAATAGGGAGGGGTTTGTGACTGAGATGTAACTTGAAGAAAAAAAAATAAAGTATTTTAAAAAAATAAAAAAAAAAGAAATAGAGTGGAAACTCCTAACAAGAGCAGGATCACAGCTAAGGAGTGCACCGGCAGAACAAGTCTACTGTGGGAAGTCAAGGACATGCAGAGGAAGTCACTGATGACTGCAATGATGCTCTGTGTACTTCAAGGAAGGCAACACAGAAGGACGTGTATAGCTGATGAGCTCAGGGGATGTGAGTGATATCAAGAGACCAGCATCCATGATAACTCTTAAGTGGGAGGAAAGGATATACATCAAGAGGAACAGGCAGCAATGGCCAAAGAGGGGCCTGAAATGAGCCCACGAGTACACAGAGCTTGTTGTTGATGACAAGCTGCCAGTAAGCAGCATAAGGATTCATTTCAGAATCTTAAGGCTTTGGGACCGGAAATGAGGACAGCCTTGGCAACATGATTTCACAGAGGAATATCAACAAAACCCTGGGATCTCACAGGCTAATAGGGAGTAAGATCTTTTTTTACATAGGAGCAGAACTTGACCTTCCCCTAGACAGTCTACATGACCCAGTGGGAAATACCACAGGGAAGAAGAGACAGGTACCTTAGAGTTACCTGGTAGGGTCCAATGCTATGCCAAGTCTTTTACATGCATCAGCTTACCTAACACTCAAAACTATGAAGTAACATTACATCCCTATTTCACAGATGGAGAAACAGCCCCCAAAGGATGTTATTTGCCTATATAACAGGTGCAAAATGTTGGAGGAAAGTTCACTCTTCTAATTACTACAGTATACAGACCTAAGGAAAGAGGGCACAGGACTTTGGTGGAAGCAAAAAAAAGAGCACCAGAGAATTCATTAAGATGTGCCTTAAGATATCTTGGATGTTCCAAATGGGAGAAAATGCAGCAAGCTTTACTGCAAACTAATTTTTTTTTTGCAAGTAGCAAAGCTGTACCAATGTCTACATTAAAATGTGAGATTAAAAATAATGATAGTCCACAAAAAAGATAAACTAAGAACACAAAGAAAACTGCAGGGTCTTTTACATGTTATTCATAATTGTTCTAACAAGAATGCACACTCCAGTGGCATACTTGGGTAGCATGTGGTATGTACACAGCAGAACACTCATTTTCTGGTATTTGCAAGACTCTACCTCACATTCTTCATGTCTTCACTCAGATTTAATGAAGGTCTTTTCTGACCATCTCACTTCAACCTGCAAATCACCTTGAACAAACAGCACTAGCTCAGCACATATTCCCTTCATCTAACATATTACATATTTTAGTTGTCTTACCCAGTGTAAGACAAGCTCTGTGGAGGGAGTAGGCTTTTTGTCATTTTTGTTTTCCCAACATTCTCAGCATCTAATATGTTTCTTGAAATATAGTACATACTCAAGTTGCCCTCATTATCTTACACACTCACACTTACCTCTTGGTACTTTAAGTAGGTTTGTGATTCTGTGCATTTACAGCTATTCTGGTTATTTCTTCCCAAGAAGAAAGCTAAGAACTCTTATGATCTTTTTTGTTTGCTCAGCAGCTAGCATATTGTTAACAGTTAAAGAATCGGGTCTAGTTAATACAGTAACATTAATTATCAAATATGTAGTTTAGCCATTTCTTTTTTATAAATACTTTATTTTTTTTTCTTCAAGTTACATCTCAGTCACAAACCCTTCCCTATTCCCCCTTCCTATCCTGCCCTTCCACCCTCTTCCCCCCAGCAGTTTAGCCATTTAACGCTATGTTAAAGAAAAGGCACTGAGCTGGGCATGGTGGTGCACACCTTTAATCCCAGCACTAGGGAGCCAGAGGCAGGTGAATCTCTGTGCGTTCAAGACCAGCCTGGTCTACAAAGCGAGTCCAGGAGAGCCATGGATACATAAAGAAACCCTGTCTTGAAAAACCAAAACAGAAAAAAAAAGCACTGATACAAAGACTGGATATACTAAGTAACTTTAGTAAGCATATCAAAACCTAAAACAACCCCAAACAAAAGCACCCATTCTTCATATTAGGCTTATTTGGCCAATGTTCATCACTCTGGCTCTAAAAATGTTTCTTCATGAACATCCACTGGTGACTCCATGCCATAAGACTCAATACTTATACCTATATTGCATATCCTTGAACTATTTTCTAATAATGATGAAACTCATAAAGACCCTTAACTACCCGGAACTTGAAGACAGAAATAGTGCCTGTTACTCACCTATTCACTCATCAGACATGACACATTCAAAATCTTAAGTGTCAAACCATGTGGGGTGTAGAGCTAAGAAAGGCAAGTTCCTGTACCTATATAATTTGGTCTATCAGGTCAACAAGTGAGCAAACATATCATTGTATTGAGACATCGAGGTTAAATGGACAAGCTGTGACATGTACCTTTCCCCTTCCCTCTCCTTCCCGCCTTTTCCATGGTCCATGCGCAATGCGATTTCCGGGTTTATTTCCTAACCTTTAAAGGTCAAAGTCAACTTCTGGCAAGCAGTCCACGATCACACACAGGCTTCATTTCCCCCCTCATGTCTCTTTAATACCTTATACTTTTTGGTTACAAGGGACACATCTTCAACGTCAATAACTTTTCACAGAGAAGACTCAAACCCCCCACCCCCCACTTTGAAAACTCTTCAAGCCACATGCTGGTATTCCCACGCTCCTGGGGCCAGGGGTTGGTGTGCTTCAGCTTCTATCATTTTCACACATAAAAACAGGGTCTACGAGGACATTTCAGAGCTGAGATCCTTCAAAGGAAGAAATGGCACTCAGAGAACAGAGGATGAAGAGAACTGCAGCAGTAAACTCCTGAGTGTAACAAAGCTATTTGACACTAAGCCCACTCAAAAAGATATTGTTTTGACCCAAGTAGGAGCTTCCAGAGTGGGACTGTTAAAGGGAAGAGTGCCTCGGCTGCCACTTGAAGGACTGGAGATCCAACCAGCTCCTCCACTGCAGCCCACTGACACGCACCTAACTGCAGAGCTTCTGTAGGCAGAGATACACTGTCCGCCTTACCTCAGCTTAGTGCTCTCCTCGCTCCTTGAGGCTGGTGCAGATGGGCTTGATTCAGTAAAAACTCCACTAGGGTGCTGCTGAACCCAGCACAAGGATCATGTAACTCCAGAGGATGCATGGCATGGGCCTCCATCTGGTCATACCAAGAAATCACTATCTAAATCGAGGCTGCTCTACAGTGGATTTGGCCTTCAAGAGGCTCCTTAGAACTTGTGAGACTTGTAGCCAACTCCAGGAAAGCCCAATCTTAGGACAGCGCTGAAATCCTGAAACTTAGTCAGAAGTCCACTGGACCCTAATTCATTCGAAATCAGCTAACATCTACTCGGATATCCCTGAAGGACATTGCCTTGCAGACCTGCCCATGATGATTGGTGGAGGAAATGGTTTTTAATCAGTACTCCCCAAGCTTATATGAGATTGCTCAGATGTTGTACTTTGGACAACGTAATCTCACTGCTGTTAAATGTTCTGCTGGAGCTCTGTAAGTGCAAGCTCGTTTGCAGAAGCCATACTGAGAGAGCTAAAACTAACTTGCCTGTGGTCCTATGTTAACACCACAGCCAATCTCTCCATGTCTTTGACAAAGGAGCACCACTGAATTATCTTTGACTTATCTGTTATGAAATATATAATCCCTCCCTCCATGAGCCTCTAGCTCCTCAACAGTCACTGCATATTTCTAGCATGTGAACATTTCCATCTCAGCTCCTCCTATCACATACTGGGTTCCTTTACAGCAAGAACCTGTAACATCAGTGTTCACGTTTGCAGCTTCTCACAATGTTCTCTATAAGGTAAATTATTAGATGTTAACTGAAGGAATTAAGATGGCCCTGGGGGCTAGAGAGATGGCTCATCTGGTAAAATGTTTGCTGGGCAACCATGAATTTGAGTTCAGATTCCCAGCTTTAATGTAAAAAGTCAGAAGCAGCAATGTAAGCCTGTAATCCAGTGCTAGGGAGCCAGAGACAGCAGATTCCTGGGGCTCGCTGACCAGCCAGTCTAGTTCAATCTGTAAACTTCAGGCTCGGTGAGAGAGCTTGTCTCAAAAACTAGAGTGAAGGATGAATATACCTGACATTAATAATTTCTGCCTCCTACAGATTTGCACATATATACAAGAGCACAACAAGGAGCACCCAAACACATAAACATACTAAGGAGGAGGAGGAGGAGGAAGAGGAGATGCCACCACTGCCTCTATATTTTTGTCTACCTGTAACATTGAGGGGAAAATCCACCTCAGTCATAGAAACAAAGTTAGCACTCTAAACAGAAGATCAGTAAAACTAAAACTTAAATCTAGTTTTTCGTTCACTTAAAATAAGGATAAAAAAAATGTATCTATGTTAAGAGAAAACTAGTTTCATTGCTAAATAAAACACAGTAGCTTGAAAGATCCACTGTCAAATACTTAGAAAAGCACTAGATCACTAAGAACTTAATGAACAAGCAATTCGTGGGGTTTTTTTTAGATAATAACATGAACACTACAGGCTAACAAAACAGTAAAAACACTGTTGGATCTCTCTAAAATTCTTTTCCTACGAAGTTGGTGAAGTCTTAATAAAACAGCAATTCAGAAGTTAATAAAGGGCACTCACACTGAGTATCTTGGGGAGAGGATGTGAACATGGCTCTAGGGCAGTGGTTCTGAACTTGTAGGTCATGACCTCTTTAGGGAGCAAATGACCCATTCACAGAGGTCATTTATCAGATATTTACATTACAACTCACAACAGTAGCAAAGTTAGTTATGAAGTAGCAACAGCAATAATTTTATGGCTGGGATTACCACAACATGTGGAACTGTATTAAAGGACAACAGCATTAAGAAGATTAAGAACCTTAATTTTGTATCAATATACAAAGATCAATACCAATGAGGCCAAATATAATCTTAATTTTGTATCAATATACAAAGATCAGTACCGATGTAGCCCAATACAATCTTAATTTTACATTAATATACTAGGGTCAATACCATTGTGGCCAAATATAATCTTAGTTTTGTATCAATATACAAAGATCAATACCGATGTAGCCCTATACAATCTTAAATTTGCATTAATATACAATGATCAATACCAATTTAGCCAAATATAATATTAATTTTGTATCAGTATACAAAGGTATAAAGCTATATTCAATAATCTGTCCTTTTTTCTTGATCTTTCCTATACTATGTCTATGTCCCATTTTTCTCAAGTCTGTTCACTCCTATATAGGAGAGAAAGGAGGATACAGAAAAGCAAAAGAGAGAAGTCCCTGGGTCTAACCTCCAAAACCCATTTAACAAGACCATTTAACAGCTTGTAGTCTTTTCCCCTAAATAA
>CAJQZJ010009649.1:6428683-6446325 GCA_907164525.1 Lophiomys imhausi | reverse complement strand
GGGGGGAGTAGGGAGGGGATTGTGATTGAGATGTAACTTGAAGAAATAAAAAATAAATTATTAAAAAAAAAGAAGATTAAGAACCACTGCCCTAGGGCAAAGAAACCTTAAAAATGTTAATCCCAAAGTATGTGTGAGACAATGTGAATATATACTTACATATTCATATGTGCACAGATGTGAACATATTTTCACATTGTGCTATATACTTCCTTAAAATATACTATAACAAATCAGTGTTGATGAGAATTTACACAGTATTATTTAGACATTAAGAACAGTGTTCTCTGCCACTTACTAAGCAACCTCAACAATCTACTAAAGTTCTGGGCTGTCTAGTCATTGGGAAAATGATGATTTTTGAAAAAAGCATTTATTTTACAGGTTAGTGTAAAGATTATATTAAAATTATATACCAGAGTTTAAAACAGGACCTAGTATATACAGTACTCAACAAATATTAAATGGTATTATTCCACATGAAATAAATTTGACAGTAGCCTAATGTTGATGACAGATTAACATTTTAAATAATTACATATTATATATAGTATTAAATGACAGATTAGTGTTTTAAATAATAATATATTATATATTATGTTGAATGAAAGGATGTTTTAAAAGATTATAGTAGATCCATACAATGCAATACTATCAGACAGTCACTAACATGTTGTTTGCAAAGGATTTTTAATGTTGGACAAATTCTTGAGTTAAAAGTGAAAAAGCATAATATAAAAGTGATTTTAATTATATAAAATGCATAACTACTTAGAAAAATATCTAGCAGAAAGCACACCAAATAGTAAAAGTAGTTTTGATAGCAGACTTCGACTTGCATGTTCTTGTTCTCTTCTTTGAACTTCTCTACCAGGAATCTTTTTCTTTTTTCATACTGAAGAACCAGGAAAACATCATAATTTTGAAAGATTAATGAAAGGCAACAAATGTAAAATTTATAGATGCCCAACGTTTCATATGTGATGTAAGAACAGAAATGACTGTGGCTTTCCAAAACTCCATTCTTTTCAGTTGAATTTCCAAATATTGTTATTAATGCAAATAACTAACACAACAGGCAAAAGTAAATATGCCTTGGTTGGATCTGTTTGTAAATGTGTAATCGAGTATACACAATGCACTCCTGGCCTAAAGCCACCAGTACTCACAGGCCAACCTCCCCTAGTTTCTACCTTGTTCTGGTCCAGAATGCCCCATCGACCCTAGCTATGAGCAATGTTGTAGGCCAAGTCAGTGAACCCAGTGAACCCAATAATCCAGTAGCTTTGACCTTTTCTATCCATCAAACCAAAAAGTTCTTATCTCTGTTGTAATTTCCAAAGAGAATGTCTCCAGTCCAGCCATGAAAAACACAAAACATCTCCTTCAGTCTGAGGGTTTCCTGAACACTTTCCAATTCTTTATGCACAATTGGTTCCCTTCCTGAAGAACTCTGGAGCTGTCTCTGAACTCCACCTTTCATGCTATCTTCCCTTATCTGCACAAAACATCTTCATTTTGGTCAGCCAACTGTTCCTAGGAGTTGATCAGTAACCATGTAGTCATTAGCCTCAGTGAGACCCTGACATTTTAACAACAGGACCAATGGAAGTAAATAATCACAGTTCACAGGAGATTATAAAATTAGCTTCTTCACAAAGCATTCCTTTTATGCAAAACTTAAAAGAACTTCTTACTTATCCATCAGCATTCCAAGATATACAGCACTGAGTTAGATACTATGTATATTCACCACTGCAAAAAAAAAAAAAATTCTACTTAAACATGTATCAGTTTTCACCTAACCACCTATCCTTATGGCATTTTCAGATTATTCTGACTGAGGTTCTAAGAGCTGAGAAAGAGAAAATTAAAGATGTTCATGTACATTTGCTGTTCTATGTGACACTGTTCTCAGGCTACTCACAGACTGGCCTATGGTCTAACCAATTCCAAACTTTACAAACCGATTCAACACAATCTAAATGCACCATAAATTTATATTTGTTAATCTTGATATTAGACACTTAAACATTTCAAACTACATAAAAATATGACAAACAATATAAAACAAAGAAATTTGTTGACAATTTAAGTTTCAAAACATCACTATTTCTTACAATGGAATTAAGCAATATGACAGCTTACGTAGCTCTCCAGAAAAATGTTTTTAGTGGAGTGTTATCAACAAAAATCAGTACAATCTCACACAATAATGTCTCCAATTTATTATCTTTTCCACAGTACAAATTTTTCACAAACCATAAATCCTTTGCATTTATTCAAAGTCTGTAAACAAGTGCCTGAATCCCCATACCCCAACCTCAGTTTAAGCATGTGAATGTTTTAAGTCCTTCGATCAAGTTTTAACTCTTCCACTTGTATAAGGAATCAAGAGCCTTCTCTCTTTACATTATTTATAGTTTATCATAAGCCTGCAGTGCAGTAAATCACAGTGAAAGCCCTGGGGAAAACAAAACAACATGACCTTTACAGCAGGACTTGAAACATCATAATAATAAATGCATTTGAAGAAGCATCCCATAATAAAAGTGTGAGTTTTCGTTTCCAGAAATCAAGTCAATTAGAAACCCTAGTTTCTACTTAAAAACCCATTTTGATCTAAAAGTGAAAACAGTCCCCTGTCCACAGTCATTTTATAAACTCTATACAGTTTTACTTGCAGAGATTTTTTTCCAGTCTGGAAAACAGTAGTGCAATTAGTTTTACTTCTTTTAAGTCATTTAGTCCATGATGGAAACAGCTCTGTGGAAAGATAAGAAGATATTCTGGTAAACAAGAAATTTTTGCAAGCCCATGCTGGCTTACAGTTCATTAAAGCTTGTAAGTCCATAGCGGCTTTCAACAGAATGCTGTGTATACACCACTAACATCAATGCAGAAATAAATAGGCAGAAAGAACTGTAAACTGTCTTCTCTTGGTAACTTTCAGTAATATCTGACTTGGTGAATTGGTTGCATAGTCAGTTAAATAAGCAGACAGTAGACAGTTGCCCTTAAGGACATTTCCACTATGGCATCAAGTCTGGAAAGCCCCAACGGAATTACATTCCTAAAATTAAAATAAAAATGGAGTGGAGGGTGGAAGATAACAGTTTACAGATGCCACTTGAATGGAACTCCATCAAGTCAGCCAAGTCACTTAGACTTCTTCTTGAAAAGGCTTTTGATTTTTGATGGCTTTTTGCTTTTCTCGCCATTGTGACAAAGGTCATGTGGGATGCTTATTCGGGAAACATGTGAGGCTTCCTGGACTGGCTTGCTGTCATTACCAGCTGAGGAGCATGATGGGTGTCGAGGGTTAGGCACCCGAACGCCACTAGGAAGCTGGCTCATGCTACAGGATTTCTCCAAGATGCCGTTGTACACTTTGCTTGCAGGGCTGAAGATCATGCTCTTGGTTTCTGTCAGACCCATGAACTCAGGGGAGCCCCGAGAGACATCTGCCATCACAGGCGAATCCCCCCTGGAAGAATCCTCCAGGGAAAGCTCATCTCTTGACACCTTTCGAGAAGACAATGTTTGGTAGATCTCAAGACTTGAAGGAGGAGACTGTTTTCTTCCAATGGAAGAGTTTAAGGAGTCACATTCTGAAGCTGTGTCGGGTACTTCCCTGAATGAGATAGACAAAGGTAAGACTTTTAGATTATGCATGTTCTTAAGAGTACCAGCAAGCATTCTACCAAATCAACTTTCATTTGTTATTAATTCAATGATAAAGAGATATGCTATAATTATATAGAGATAAGATTTGAAAATTTTCCTTTAATATAGCTTATTTCCATGTCTGTGTGTGTGCATGTGTAGGCTACAGGTCAACACTGAGCATCTTCTTTGATTGCTACCCATGTTATTTTTTCAGACAGGGTCTCTAATCAAATCTGGAACTAATCAATTCAGGTAGGCTGACTGTCTAATAAGCTAGAGCTCTGTATGTCTTCATCCCTTCCCCTACTAGCATTAAGTCATGTGCATAGCTTTTATGAGGGTTCCAGGGATCCAAATTCAGCTTCTCATGCTCATGTAGTAGGCATTGTATTGTCTGAGTCTCTCTCTAGCCCCAAACTTGTTTAGTTTTTAAGATAAATTACAACAATCAAATAATTTAATTAAATTATACCTTCTTTCAGGGGAATGAAACTGTTTCAGTTGAGTTTTCTTAAGACTTTCTCAGTTTTGTTTTTCTTCAATACTATTTTTCTTTCTGAATCACAGAATTGTCAGCCAGTGTGTTTGAAAAGATGGAATTTTAATCGCCACTTTTAGTGTTTAGTTATGAGCTTGATGAAATATAACTTTTTGAGGAAAATATGAACACTGCACTAAAATAAAAGCTCTACCAAGTTTGGGGGAGACAATCTGCTAAGGTACAGCAATTTGGAATGGATGGAAGATAAAAAGCAAATATATAATGCTCTTTTTCAAAAATGGGCATTCAGTAAGTTCTCACAGAATCACATCTTTGTGAATGTCCCCCACTTTGCTATAGTGGAAAAGGAGAAATAAACACAGCAGAGGACTGAAGTCCCTGACAGTCGCCGTCAAGCCTACCAGCCTCTGTGAACCATCGCAAAGACACAGCCTTTTACCACCACCGTCCCAAAAAGGAGAAATAAACACAGCAGAGGACTGAAGTCCCGACAGCCGCCATCAAGCCTAGCAGCCTCTGTGAACCATCGCAAAGACACAGCCTTTTACCACCACCGTTCCTCTTGCAGAGCCACCACAGGCTTGCCTAAGTGCCTCCTCAGCCTCCTCAGCAGCCTCGCTGCTTCTCTTCCAGTTCCTTCCCTCCGGCTATTCTGCACAGTCACTGAAATGACCCCAAAAACTCAGCCACTGCATGTCACTCACTTGCTCATGACTTTCCACTATGTTCCCTCAGAGTAGAATCCAAATGCCCTATGCATCTATCTGACTCTTGGCTATATCCCAATCACATGCCCTACTTCTGCTGTAGAACACCCTTTCTGTCCCTTTAACAAACTAATCTCAAGACTCCCTTAGGACTTTGCACCCACTGTTGTCTCTGCCTGCAATACTCCTCCCGACAGCTCTATGACTGGCTTCTTCCTGTCATTTAGGTAACTACTATCCACCCAGAGAGGCCTTCCCTAGTCATCCTACACAGAACATCATTCCCTTTGCTCTTTGCTTATCTACATTCATCATTCTAGCATGGCTTAGTAGCAAAAATGATATTTTCTTCTAACTTCAAAAGCAAAAAGAGACCTAATAGTAGAATAGGAGGTCCTACATCCGTTGTGTTCTCTGCACTGCAATTAATGGCAAACACATTTTCCAGAAGTCACACACACAAAAAAAAGATGACTTAGAGTAAACCCACCTTGCTCATGACTGTGGTTACACTACAAAGATATATAAATAAAATAACAGGCTCCCCGTGGCAAAGTGCATCAAATTCTCTACTTGCAATGAGACTGTAAACCCCAATTATTTCTTTAGGTACAAGCCTCACAGACTGCCTGCTAACTAAAAAATAACTTTTACTAGGCAGAGAAATAGCTATGGATGAAAGTGATCTGATAGTAGTATCAGCAGAGCCATATGACAGTTGTAAGGAGCCACCCAGACAACCAATCCCAGTGCTAATATGTGGCAACATCAGAAACTAACAGCAGTTTTTCTGTCAGCAATAAATACCACTCTGCTTGAGAAGAGGAATACAGTTTAGAAGTGAGCTCCCCACAGCCATGGACCTCACTGTGTGCTGGTGCCGTCAAGACAGAATGGAATGCATGCTGCTATACTCGCTGTAGCAAAGAAATTAAGTCATGAATTTCACTTAATTTTATCACTCCCTCAATTTTCTTGAGCCTTGGGTATATGAAACAGCCTACATGCTAGTAAGCAAGAAATTATTTTGAAATTTTAGTCATAGTTATGCCTCTTTATGTGCAGGTATATTCAAACCCAAGGCGTTAAATTTTATATACACATTTTCATTTGACAAGTTTATGGTGAGACCTGAGTCAACTGCATTGGTTAGCATTTACAGTTAAATCTCAAAACAGCTCCTACAACCAAGTGGCAGCAGAGCTCTCTCTCGGGTGAGTTCTGACTGTCAGTCATCCAATCAGAGATGAAACACAAGTGCCAGTGAGAAGCAATCTGCGATTACTCAGGACTCACACTCACTGATATTCATAAAGATCGTCATTCAGGTAAACAGATCAGCGAAGGCAGGGCATATAGAAGGCAAGCTTCTGCTCCAGTTTTGAAGACTAGGTCACCTGACAAGCAACAGTAGGTGGCCTTTAGAAACTGAAAGCAACCAGATCCCAGGCACAGAGTGGCACAGAAACAAGAACTCAGCAATACAATCAAAAAGAAGTGAATCCTGCCACAAACACAGGCGACTCAAAGGGGACTCCAGACTTTACATGACAGTCAGCCCAGCCAGCACCTTGATTTTAGCCTCTGAACCGTTGAGCAGAAAACCCAGTCAAGCCGGACACTGGTCAGATGTGCAGAACTGACTGTACATAAACAGGAGTCATGTGAAGTCACTGCGTCTGTGATACCTAGTTGTACAGCCACAGAATACACTACAGCACTGCAGCACCCACTTTCCTCCCTCAGGCTCACTTAGACCCATACTCTGCACTTCATTAAGCGACAATACCATTGTTTTTCAGCAGTGAAGTAGATGGCCTCCTCCTCCTCTTCGTTCCGATACAGAGCAGGGCAACTTGACACAGACAGAATGTCTGGATCTGGGGAAGGCAATGGGTGCTGGGGGTGCTGGGGGTGGGGAGGATGCCGAGCGTGGGCTGCCAGGGGAGCATGTGGAGGAAGCTGAGCTCGCTGGGACTGTGGGGAGGATGGCACGATGCTGCGACGAGAGCGGCATAAACTGCTACTTCTGGCTAAAGACCCGGCAGGTTTAGCCACGGTCCCTGAAAAGTACAAGTCAATGAAAACACTCATAACCACCAATGTCCCTTAATAGTTTTCTTGCAAATCTGTACACAAAAACTGATGTAAAATATCAGGTTTAATGTTTTTCAAGCAACTATATTAACTGCCATTCTCTACCACCAATGGAAAAATTACACAGCAATTAATACAAATGATATAAAAATGGTAACAGAGGTAAAACTAAAATAAACATAAATGTAGTTTTACTGTGAAAAATCTGACACTATTAAAAACAAAGACTTAAAATTTTATTCAAAATAACCTTTAAATTTAAAGTCAATACAGCACACTTATAAGGAATGATAAAGTGCCATGAACGCTCATACTGAAGCAGGAGAAAAAGGCAGTCTAAGTGTCAGTGCGCACAGTCCTGACATGTCACCACTGGTTTGACCCTGAGGTTAACTAAAGACTTCACACAGTCTCCCAGCTGAGACCAAAGCCAGCTCCCTCAACACGGGGCCTCATGAACTCACCTGTCTTAGGCCTCCCCTGTCTACTGCCTGTCTCGAGCTACACCCACGTAGGTGGAGCACAGACTCACCCGCAGTTTCTTTTCTTACACTAAAGCGGCACAAGATCAACCTTCTCAAGCGAGCTGTGCATGCATATTGCATTCCTGTACCACAGCACAGGACGGGAAGGTGCTGGCATTCCATACCCTGCACCCTTTATAAAACAGGCTGTTTTCTGAAGTTCACATGATTACACCACACAGATCCTCAGACTGCACGCCAGTGCTCTCTTCCCCATCAGCCATTCTTGCTCTAGCCAATCCATCTAGTCATCATCACCAGGAACAATGGCTTGTCTTGCCAATCATATTATGACAAAACCACAGAACAATAAGAAGTGAAACAACTCTCCTAATAATCAGAAACCATAGGTTACCTAATAAAAACAGCAACAGTTTGACTGAGGACAAACTTCTCATCAGCAACTTCAAAACACTTGGGAGAATATACAGAATCCAATTAATCTATGCCTGCTATCTATCATTAATCTATGCCTGCTATCTATCATTAATCTATGCCTGCTATCTATCATTAATCTATGCCTGCTATCTAGTCAAATTATTATTTTCCAGTAAAAGTGAAAATAAAAACATTTTGTGCCAAAGACAGAATTCCTCACTATTAATTTGCTTAACAGAATACTAATCAATACTCTATTTTCAAGAAAGAACAAAAAGGAGGAAAGTGAAACCCAATGATAAGCAGAGGCGTGTATCTAAATAACGACTGAAGTTACAGCGACAAAGAGATGATGGTTAGGAGTCACACTGCACATCACAGAGCACCAGACAATACTATCACACAAAGGAAGAGTTTCTAAAACTCAAGTTATATGAAGCCCCTAACTGTTTACAAAGGGAAGGAGAGTGTGAAAACAAACCACAAATAACAGCCTTGGGAAGAAAACAGATCAACAGGCAGGCTAAACATCTGCATAAATATCCCCAAAACATCAAAGGAGCTTAAGGACAGTGCGGCATTGTTTCACACTCATTCAGGTTGCAGAACTAATCAACCAAACCAATACCAAGTATGCGTGAGGATACAGAAAGCATAACTCATACAAACAGCGGGTATGCAAATGAACGAAACCCTCTGGAGGCAATCTGGCAATGGCTAGTAGGAGGTGCTTTCCCAACGATCAAAAATCATTTCAAAGGACCCTGAACAACTCTCAGAGTTGTGCATAATGTATAATATAAGGATCTGTGATTTCACAATTGCTTTTAAATGGAAAGTACAGAGGAAATCTCAGCAGGAAAAGGGAGAAACCATGTTATTAAATATAATAAACAAGCTACAGCTAACTCGTGTTAAACAACCACAGTTAATTTAACTACGTGTAAACACATAAAAACTTTGAAGCATATTTTCGAGCAAAGAGGTTGCAAAGTGATAATATGATGATATTTATGTAGATGTTAAGTATGCAGCAATGAATATTATATTATGTATATAACAAAAGCACACTCTAATAGGCTTTGCACAACTTTAGATGAGGGAAAGAGAGATAGTGTAGTTCATTTAAAAAAAAACAAGAAATACAACTTGTTTACTTTTGTGGTGGATGGGCATCATTTTCAGTGGCTTTAAGTACATACAAAAGGTTTTATAAGAAGTTTGAAATACATTACTACTACATCCTACGAGAAATTCTATCCTCTATTGTACTCATAATAAACAATTTCTGAGTTTTCTTCATGTAAAATTACAGTCTGGCTTTGCTCTTCACACTCAATAAGCATACTTCCTGGCCATTATTTCAAGCATGACTAACATATAATACAGACCACCAAGGAGGTATTTAAATGAAACACCCTCATCCTACTGTCCATTCTATTCTTACCACTAACAACAACCTTTGTTTTACAAGGTCTCGAACTTAGGCATTCTAACAAAGCACAATGGAATCCCACTGTGGAGCCACTAGGTGGAGGCACAGCGCTTCAATCCTATGAGCAATCAGATTAATTCATAAAATTTCTTACTAAATTTACAGATATAAATGCCTATGTATAATACCACAATTATTTAAAAAATGCACCAATTATTCACATTTAGTGTAGGTATTTTCTTTTAATGGACCAAAACCAAAAAGTTTTGCCACTTCCAAACTCCCAAAAGTGCTTCCAAAACATACAAAAGAATTTAATTAAGAAAATGGATCCACCTCAAGTATAATTGATTCATAACAATTACATATTTTAAAGAAAACTATTTTAAAAGGTTTAGTTCTCAAACAAAAGTATACATTTATGAATCAGTGTTACATAAGGACACTTATATAAACAAATAAACAAATAGAATAGACAAATTCAAATTGTAAGCCGGCTTGAATACTGATGCAGGTGCAACTACTGTCACCTCGCAGCTGGGACAAGGAGACAAGTGAGGTCACCAGCTTCTAGCATACCCAAATTCAAAGGCTGTTCATCTCACGCAGAGAGTTACTGCTCCTCTCTTCACTACACCATAAACACAGTTAGAGCCAGAGAAAAGGCCGAAGCACACTCACTGGGTGGGGCTTACCTGTAAATTAAGAGCCTGATTTGATCACAACTGTCTTAAACAATCAGAACTGCCCTAACTGACTCAGGAAAGCTACGTAATTGAACAGAAAAGGTCAAACTAGAAATTACTCAGATAAGATGACTTGATTGGTCTCAAAATATAAACCTTTAAGGTTTCAGTCAACCAAAGACTAAACTAAAACAGTTCTCCATTCTTTGGGCTTCATTCTATTGATACTGTAAAAAGTCATAAATATTGGGAAAAAATGGACCAGGCAAGCAGTAATACAGATAAAGAATTTTTTCAAATAATTTCTAATATTAAAAAACCCTGTAGCCCTGGCTGGCCTCGAACTCATGATCCTCCTGCCTCTGCCTCCTTCAGCAAATCCTACCGGCATGCGCCACCACAACTGGCTTAGACCCACACTTATCACCTTGTACAAAACTTAAGTCTAAGTGGATCACAGACCTTAACATAAGGCCAGACACATTAAATCTACTAGAAGAGAAAGTTGGAAAAACCCTTGAACTCATTGGCACAGGTGACAACTTCCTGAACAGAACACCAACAGCTCAGGACCTAAGACCAACAATCAATAAATGGGACCTCATGAAACTGAAAAGCTTCTGTAAGACAAAAGTCACTGTCATTCGAACAAAACGGCAGCCTACAAATTGGGAAAAAAATCTTTACCAACCCCACATCTGACAGAGGGCTAATATCCAAAATGTACAAAGAACTCAAGAAATTAAATGCCAAGAAACCAAATAATCCAATCAAAAAATGGGGAACAGAGCTAAATTCACAAAGGAGGAATCCCTAATGGCTAAGAGACACTTGAAGAAATGCTCAGCATCCTTAACCATCAGAGAAATGCATCTCAAGAGGACTCTGAGATTCCATCTCACACCCGCCAGAATGGCTAAGATCAAAAGCTCATAAGACAACAAATGCTGGCGAGGGTGTGGAGAAAGGGGAACCCTCCTCCATTGCTGGTGGGAGTGCAGGCTTGTGCAACCACTATGGAGGTCAGTCTGGCGATATCTGAGAAAACTTGGAATAGCTCTACCTCGGGACCCAGCCATACCACTTCTGGGTATACATCCAAATGACTCCTCACCGAATCACAAGGAACTTTCCTCATCTATGTTCATAGCAGCCTTATTTGTAATAGCTAGAAACTGGAAACAACCCAGATGTCCCTCAACCAAATAATGGATTAAAAAACTGTGGTACATCTACACAATGGAATACTACTCAGCTTATCACACAATGAAATCATACAATTTGCAGTCAAATGGATGGAACTAGAGAAGCTCATCCTGAGTGAGCTAACCCAGACTCAGAAGGATGCACATGGCATCTATTTACTTATAATCGGACTTTAGCCATATAGTACAGGATAACTATACTACAACCAATGCACCAAAGGGAACATGGACATAGACTTTTTTTCCTGTCAATGAGACACTTTGCTCTAGTGGTGCTGCCTTGTAGGGCCCCAGTGTATGAGGAGGCTCTTGTCCCTCATATGACTGCTGAACTGGGGCGGGGGACTGATATGTTGGGACACTCCACTCCAGAGGAGTGGGATGGAAGGATAGGGGGTAGAGGTTGGGAGGTCAGGACTGGGAGGGGTGGAAAGAGGACACTATGATGGAGATGTAACCTGAAGCAATAAATAAAAAAATTAAAAAAAAACCCTGTAGATTGAAAACATCTGTCATTTCCGAAAGTCAAAAGTTAAAGCATTCAAATTTTATCTTACCAAAATGTTTTTTTTCACAAAGTAAAACTCAAAAGCATAGCATACAACTAAGCAATAGTAATAGTAATACATGCAAAAAGCTTCCTTTGGAAGGGCTTACATTCTAGCAAAAAAGCATCCTATCACTCAGAAAGCTAAGGCAGGAGGCCAACCTAAGCCACACAGCAAGCTTCATCTTAAAATACTAGAAAAAGAATAAGAAAGGAAAAAAAAGTCTTGGGAATGAAAGAGATCATAAGCTGACTGAAGATCCAAGAGCTGACTACAGCAGAGCTAATGACCAAACCCAGCCTCCAAAGCTTGCCTTCATCTTTCTTTCTACAGCAGTTTTCTCTGAGGTCAGCATGTCATTTGTATAACCACTGGCAGTCATAATGCTGTGTCCATCCCTTTTTCATGTGACTCCCTTATCTAATTTAACAAAAACAGATTAAAAAGCAAAATCCTACAATGAGTTATATATGACAACTACTGAAATATACATGTGCTAAATTATGTAAATTAAGTATTCATGATTCTAAATAAGGTATATTTCTATGACAGAATATATAACACACACACATATATATATATGTATATAGGATACATATATGAGAATATCTCGTATAGTACTCTCAAAGAGCAAATAAATTATTAAAAAGAAACAAAGAATAGTATTTTCCTCCCGCAGATTTCAACATACATCACTCCTAAAAGGGCATGTCAGAAACTTACTTTTAAAAACTGAACCAACACTTTGCTGAAGTGGCTTACCTGGAAACTGTGACACTATTGGGGGCGTATCTTCATCTAAGTCATCGACTCCACCAGCAATAGGGTAAGGTGGAATGGAGACTCTAGGCATCACCACCCAGCTGTGGTCAGAGTACAAAGAGGAGGTGAGACTGGGGAGCCCAGAGTTGTGAGCTATCTGAAAGCCACAGATCTTCTCAATCTGCTGCCATCGAAAAAGCCGTTCTCGCAAGCATGTTGTCAGCTCAGAGAGTGCTTTCCTGCAAAGTGAACAAATGAGCTACTTAGCACACTAAGGTCTGTAGTGTGACAATGAATTAAAGGAACAACAGAAAGAGACCATGGAAACTGACTGATCTCAAGAAGAAATTATCCAATTTCAGAATTCGTATAAATTACGTCACTATATATGCTTCACTGATTAAACACACATTATCTATGCAGTATGCAGCTAAACACACACAGACAGACAGACTCACTTGGCTTCCAGAATCTTGTGGTCGACTTCATCCAGGGAGGAGCTATGTGCAACATGCAGGGTCCCAAACACTGTGCTTCTCTTCTTTTTAATTTTTTCTGCCTGGAAACCCAAAAGGTACAAAATAAAGCTAAGTTTAGGAAAATGATTACTTAGATAACTTATATAACAATAATGTTGATCCCGGTTTTGACTGTATTAATAATCATAAAACCAGTAGAAAATTATTAGCCAAGATACAGACATGTTTTCAAAATAAGAAAACAGATGAGAAAGAAAGCATGCTGTCCTAAGTCAAAGACATTTGAAGCTTTGTTCTAGAGACTGACACTTTTATTTGTATATGAGAGACCAGAATCTTCTATTAAAACTAATAGAAAAACATTAACCAAATCCTACTGCAAGGAGGGGTTAGTGAGACAACTATGCATTTTTTTTCAGAATTCAAATTAACGCTTACTCTTATTCCACACAATTTAATAAATAGCAAACATGAATTTCTAGTAACTACTCACCTGCATCAGACATGAGGCAGCAACCTGGAGGAGGAAAGCTCCGTATAAAACGTTTACAATAGTGACAATGACAATTTCTCAAGGACACTAAGGTAATTTTGAAAGCTGTATATGCCCTTCTCTAGAAAAAGTAATTTTACTTTAAATTCAATAATTGCAAAAGTCACTTTACATGATGTACTCAGATTTTAAAAACAGAATCTTTAAGAAGGGCTTTCACTGAGGTCTTTGTATTCCAAGTGACCAATCAGGAAATAAGAGAATACCTCGTCCTTAGCAACAGCTAGCTGCATTTCAGCATTCTGCCTCTTAATATTGTAGTACTGTACTTCAACTTCGTGTGTTAGCTGAAGCCATTTCTGGAGCGCATCAGGGACAGACCAGCTGCTTCTCAGTTCAAACTCCTTTTCAGCCTTTTTTAGAGCCATGCGGACCTAGAAGGACAAGAAAAAGAAAATACATAAGAAGAAAAGACTAAAATAAATATTGGTACCAAAACAAAAAGAAAAACCAATTTAATTATAGATTTTACAAAAACCTTTTAAGTCATTAAATATAAATGTATTTCTTATATTAAAACGAGAGTTGACTTTAAGTGTATTCTAAATTTACTAAGCAAAGCTGAAAAGTCAAAGATTAGAGAAGGGTACATGCGCCTACACACATATAAAAAGGGGAAATACTCAGTGTATTTTATAATTGTCAAGCTAAGACAAATAAGGCACACACACACACACACACACAAAAAAAACCTAGGAAACATACAAATTACTGACCACACTTTTCTCACAAATATTGTTTTTTGTCCTCTAGTATATGAAGCAATGCCTAAATAAAAACTAGCAGACTCTCTAGTTCTCATTTCCGAATAACCTGCCTGTTATTTCTCACGCTTCTCCTACTACAATTTGTTCTAGCCTTTCTATCTCATCTACTGTTCCTGATACAACAGACAGCAAGTAGGCACTAAACATGAATCGACTATGTGTAAATTTCAAGAAAATCAATTCTGGTCAAAAACATATTTGATTTTCTCTGTGAGAAACTACATTGCCTTCCCTATAAGAATGAAGTATTTCTCCCACATGCTACTTAAGGGAGGCAGTCAATTAAATAAAGAAAATAAGATGCTAAGGAAAAAATATCTGAAGAAAAGCCTCACTAAGACAGTGACAAAGAAGGAAGAGAATCAGTTCTTAGAAAACTCACTTCAAGTCTAGACTGGGTGGTGGACTGATGTGCATAATTCAAAACCTTCCCACAGAGCCATGGGCACTCTGGAGCACACTGATTCTGGTGCCCAACTCATAACTGTAGAGTAATTGTGCTCACAAAGCTTACTAAGGTAACTGAATCTCCATTCCTAAACGAAAGTGCAGAGGAATGTTTGATCTGAACAAATACAGCTTATTTAAATAAACCTTTCTGTTTGCCAGAGTAAACTAAGAACAAAACTACACAAACTTTTGACGAAATAGACCATCTGTTGGGCAGTGTGGAAAAATATTTTAAAACTCCAAAATTAAAAAGAAATCACAACAGTCCACAAATCAAAAGAAAAAAAATTGTTGTAAGAGTTGGAACTTGTGACTTAAAAAAAAAAAAATAAGGCTTTCTCAGTGGCAGCAACTTCTAAGGCAACACCCGCCTGGTATGATTCATTGTGTAACGTACATGGGACAATGTGAATTTAATAAGATGGTTGGTTAAGCTGTGTGGCATCCCTGCTAATCTCTCAGGAAGAAAGAACTTGAGACCAGGCCCCGTGACACATGGTCCTACAGAACGCCATAAGCAGACTGCAGCAAGCCTTTTCTCTCACAAGACTTTGAAACTAAAAATTCAGTGTAATTTAAATATTTATGATACTAAACACAGAATCTCAATACACTCATTATTCTGTATAATCCTAAAGATTTTCCATTAGTTTAATTCTCTTAAAATAGTGCAATTATTTTGCATAGAAACTATGTATTTGGGGCATAAATTGAACCTGAGCAATGCTTAAATTAACTGTTAAATGATGTCTCTACCCTGTAAAATTTATGACCATCCTACATTAGCAACTATTCAACAGCTATTGTTTATAACTTTGTTATTTGATCAAAATCTTAACCCATAGTTTGAATTATGTTGTTATCCATGAGAATAATCAAAGTCAAGTTAGTTAATAGCTTTTACAAATGAATATCTAAAAACTAACTATATCACTCTGGCACATTAAAAACAATAAGTAGAAACACACCATAAAGAAACAGCCCACATACTTCAAACCTGGCTTCTAGACCTGATTTGGCTGATACACCCATGAGGCTTTCAGCAAGATCCACACTTTTGAGGCTCACTGACTGAGACGTATATGAGTTTTTAGGAGCAAAATCATTCATGTAAAAATATAAAGTGGTAATATTAGTTACCCCAAAAGTTTTCATTTAAGGAAAATAATACCATATGATCATTTTTGAAGTTATCTCCACTGGAGGGGGGGGGGTGTTGGGCAGAGTTTTTCCTAGAAGGCCTATTGTTCTCCTTTAAGCCATCTTTGATTGACTGAGGATGGCATGAGGATCATGTTTATACTGGCACAACTGGTACCAGTATATTGCAGTGATCTTAAGGTCTACAAAGGCATGCAAAGATTTCTGTGCCAAAACCAGAGATAAAATATGAGGCAGTCATTTGCAAACACTGCTATTAAGACAGTTAATGTTCACTCAGGAAGGAGAGACATTTTCTTTTGTGGTCACTAGTAAGCCCATGCTTCTGCAAATATTTCCTCATCAAGGACTCTGTAGAGGAACCTAATCAAACTCATTGTGTCATCAAAATAAATAAGTAAAAAGGCATGTCAGATTTTAGCCATATAGTACAAGATAACTATACTACAACCAATGAACCAAAGGGAATATGAACATAGACTTTGTTACCTGTCAATGAGACACTTTCCTCTAGTGGTGCTGCCTTGTAGGCCCCCAGTGTATGGGTCCTCATATGACTGCTGAACTGGGGCAGGGGACTGTTATGAAGGGACACTCCACTCCAGAGGAGTGGGACGGAAGGGTTAGGGGGTTAGAGGGTGGGAGGGCGGGGCTGGGAGAGGTGGAAAGAGAATACTATGATGGAGATGTAACCTGAAGCAATAAATAAACAAATTTTTTTAAAAATGCAAGGGGGTCACAGGGACTGTGGCTCTAAGACACTGGAGGAAAAAAAGGCATGATAGGAGTAGGTGGGAAGAGTGGTCAGCAAAAGTAGGAGAGGGTAACTGGGGAGGGATGTAACAGAAATACATTCTATATGTATGAGAATGCCATAACGGAACCTACTGTTTAGAGTAATTAACATACGCTAATAAAAACAAAAAGTATTATTAGTTCTTTTGGATTACTTCCTTCTTATAGGCAAAGTTACATAATTAGCTAACAAGGTTTTAATAGTACTGATAGAAGCCAAAAATCCGACCAGGGGCTCTCAAAAGAGCTTGAAGGGCATACCTAACTCTTGGACACAATATAACTTTATATAACATTGGCTAGTTCTATACTGGTGACTTCTTGACTCTCTCCTCTATCGTCCACAGAAACGATTTGCCATGAAGCTGGGCATAACTACAAAATATGTCTAACAGTCAATTTTAATAGTTTAAAAGAATATTTTAGTAAACTTTATTATATAAAAAACAACTTGCACATAGATAAAAACATCATACACCAAAATTAACCAAACCCAAACTTGATGAAATTAACTCAAAGGGAAGAGACTTAAAATGTTTTTCAAGAAGATGTATACTCAATGGCAACAAAAGAAGGCACAAATTCTCCAACAGGACACCTGAGAAGCAAACAGTGGTGCTCAGTAGATGCCCTTACCCACAGATGCAATTAAAACTCATTACATAACTCTGATCTCTTACTTAACAACTGAGAGGCAGCAGTACACAAACAGTACACAAAGTGTGAGACAGAAAACTTAGCTTCTTATTCCTGCTTTACAACTCACTAATTCTGAACAAGTCTCCCAATCCTCATTTTGTTTCTCAGTTTCTAGTCAACAAATAGCCAAGTCAGAAAAATGAGATGGCTACATAGACACAGAATGTGTTCTGAAGATGAAGGAAGGGCCATAGGACAAGGAAAAGGCAGCTTCTAGAACGGGAA
>CAJQZJ010009649.1:6405654-6428673 GCA_907164525.1 Lophiomys imhausi | reverse complement strand
AAGGAAAAGGCAGCTTCTAGAACGGGAAGGAAGGGCCATAGGACAAGAAAAAGGCAGCTTCTAGAACGGGAAAAGAAAGGAAACACCTCCCACACAGGCTCCAGTAGGGTAAGCCCCACAGACACATTTCAGAGTGATAATGAATCTACACTTATTTATGCCACCAAGCTTGTAGTAATTTGTCTCTGTGAGAACAGGAACTCATACACGTGCATGCCATGGAATTCTTCTACAATCCTCCCATCTCCAAAGCACTGAAATGTCTGAAAGTCTACTCCATCCTATTTTGAGCAGTTCAGTGGAAAAAGCAGACATTAGGAAGGACATCTTTGCAGATAACTCTGAAGATTTTAGCAGATTATGTTCTAAAACTATCTAACCGGTTTCAAAGGACTGACTAACAGAAATCCTTAACATCTGTAGCCTTTGGCTTTCCACAAACTCAAAACTAGATGTCCTTTATCTTATCAGGTAACATTAGAAACTCAAACTTACTATATATCTAAATAAACACCTCAAGTGAACTCAAGGCAATGAACTTAGCATGGAATAATGTTTCATGGAAGAAGAAATATGTCAGCAGCCTTACTTTCCAGTTACCAATTTGTTATTTTTTAAATGTGAATCTGATCAACATTAAAAAATATTATTATTATTATTACTATTATTATTGGCTTTTTGAGACAAGGTTTCTCTGTAGAACAGCCCTGTCTGTCCTGGACTCACTTAGATGACCAGGCTGGCCTCAAATTCAGAGATCTGCTTCTGCCTCCTGAATGCTCAGATTAAAGACGTATACCACCACGTCCGGCAAAAATTATTTTTATTAGCTGAGGAGCAGTATACATGAAAATAAATACAGATACAGAAGTTGGAATAAATCAAAAGAAAAAGGAAACAGAGGCCTGGCTCCTCCACGTAGCGACAGAAGCGCGTCCTCAGCGTGGTACCTGTTCCAGCTCCTGCTCTGCATACTGGCGTCGGCTCAGCTCACACTCGGCACCTTCCCTCAGCTCCCGCAGCCGGCAGGCCTCCTCTTTGGCGTAGTTGATTTCATCCATCATCTTGCGCTCTAGATTTTGCTTTTCTACAGCAACAGTTCTGTTTTCTTCCTGTGCCTTCTCAAGTCTTCGAAAACAATAAATTTTTGAAAATTCCGCAAATATCCAAAATTTCATTTTTATGAAAAAAAATTGTTTCAAACAATATCATACTTTTAAAAATCAGAATTTATAGTGTTCTATTAATCTTAGAGTAAATATCGGGCAACCTAATATTTGGCTATATTTTGTTATCTTGGGTTCAAAAGACAAGGATTGCAGAAAACAGTCTTCGCAAAAAGACTTTTAAGAAACATATAAACATTTAAATCTATCTGAAAGTAAAATTCAGCTACATTCTACCTACATATGATTTATTCACTCTGACCTTCTACACATTTATTTCCAAATTGAAATTCTCTGAAAATACAAAATGAAACAAGAATGTATTCCTAATATGGACCCTAACCTAAAATAAGTGCTTACATACGTACTCATGGAACATTTCACAAGCCATATTTACTTATGTGGCTTTAGTATTAATTTCATTTTCTCCTGGATTCTTGAGACAAGTTCTTATCTAGCAATTGCTGAGCCCACTGGCTACACAGCCAAGGACGACCTTGACCCGGTCCTCCTAACTGCCAACATTTCCAGCATGAGCCACTGCACCCAGGGGAGGGAGACGCTTCAGTTACCTCTCTTGTAAGTCCATGAGACTCTGCTCTGCACTTTGTAGACTCTCCAAATCTTTCATCATTTTTGCAACATGTTCCTTTGATGTCTTATTTTGTGTATAAGCAAACCAACAACCCCCAACACCAATTACTATGGAAATTGTGAGAATAAAATCCTTCATCCAGTTGTGAGGTGGGCCTATTAAAAAAAAGCAGATAATTAAGTGAATTTTTTAGTGTAATACACTGTAAATATACAAAAAAGCAGATATACGAAGCAAACAAAACTAGACATCTCCTTCCCCCAGGCACAAATTCTAGCCTTATAAAATCAAAAACTCTTCCAACAGTCAGTTATTTGTTCTATCTAATCTATGGGACCCTGCAGAAAGGCAGAGAAAAAAACACATGGCCACAGCAGGCTTCATTCCGATCCCATGCTATTGAAAGAAGCTCCCACAGAGGAAAAGGAGCCCGTGACTTGCTTCTATTTCCTTCAGTCAGGCCAGGTCACTATTACTGATACACAAACTGGAGAGCCAATCAGTCACCAAAAGGCATTTCCCTAAGCATGAGGTTATTCAATAAATTACTCTCATCAGAGGTCCATAATATTGGGGTCTTTACACCACCCCTTGCCCAGGCTGACAGGACAATATTTTGTTAACACACAGGGAGGTGTGGGGAAGATGTTACTGGCACCTCTCTGAGTGGAGGCCAGGAATATCCCTGAGCACACTACAACTGACAGGAAAGCCTCTTCACCCACACCCTCTACTAGTAACAAACATTGCCTACTAGTCCATGTACGCAGCTGAGAAGCCCTGGGTTCAGTGGCCACGACCAGTTAATAATGTCAGTCAAGTGACCACTTGTCTGAAATACAGGGGTTAGGAGGAGAGAAAGCGTAGGATCCTTTTCCCCTAACCTACCAGGTATGATATCAACTCAGCACTGCAATGCAGAAGGCACAAGGTCTTCAAGAATATGAAACATAAAAACCTCTACTCAAATATCATTTTAACCTTGCCATGACTGTCAATATATACCAGCTTCCCAGGGACTAATTGGAAGAGAAACATGATTGTTAATGAAATATAATGTATTATTTTATGTATTTATTACTTTTCCCCCCAAGACAGGGCTTCTCTGTGTAGCCTGGCTGTCCTGGACTCACTTTGTCAACCAGGTTTACCTTGAACTCACAGAGATCCGCCTGTCTCTGCCTCCTGAGCGCTGGGATTAAAGGTGTGTGCCACCATGCCCGGCAATGTACTATTTTAATGCTCCAAGGAAATATAACTTATAGTGGTAAATTGCCTTTCTTAGCTAGTTTTATATCATCTTGACACAAGCGTAAGTCATCTGAGAGGTGAGAACTTCAATTGAGAAAAATCCCTCCATAAAGTCAGGCTATATACAAGTCTGTAGGGCATTTTCTCAATCAGTGATTGACATAGGGTCACCCCTGGGCTGGAAGTCTCGTGTTCTATTAATAAAGCGGATAAGCAAGCCATGAGGAACAAGCCAGTAAGCTGCACTCCACAGCCTCTGTATTAGCTCCTGCCTCCAGGTTCCTCCCCTGCTTGAGTTCCTGTCCTGACTTCCTTCAGTGATAAACAATGATGTGGAAGAATAGGACAAATAAACCCTTTCCTCCCCAAGTTGCTTTGGTCATGGTGTTTCATCACAGCAATAGTTACCCTAAGACATTGCCTAAATACTTACTGCTCCTGCCATAAGACATTCTGCATGCTTCCTGTGGATAAACTATAAAACTCTCAAGCTGCTCGACTAGGAAACCCAGGGTGTGTCCATGTTCACCTCGATGTTAAAGAGTCGCAGTGTCCCATATATCCAGTAAGCACAGCTCACCTGCCATGCAACCGGCAGCTACAGTCTCAAGTGGTTTGTTCAGATTTCTGCTTCTAACTGAGAGGTTCAGCTCAGGTTTCACTCAACCAAGAGTTCTGTTCTCTAACTCTGCCTGAAACATAGTCTCCAGGAATAATAACATGCAAACCAATCAGTCTCAAATTCTACTCAGAACCACACACTAGAAAGGAGTTAAGTGAAAACTCCTTTAAAATATATCTTTTCATTTGACAACATTGGTTTTTGTATGAAATCAAGCTTGGGCATTATACTATGTAACTTTTTCAATCAAATGATAATTCATTTGATTGCATATATTAAAAGGTAATCCATCATTAATTTCTTAGCTGCCTGCCTATTAAAATGCATGTTTACAACACTTTTTTGAAAACAATTTGACACTAACACACTCTCTGAATTATGAAGTACCTTTTCCAAGATAAATACAGGAAACATTCCCAACCAAAGGGAATGCAGACAAAATTCCCTACATTAATTCCTGTTTTCACTAATCAACTCCTGGGGAAAAAACAAAATTTCATATAGAATAGTCACCTAATAGATTTAGCCAAGGACTCAGGTCAGGCGAAAAGTTCAGGGACCCTAGGCATTTCAGCAGGGTTCTACTTCCTCTCCTGTAATGCCCACCAGCTCACAAAGAGGAATTCTGGCTGTTTTAGCATCTACTCCTTTAGCTCCAGCCAAAACAGAATCATGATCAAAGTCAAGTGATCACTGCACCATGCCCTTCAGCCTCCAATACAAAAGCCCCACCTCAATATATATAACAGAGACACCCCAGAATCCAGGGAGAATAGCATTAGCTTCCTACTCATTATTCTGTAAAAGTCATATTCCCTGTTGATAGAGTGGTGTTAAGCATTCTAAATGTTGACTGGTCCTGCTTTCTGTCTGCTACTTTGACTCTGATTGGTTAAATAAATGCTGAGGCCTAGAGATTGGGCAAAGACAGAGATAGGTGGGACTAAGGTGCTCGGGCTTTTTGAGAGAGCATCTTGGGAAGAAGAAGGTTGCCAGAGAAAAGCCAGGAGCAAACAAGGAGGACAGGCCATGGGGTAGATAGATTAAAGAAGATTCTTCCACGTGGCCTGGAACATCAGCATAGTGTAGAGAATAATAGTCCAAAGGGACGTATGTATATATGGGGTCATATTTGGGTATTAGAATTATGACCTAACTTAGATGGGCTAGGATTGCACAATTCAGGCCTAGGCTTGTTAGAATCCACATGGTGTCTGTGTGTATTCATTTATAATGGTGGGTTAAGGACTAACAGTCACCAAATCAATTAAACATAAATAATGGGTAAACAATTTAATTAGCTATTTTTTCAACACCCTGTATTGTGTTATTCCTTCTAAGATTCTGAAACAACAAAACACAATTTTTCTTTTTTTTTTTTTTTGGTTTTTTCGAGACAGAGTTTCTCTGTGTATTGTTGGCTGTCCTGGACTCACTTTGTAGACCAGGCTGGCCTCGAACTCACAAAGATCCGCCTGCCTCTGCCTCCCAAGTGCTGGGATTAAAGGCGTGCGCCACCACCGCCCGGCGACAATTTTTCTAAAATACGTATTATTCAAACACTTCCTCAGAAAGCTTTCAGTAATTTTAAATTAAGTAAATATATTAAGCTTCTGGGGGAAAAAAAGTATTCCTGCCCAGGTTAAAAAAAACTTAAATAAAAATATGATATGACAGTTTCCTCTTTTTCTTTTGTTTGTTTATTTTTTTCAAGATAAGGCTTCTTTGTGTAGCTTTGGTTTTCCTGGCACTTACTTTGTAGACCAGGCTGGCTTCAAAGTCACAGAGATTCCCCCAGCCTCTGCTTCCTGAGTGCTGGGATTAAAGGCGTGAATGTGTAACAGTTCCTTACATATTCCTTTTCAAACCAATCAAATGACAGTATCCACTTGGTGCTCCTCTTAGAATCCTGTTACTTTCTACAGCTTCTGGGGGTGGGGGGAACTTTGTTTCTGACCTATGTCTTAAAATTTTTTTTCTTGACAGCTAGTGACACTGTTTAGGACTGGTGCCATTAACACAGCAAAACTGCCATATTCTTAAGGGTTCTTGAGTCAACTCCAGCTGTAATCACATCAACAGTTACAACTACAGAAGGTTTTTAACCTAGAGATCTGAATTATCACCTGGCCACAGTTTCACAGCTTTTTCCATCAGTAACTACAATAGTAACTGGAAAATCTTATTTCTATGGCAGAAAAGCTCATAAGTCACACTTCTTTCCCAGTTAGCGGATTCTTGGTCGTCTGGTTCTCTCCATTCTGTTTACTTCAATAACATAGGGATGGGGCGGACAACACTGCTGTGCCACACTGAATGAGAGAGGTACTAACGTGTCAGAGGCCCAAACAAAACCACATCCAGTGCTTTAAGTTGAAGTTTCTGTCTGTGACTCCGGTCGCTGATTTTCAACTGGGAAATCATAAATGAAGTTTCATGAACTGCTATCCTGTATATAGAAAAAAAATTATATATGTAGTATACAAAGTATTTCCAGTACATAAATTTCAATGTATGAGCAACTACTTCACATACTGCTGATCTCTGTTGAAAGCTCATCTATATTATCTGTATTAAAGTGCATGACTTCAGAAACCCTTTTATAAAATTCCACTACTGGAAACCTTCTGTAGGCTAATAATTGTGCTGCTATATTGATTAGCTGCTATTTTCTAAAGTTACTTTCTATTATATATTAACATAATTGAGAAATTTTGAAACTGAAAATATTTTATAATAATAAACGAATGTCAGCATTTCATTATCATCTCACAAAGAAAAGTAAAATTGCTAAGGGACTTACTAAATGTCTTTAGCAGATGTTAAAAAACAGTTCTTACTTCAGGAGCCTTTACCTAGCAGCTGAAAAAGCTCTCATTATCTTCTTAGTGTTTAACTGTTTAAGATGAACAAAGTATACTGAAAACCAAATGGAAGGTAAGAAGCCTTCTTGGGTAGGTTGAGGGGTGGAGGGATTCACTTAATATCCAATTCTTGGGCAAGTTAGGAGGTAGAGACAAGAGAATACTCCAAAGCTTGGGGTTAGCTAAGCTGCTATGTGCAGACACTAATAACAAAGAGGCCTTGCCTCAAGCAAGGTAGCATACCACTACGTGAGGTTGTCCTCTAACCTCCCCACACGTTATCTCACCTGTATGCACCCACATCCACACCACAAATAACACACACACACACACACACACACACATATATTCACTATATATATACACACACACAATACTATACATGCATGCTAAAGAATAAAATAAGAAAAGGATAAAATAACTAAAACAGATACATTTATTGTATTTCCTTTATACTACTAGCCCCAAGAATCTTGCAGATTCAGAATTGAAAAGCAGCATGTGAAATATAGTTCTCAGGGCATGGCAATCCTCTGTGGGTAACTACTGACCTGGGGAGTGTTGTTCCCTTCACATTATTGTCCCTAAAACTCTTCTCGTATTGCGGGAGTTCAACAAAGTCTATCAACCACTGCAGGGTATCCTCAATGGTCCAATTATGAACTATAAAACAGAAAAGATGGTACATTTTAAAGCACACTGCTTTCAAAATTAAAATCTGAACACATCTATACAAATTTAGAGGAAGCAAAGATGGGCGATTAAATTTTCAATTAAATTTAATAAATAGTAGTAAAATAGTATCTAGCACTCTAGTGAGCTGAAAATGAGACCCATGCCTGCTTTCCTAAAGACATAGAATCTAAAAAAGAAAAAAAGGCACATAAAAGTAAAGAAAACAAACACTAGCAAAACCAATTCTAAAAGAAGCATCAATACAGAGTTTTTAAAGGATAAAAGCAATCCATTTCCCTGGGGGTAACAACTTAACAGATATAGAATGGCTGGCAGTTCACCTAGCCCATCAATGCATATAATACTGTGAGGATGCTCCCTCTGAGAGTCGGGTCCAGCACACAGTAGTGAACAGATGAGGAAAATGTTTGCCCCTGTGAAACCTAAGTGTCTCAGGCAAAGACTCAGGTGGGTGAGGCAACTTAGGAATGAAGAAAGTGGGGGCAGGAAAAGTTTAAATCATGCTAGTCATTAAGGAAAATGGGGGGGGTTAAGTAGGCTAGGATAAATCCTCTGACTTGACTACGTCAACTAAAATCTGAAATAAAAGCCATAGAATTCTGAAGATCTAAGAGGAAACTATCCCAACCAGAGAAGAAAGCTAACATGAAAGTCGTCATGAATGAGTAATCTTGCTGGGTTTTGTTTTGTTTTTTGAAGAATAGCAGAAAGTCAGAGAGAGACCATGTTAGGACAGACTGTATTTGAACTCAGGAAAATTAACCACAAAATCTTACTCTAAACTACTTTGAAAGCAACAACGAAGAGCAAAGATATAAACAAAAAGAAATCATGAGAATTAAGTCAGAGGCCTTTCTCTGCTTACAGTATGTAAAGGACAACAGCAAGTTATTCTAAGGGGAGGCAAAAATGGAGAATTGCATACTGTCTGCATTTAATGTGAGGATTTGGGAAAACGAAGTGTTTCAGACCACACAAAGAGGGCAAACGGGGCTGAAGACAACAAAAGGATGCTAAATGCAGTGCTGGGAATCCATCTGTGCACAAACGGATCTAGGAAAAGAGCATTCTCATAAATTATAGATATTCTGAATTCACATTTGCATGCAATGTTTTCACAGTCTGCCTCTTTCAAAACTCAATCTTTGAAAAACTTGAGCAAATCATAATTAACTAATAAAAACCTTATTAAAAACTGTATTGCTAAATGGCAATTTTATACCGAGACAAACTATTTCTTGTGTTCTCTTTTTGATACATCTCTATCATAACACCTGAGGCCACTGGATCCATAGAGACAAACAAATGAGACTACCAGCCAGAAACTCAGGCCTGGGTGCCTTCCGCTGAATCTAATCCAGTCAAAGTAGCCTTTTACATGAAGGTTTCTTCCTTCTGCGATGAACTAACTACATGGAGAAGTTCCCTGTCTCACTGCCAAGAAACCCACAGCACAGCTGCACTGTACACACCCACACAAAACTCTCAGCCAGGAAAACAGGAGATTCTTTGGGGCTTTTGATTTTTCAATAGTAAAAGACCCAATCTAATTTCCAAGGAGACCAGATTCAAAGTGGGGGGGGGGGATCAAATAAAAGGGTATGAAGCTGCCCATTCCTAACCTACTCCAGCTGAGTAGACAGCTGTGGTGGTCTGAAATGGCTTTGTTTGTAAAACTAATTTTATTTTGAATGCATCTTTAAAACAAAACAATCCTAATACAAGACAGAGTTCCTTAAGGGAGAGAACTTACTTTTCCACTTGCTATCTGGGTTTTTTTGAGGATGCCTAGCAAACAGCTTTTCTTTTCTTCTCATGAGCAGGACTTGAGTTTTGCATTAGCTCCTTCTACTCCAAAGACTCTGCCTATCTTTCAGCCCTTATAACAGCTCATTTTTATCCTCCTCAAGGGCCTGTATAAAACCTGTTTTATCCTATCATCTGTATTTTGTTGAATCTTCCTTTCTTAGCTAAAACTTCAACTCTTCATAAATCATTCTGGACTTTTTTTTTTCCTCACAGAATTTAATTACAATTATCTTTAAGAAAAAGAATTGTTACAACATCTGCTTATTCCACTAAAGGATGGATAAGGTCCTTGCTGACCACACCATGCTGAGCACTCATGCATCAATTATTTATTGGGTGATACTTAATAAATGAAGTAGATCAGTCTTAAAGGATAAGTGCTATAAAACCTATCTATGTTTCAGCGAGGAAATTAACAAGGGCTTGTTTGCTTACATAAGAAATCCCCAATGGTCAAAGAGCTGTCTGAAGCTACTCCATTCCTTCTGACTGCCTTCATGCTGCGCTGCTCAGCCACACCTACACCACAGGGTAGGCAGAAGACGTGGCATTTTTTTAAATGTACTTAGCAATGAGTTTGGAATTATTAACAAAGTATTTTTGCTCAAAACTGTGGCAACGGCTATAGGCTGATGTTTCTGTGATTTCTAGCAACTAGTCCCAACACTAACAAAGAGAACTCTGACATGCAAAGAGACCGATGTCAGGTTGCACTGCGCCACTCCATCACAGAGCCCTGACCGCCAACTCTTTAACTCAGCCTCGGTTTTTAAATAAGTGGAATAATGAACTGAGCTAAGCTACCTTTAAAGCTCTGTCTTTCTGATTCTGTTAAAACAAAAGAGGGCTGGTGTCTAGTACACTGCAAACCAAGAAGTCAACCTAGAACACACCATCACAGAATGCTGACGGGGAAATCATTTTCTAAAAATGGCCAGGACACCAATAAAAACACTTGCTAACATTAACTATTTACTACACACCAGATTTATACATGTTTTTTCATGTTTACACTACAGCAACACTGAAGTGAACACTTTTATTCTCATGCTGAGCCTACAATTTTTTCAAAACACAAGTCTTAATTAGGAATAAACAAATTAGTAAATGGCCACAGTAGTTTTCAGATCAAGCTGTTTGTAGAACTGCGGATACTGCCAGCAGAATAACCTATGACCCTCATGGTCTGCAGCTTTTAAATCATGCTGTGTCCTTCTATCCCCCGCCACTCTTCTACTCAGCATGGCGTTCCTTTTGCCTGCCTTGTCCTTACACTTTATGACTCAAACTAGGAACTCCTTCCCCTAAGCATTTTCCCAATCACACAATCCAATATTACTGGCGGCCTCCTTTGTGTTCTTTCATCATCTATATATGGATCCACCATGGGACTACACAAACACACGTGTAATTGTCCTCAACCATCTTGCTCTCTGGATGACGAGTGCTAAGAGAACAGAAACTTATTATGTTTTTTTAAGTGGCTTGCACTGTGTGTGTGTGTGTATATGTACAAATAAATATGTATGTGTGTGCTAAAGGTAAGGTTGTAAAAGGACAATTTTCTTTTTTTTTTATAAATACTTTATTTTTTTTCTTCAAGTTATATCTCAGTCACAAACCCCTCCCTACTCCCCCTTCCTATCCCGCCCTTCCACCCTCTTCCCCCCAGAAGTTTCCCCTTTCAGTCCAACAGATGGTTCCTTCTCTTATAACAGTAAGTATTATACAAAACAACAGATATAAATATGCCACATTCATGAGAGTTAAATGGCCCAGTATACCTTCCCAATGTCCAGTTTATACATATTTGGCCCCTGACTTTAAGGTTCTACTATCTAACCATCTCCATGTGTTTAAAGGTCTATATCTGACTCAACATTCATACTAACTTGCAACACACTTTTAAGAGTATCTTCTGATCTTAGCCATGCTGACAGGTGTGAGATGGAATCTCAGATCTATAACACCCTCTTGATTCCTAAACAACTCAAAATTTAGCTATGAGACTCTAGCTGTCTATTCTTCAACCACCTCAGAGACCTGAGAGGGATAAATATATTTGCTTATATAGGAAGTGCAGGGCCTGCAGCTTCCAAAACTAAGAAATGACATACCAATGACTGCCTGGACAGTTCCCATTTTCTCTCCATACATTCCTGCATCAGTCTTCAGCCTTTGGGTCCTGTTTCTATGACAGACATTTATTGTAGAGCAGGGATTATGAAGGACTTACCTACCCTGTCTTGGCAGAGTTAGGCTGTCGACTTCCCTGCTACCAAGTTTTGTCCTTTTTAAGAGTCAGTTATTTCTTTACACCTGAGATTAAGACTGGGTAGCAATTCCATTTACCTGCTGGGGCATCTCATCAGCTCAGGAACTTATTCTTTTATTACAATGTCATTCCTTTAATTAAGAGATTTTTTTAAAAACATATACACTTACATGTCTGTTTTCATATGTACCCATTTATTACAGTGAAATGCAGCTGTTATCTTTAGACTCTATAAAAGAGGCACCTGGCCAAGTGATCACACATGGGGTCACACGTGTCTAACAACTAACAACTGGAATATATAAACTCTTGTCCAAATCCCCTGTACTCTAGATGGCTTTCAATTCGAAATAGCTAACACTTGAGATATTTTATCTTAGAAATTTAGTGCTAATAGCATTCAAGTGTAAAATATTATCAACAAGTAATCTACTACAAGTAGTTGCCTAAGTGGACGTGTGGCTCTCCTAGAGATTTTAGGTATACATGGGGGCTACTAAAGCTGAGGCAGTAATATAATCGCGGAGTTGTGTTCATTGTTTAGTGATAGAAGATATGCTTGTAAGTTGGAAGAGACTCTCTAAAAAACCAAAGATAATAGATTTTTTTTTTTGAGATAGTATCTCTGTCCTGGAACCTGCTATGTAAACCAAGCTGGCCTTATACTTAGAGATTCACCTGCCTCGGCTTCTGGAATGCTAGGATTCAGGGCATGCGCCACCACACTAAGTGAGGACTCTGGAGAGCAGGGTGGTAGGAAAAAGGATGGTGAGTGGAACCAGAACTCCAGGAGAGGCAGAGCTCGGATACTGGATGTAGAAGGACAGACATCTGGAGATAAAAACAACTCTTTTTCTCTAACAGGGCAATTTCTGTAACAGTAAATGTAGTTCCTCAGTTTGAGAAAAAACAAAAAACGTGTTGCATCCATTCCCTCCTACTCTCTATTTACCAGCCCCACCACAATGTAGCTATTTTGGAAAAGCACATGAAAAGGAGGAAAACTAGGCCTAAGAACTGAAAGCTTTTTGAAAGCAGTAGAGTGTGAGAAATGAGAATTAAGAGATAGGAAGGGCTGGATTCAGGTATCAACAGAGAGGCCATTAGAGAGCCCCAACTGAAACAGCCTTCTAAGAAAGGCAAAGGGCATCGGGACACAGCCAGGCACACAACTAGGCTAGAAGGGGATGAAATGATCTTTCCGGCAGTGATCCCTGGCCCTGAATTCTTACAGTATTTACTGACTGTTTCTACAAAAATCACCCAGCATCAGAGTTGCATTATTTGGCTAGTTACGTACTAACTTTTATGCCCTGCTATACTGTGAGCTTCCATACTACATGAGACGCTATTACATCACAATAAAACTACCATTTAAATGTTCAATGAAGGCGTAACAATTCTTCCTTTAAAAGGAACCAGTTTTGTTTTTAATTGTCTACTTGTGATCCTGGAGTTGTAATAAAAATAAAGAATACTACTCTCAGTGTATCTCACTTGAAAGCAGCCTTGGAGAGCCCTTGGTTCTAGAAAGGGTCCCAGAGACCTAGAATACAATGGAGGCACTGATTTATAGTTGTCAGCTGACGGGAGTATAAGAAGAGAGCATTATAGTTTGGTCCATTCCCCAACTTAATTAACCTGACATACAAATCAGTGTGAAATCCAAACTTTAAGAGTAAACTATACAAATTTCTTGTTCCTGTCATCCATAAAAGCTAAGGAGTCAGTACCCTCCTAACTAAGATTAAATTACAGGCCTAAAAATAAAAGGCCTTCTAAAGTCTCGCTACATAAATTTTAATCTAAAATTTTAGTTAATATTAGTTAATCCTAGTCCTCCACATCTTAAGGATGTTCATAAAATCATCGAAATCCTAACAGAAAAATAACCTCTAATCATAAAGCATTTCTGGGTGTAAAGATGCACTGACAATTGTCAGTTAACTGTGCTGAAAGATTCCCATGGCTTTACTCATGAAATTGAACAATACTATGAAGTAATTACAGTATAATATATTAATATGTACATATATATAATATACAAAGTGATATTATAATTTTTTTATAAATCAGGAATCTGTGGATCTGACAGTTTAAACAATTCCCAAATTCATACTCCAAGTAGGCAGTGGATATGGAACCAAATTACTGTAGGCTCCAAAGCTCAAACTATTGACTTATCATAGTCTTCCTCCTTCCTGTACCTTTTTTCATTTCAAGAAAATCTCAAACTACAGCCAAGTTCATCATTGGCTATAGCAAAGCCTGACCTGAGCAGATATATAATTCTGCCTAGCTTTTAACTTGTCACATAAGCAGTTACACGTCTGTGTTCTCAGTGTTAAAAAGCAACTGGCAGAAGAGTCATTACAGACAAATCCATTTCTGCTGTCATTAGCTGGAACAATAGATCAGTACTGTAAAGCTAAATGTACTATTTTCAATTACAGTATGTAAACAACCTTATAAAATACCAAAAGGTTTGTAAAGGCACCAGGGAAATCACAAAAGGAATATTTAACATTGTCCATTATAAAATATTCTGTGCTCTATGTTTTTACATTTCTATTAAAGTCTAAAGATATGATAGCTTAAAAAATGTTTGAAACATTAGCATGTTTACACAAATATTATATTCTTTTTTGTTTGTTTGTTTATAATTAATTTTTTATTTCTTCAAGTTACATCTCAATCACAATCCCCTCCCTACTCCCCCCTCCAGTCCCACCCTTCCACCCTCTTCCCCCTCAACCCCCCCATCCTCTTCCCCCCCCCCTTTTTTTTTTTAGTTTAAGGTATATCTTTTTCCCCCAACAGCTCCCCCTTCCAGTCCAACAAATGGTTCCTTCTTTTATAGCAGTAAATACTATACAAAACAACAGAAATAAATATGCCACAATTATGAGAGTTATATGGCTTAGCATACATTCCCAATGCCCAGTCCATATGTATTTGGCACCCGACTTAAACATTCTACTATCTAACCATCTCCATGAGTTCAAAGTTCTATATCTAACTCAGCTTTCATACTAACTTGCATCACAATTTTAAAAACATCTTCTTAGATCCAGAACACCCTCTTGATTCCTAAACAACTCAAAATTTAACTATGAGACTCTAGCTATCTATTCTTCAACCACCTCAGAGACCTGAGAGGGATAAATATATCTGATTATATAGGAAGTGCAGGGCCCACAGCTTCCAAAACTAAGAAATGACATACCAGTGGCTGCCTGGACAGTTCCCATTTTCTCTCCATATATTACAGCATCAATCTTCAGCCGTTTGGCCCCGTTTCTCTGACAGACATTGATTGTAGAGCAGGAATTATGAAGGACTTGCCTACCCTGTCTTGGCAGAGCTAGGCTGTCGACTTACCTGCTTCCAAGTTTTGTCCTTTTTGGACAGCATTCTGTCTACAGTTGAAGCAAGGGGTTTTTCTTGCTAAGAGATAGGCTTGCCACTAATTCAACCATCTCCCACTGGAGATTCTTCGATGCTCATCTTCTACTTGGAGTAGAATAGGGGGTGCTGTCAGGAGCTGACATATCTCGATATCAAAAAATCTTAATTTAAGAAAACATCTTTGAATGCCATATTCTGCAGATCTCTTGAGGTTTTGAAGACACCCTATCTATCTCTTATATTTAGATAAGCAACTGTTGCATGTCTCTTAGCAACTTGATTTCTGATTAGCTTAGAAAATAACTGTGATAGACTGTCATAGTAACTAACAAAATGACAAGCTTGCATGACTATTAGTTTGCATTTCTTAATTATCCTAAACAGTTTATGACGGTTGGTATTATTATATTCTAAACCAATGTACCAATACAGAATTTATCACAATTAAATTAAATTTCAAATGAAGACTTTCAAGTTACAAAGCCTCAGGACTTCTCTTTACACTGACAAATGTAACTTCTCACAGGAAACTTCAAATTAACACAAGCTGTAAAAAGGCAGGACTCTGATAATGAAATGTTAATTAAACATGATACAAATATGAGAAGAAAGACTTCTTATATAAAGGTGGAAGAAGTTGCAGGCCTACTCCATCTTTTCTCAGTTGGTTTCATGGACTATGTACACTAGTCACTTGTGAGTGACACCGTGACAACCAGCTGCCAGAAAATGGTTTATCTTTAGAACAGGGCCAGAATGTGAGTTCCTACTTGCATGTTAGTCAGCAAGACATGCCTCTGACATGGACTAAATCCCTGCATCATGCTATATTTGGACTCCTAAAGCCATGTCCTGAACTTGGAAAGTTCAGATATTAGTAATTGTGCTAATACTTTTGTTCATGTATTCTTTGCCTTGCATCATGTAAGAACTTTGTAGAATTTTTAAAACACAAAATGACATTAACAAATGTCTGGATATTCAAAAATTAAAAACCATTGGGTATCCTGTTCCCAGCAATACTTCCAGAAGCATTATACAGGGCTTTGTAACCTTTTTCTGCTCTAAACTGGTATCTTACAATTATTTAAACTAAGTATATAACCAGTGGTTACTCCCATAAAAACGGTGAGTGATAACAAAGGTATAACTAAAGAATTAAATTTGGAGAAAATGTAGAAATGATTCATTCAAATATATCATATGAACATAAATTACTGGTTTTATTTTATAATCACAAATATAGGAACTAAAATACAGTGTAAGAGAATTCTAGGGGTATTTTCTTTAAAAAAAAAAGACTTAACAACAGAAATATACTCAATGGCTTTAAGAGAAAGAAATGTTTAATTAAGTTTTCTTAAGTGTGTGCATCACAGAACAAATTTATGTCTCTGGGAACAGAGTGGCTAAATTGTTTATGCATTTCCCCTTTATATCTAGATTTCTTTTAATCCTGAATTGAGAATATGGTAAGATGGTTTCGCATTTAGGAATACTTGCTACTCTTCCAGCTAACCAGAGTTCAGATCCCAGCACCGGAATCAGGTGGCTAACAACTGCCAGTCACTCCAGCTCCTGGGGATCTGCTGCCCTCTTCTGGCCTTCATAGGGACTGACATGATATGGATTTTTTTTTCAAGACTATTTCATACCAAATGAAACAATCTCTTTAAAGATGGGCATACTCCTGCTTTACAATTAATGTCTGTCAGAGATACTGGGCCAAAAGGCTGAAGATAGATGTTCCAATGTTAAAGAGATAAATTGGGAACTGTCCAGGCAGCTAGTGTTCTGTCATTTCTTAGTTTTGGAAGCTGCTAGCTCTACACTTCCTGTTTATTCAGATATATTTACCTTCAAAGGATCTCTGATGTGGTTGAAGACTAGACAGTTATAGTCTCACAGTTAAGTTTTAAGTTGTTTAGGAATTAAAAGGATGTTCTAGGTTTGTAGAGAGCTGCGACATGCCGCGCCCTAAAGATGGCGCCGGTTTCCGCCTTCCACCAGCCCGACGGTGAGCGCTCTCAGTGGTAAACAAGTCCATATTTGGCAAAGACCGCTGATCTGGCTTGCTTCCGCATACGTGGGCCTCTAAGATACCACCACGTGGCTTTACTTGATTGGCTGTTCATATAGTATTTAGCCTGTGGGTTGGGTCTGCCCGGGCATTCGGAAGACTGTTTTCAAGGGACCTGAATAAACTGCTGGAGAAGAGCTTTTGCGAGTTGCGTCATCCTTGCTGGTCGAGGGGGACGCGACATAGGTTGAAGAAGATGTTTCTAAGTTGGTAATGCAAGTTAGGATGGAAACTGAGTTAGATATAGAACTTTAAACTCACTGAGATAGATAGATAATAGAATATTAATATCAGTTGCCAAATATGTATGGACTGGACATTGAGAAAGTATGTTATACTTTATAATTTTCATAATTGTTGCCTAATTGTTCTTATTGTTTTGTATTGCATTTATTGTTATAAGAAAAAAGAGCCTTTTATAGGACTAAAAGGGGGAGCTGTTGGAGGGAAAAAAATACACCTTAAACTTAAAAAAGAGGGTAGGAGGGAGAAAGGGAACAGGGTAGGAGGTTGGGACCAGGAAGGGGAAGAGGGAAGGGAATGTGATTGAGATGTAACTTGAAGATATAAATAAATGTTGGGGAAAAATGGCTTCTTCAAGAAACACAACTGGTGGGTGACACAGGGATAGTGGAGGCCCCAGGCTTAGAAGTCTGAGAAGAACTCAGCTACCTCTCCAGCACCATAACTGCCTGTGTGCAGTCATCATAGAGAGGCTACTGGGGACAAGACTGGCAAACCCCACAGTGTTCCATGCAAGGTGATAGGCTGGTATGGCTCTGAGCCATGCATCTCATCCCTGCCCACAGAGGCACCGACATATCTCTGCTCTTGTGCCCAAGCTGGTGCTGCTGGCCAGTTATCGATGACTGCTCCACATTAGCTGGGCTACATTGCCACCCTGGGCAACTAGGCCAAGGCCACCTTTGATGCTATCTCCAAGACCCACAGCTACTTGAGCCCTGACCTCTGGAAAGAGACTGTGTTCACCAAGTCTCCTTATCAGAAATTCACTGACCATCTTGTGAAAACCCACACCTGACTCTGAACATGGGTTCAGAGGACCCATGTTCCAGCTGTGGCTACCACAAGAGTTTTTTACAAGAAAAATAAAATGAATTAAGTCTGCTTAAAATTTTTGTGCACAGTCAACTTGGTATTTCTTCACATGGCAAATATTTAACTGGCACACAGTAATTAATTCTGGATATAGATAAAATAAAACAGTAGAATCTAAGAATTATCAAGACTATCATAGAACATGATATAATAAAATACATTCATTTTTGAGTCAAACACCCTCCACCCCAAACCCCCTCCCAAAAGAGAAAAAAAAGGCCAATTAAAGAAAACCTTGTAAATGCCAGTAAATTAAAGGGGCAGAGACAGAACTGTCACTGCTCATGTTCACATCCAACATTAAAAACTAGAAAATCCCGATTTCCTTAAAAATTGAAAAACCCACCAATTCCAGTGACAGAAATATTCTCAAGTTAATATTACTCTCAAAACGTTTATCTGATCTCCAACTGCATAACACTTTCCCTAGTACATTTAGCATTTTAAAATCTAGTGTTTCACAGATATTATCAGCTACACTTAGTATGGAATGTTTTCCTACTTATGTTTTGTTTGGTATATACAGTAATGGTTTAATGGCAAAACAACTTTCAGGAAAAATTCCCTCAATTCTGAGTAGTGGCACAATGAATAAATATTAAGTTACTAAATATTCTCATTTATAGAGGATCTTTGTCAATAGCTAAAGAATTAGTTACGTAAGAAGTGCAAACTGAATAAAGTGCTTCAGTAAAAGTAAATCCACACTGACAGACTCACTTACCCAAAGAGGCTGAATAGTGAGTGTCCTCTAAGACTTCCTCCAGTTCTCTCCAAATATCAATTGTCTTTCTACTGCTCAGAAGTAGCCCAGTCAGTACATGAATGAAAAGGAAGTCACTACTGACCAGTGTCTGTGTGACATGGCAAGGGATAGCAGCCTTGCATGGCAGAAACCCACACTAGGCAGGGTCTGGAGTATGGCAGCAGCAGTCTGACAGGGTCAGGAAATGACTATAAACAGGGAGAACAAGTAAGCAAACATACTGGGAATAATAGCTTATTCAATTTATAGTCAATGGAAGGAGATACAATTAGTAACAGAGGTTAAGTTAATATCAACTCAAATGTGTTGGACTTAAATTGGAGGTATAAATTATGAATGTGAAATTGTGGGTTTTAATAAATAAATACAAGCTGTAATGTTTAAGTTTGGTCATTGAGAAACCTAAGAATAATATCCTAGTAGCAATAAGCATTCTTGCTAAACTCTTGGTTTCTACACATCAACTAAAGTAGCCAGTGTTTGTGAGACTGGCACTGAGACATAACGTGATGCATCTATACAATTTGTTACATCAAAGGAAGGTTCAAAAACCCAGGGGGTCATTTAAGGGTTACTAAACCCAGCATAGAAGACCACTGGCCAACACTGGATATTTGAGCATCAAAACAAGGTTGACAGTAACAAATGAAAACCCACAGAAGAAGAAAACAATTAACATTGATGGTGATTACAGTCAGTACATGCAGAAGATGATACTTCTAAGTCTCAATAAGAAACTGTGACTGGATCTCTCCCCAGGGCTTCCTCTAAGCCATGTCCATCATCACCCACATCCTCACTTGACAAGAGGTCAGTAATGCACTCTGTTTAAATCTCTTACAGTAGGATGCCAACTAATAAACAGAAGAATGATGGAATCTGAAACATTGCCATTTGGCAATCATCAGTATAATAGTTAATCCAAGAAAAAACAAAAACTCCAAAGGACACTAAAACTAGTGGGTGAAATCAGTATGAGGAATATGATATTTTATTAATCAGTTTTCAAAAAGTATCATGACAAGAGTTGGAGACATAGCTCAGTTTGTAGAGTCCTTACCTAGTATGCACAAAGGACTGAGTTCAATTCCCAGCACTGCATAAAACTGAGTCTGGTTGTACACAATAGAGCTAAACTGCCAGCGCGATGCAAGCCTGGACTACATGAACACTACATTAAACGAAAACAAAAATATAACAGAGAGATGAAAATCCACTTATAGAAATACAGTAAGTGACCAAGGTAAAATCACTAGCATTAAAACAAACAGACATATGTGACACACACAAAGATTCATGAAAAAATATTTCCATGACAATCCATCCACAAAGCATAACCTGATCATGTAAATATAACAAATAACCTGTAATTTAAGAACAAAAAAAAGTACAATTCTCTGTTTAGCACTGTTTCCCAATTTTTGACTGGAATATTTGGTTTCTTGGCACTTTGTAGCCAAATGGATGGAACTAGAGAAGCTCATCCTGAGTGAGCTAACCCACACTCAGAAGGATGCACATGGCATCTATTCACGTATAGTTGGATTTTACCCATATAGTACAGGATAACTATACTACAACCAGTGCACCAAAGGGAACAGGAATATAGACTTTTTTTCCTGTCAATGAGACACTTTGCCCTAGTGGTGCTGCCTTGTAGGCCCCCAGTGTATGAGGAGGCTCTTAGCCCTCATATGAGTGCTGAACTGGGGCAGGGCACTGTTATGTAGGGACACTCCACTCCAGAGGAGTGGGATGGAAGGGTTAGGGGGTAAAAAAAAAAAAATGAAATGTGAAGTCTCGGCCTTTTGCTACCAATTGTCATAAACTGTCTAGGATAATTAAGAAATGCAAACTAGGGTCCCAACACACTAGAGACAGAAACAGGCAGATCTCAGAGCTCAAGGTCAGCCTGATACAAAACAAGCTCTAAATAGAGAAAAACTTTGATCCAGGAGTGGTGGAGCACATCTTTAATCCCTTCAGATGGGAACCACAGGTCTTTAATCCCAATACTTAGAATGCAGAGACAGACACATAGGACTTGGAAGGACTTAAGTTTAAAAGCTACTTACAAAAGGCCTACTTAATACAAACAAACTGTCCTTTGAGATCTCAAAATATATACACTAAAGGCTAGTTTAGCTCCAAAATAACAAAATAATTTCTTCTTTAATCCAGATTGAAAGATAATACTTTATATATTGTCAAAAAACCAAATTTGCTTCAGGAGAAATATTACCTGACCCCCCCCCCCAAAAAAAAGGTAATTGTCCCAGAGTTAGGATTACGGCAGGGCTCTGTTCTTATCTTTCCAGAAGATTCAAAGCATCCATTCAAGGAATCCAGGGACAACTGGACAGCAGAAACCTCAACAGAAAACAGATCAGACACCAAAGAAGACAAGTGGCCCAGATGATCCAGCCTTGCAGACTTCCTCAATAGCTGTTTCCATCAAAAGTCTACAACAACTCAAAATCACTAAGATAGTTCAGCTCCACAGACTGCCCCAGCCAGAACTTCACTAAAGCCCTGAAGATCAGCTTCTGTCTACAAATTTCTTAGGACATCTAAACAGCTGAGCACAAAAGGACTGAACATAAAAGGATTGTATTAACATTTTTAACCATTTTTTCATTCTGGTTTGGGCCCCAAACAGGTTTACCACAACCCAAATCAGCAGGAAGTCATTTTAAGAGAGCGACGTCCCATGCCCAGAGGGTGGGGAGGGTGTTTCTCCCCCCCCCCTTTTTGGTTATTTGATGGATAACAGAAAATTTTGTTATTCAGGGGAAGAGACTACAAGCTGTTAAATGGTCTTGTTAAATGGGTTTTGGAGGTTAGACCCAGGGACTTCCTTCTTTTTCTTTTCTGTATCCTTCTTTCTCTCCTATGTAGGAGTGCACAGACTTGAGAAAAATGGGACATAGACATAGTATGGGAAGGACCAAGAAGAAGGGACAGATTATTGAATATGCTCTTATACCTTTGTATAGTGACACAAAATTAGTATTATATTTGGCTAAAGTGGTATTGATCATTGTATATTGTGCAAAATAAACATTGTATTAGACTACATTGGTATTGATCTTTGTATATTGATACAAAATTAAGATTGTATTTGGCCACAATGGTACTGACCCTTGTATATTAATGTAAAATTAAGATTGTATTGGGCTACATCGGTATTGATCTTTGTATATTGATATAAAATTAAGATTATATTTGGCCACATTGGTATTGATCTTTGTATATTGATACAAAATTAAGGGTAACGCTTCTTAAAGGTATTGTTCGTAGTAATACTTAAAAATGAAATGTCAAGTTTTGATCTCTCGCTACCAACTGACATAAACTGTTTAAGATAATTAAGAAACAGAAACTAATAGTCATGAAAACGTGTCATTTTGTTAGTTACTATGACAGTCTATCACAGTTATTTTCTAAGCTACTCAGAAATCAAGTTGCTAAGAGACAAGCAATATTTGCTTATCTAAATATAAGAGATAGATAGGGCATCTTCAAAAACCCCAAGAGATCTGCAGAATATGGCATTCAAAGATGTTTTCTTAAGATTTTTTGATATCGAGACATGTCAGCTCCTGACAGCACCCCCTATTCTACTCCAAGTAGAAGATGAGCATCGAAGAATCTCCAGTGGGAGATGACTGAATTGGTGGTAAGCCGTTCTCTTGGCAAGAAAAACCCCTTGCTTCAACTGTAGACAGAATGCTGTCCAAAAAGGACAAAACTTGGAAGCAGGTAAGTCGACAGCCTAGCTCTGCCAAGACAGGGTAGGCAAGTCCTTCATAACTCCTGCTCTACAATCAATGTCTGTCAGAGAAACGGGGCCAAATGGCTGAAGATTGATGCTGTAATATATGGAGAGAAAATGGGAACTGTCCAGGCAGCCACTGGTATGTCATTTCTTAGATTTGGAAGCTGTGGGCCCTGCACTTCCTATATATTCAGACATATTTATCCCTCTCAGGTCTCTGAGGTGGTTGAAGAATAGATAGCTAGAGTCTCATAGTTAAATTTTGAGTTGTTTAGGAATCAAGAGGGTGTTCTGGATCTAAGAAGATATTTTTAAAATTATGAGGCAAGTTAGTATGAAAGCTGAGTTAGATATAGAACTTTAAACACATGGAGATGGTTAGATAGTAGAATGTTAAAGTCAGGTGCCAAATACATATGGACTGGACATTGAGAATGTATGCTAAGCCATATAACTCTTATAATTGTGGCCTATTTATTTCTGTTGTTTTGTATTGTATTGATAGTTATAAGAAAAAGAACCATTTTTTTGGACTGAAAGGGAGAGCTGTTGGGGGGAAAAAAGAAATACCTTAAACTAAAAAAAAAAAA
>CAJQZJ010009649.1:6365679-6387094 GCA_907164525.1 Lophiomys imhausi | reverse complement strand
CTCCCTCTTTCCTTCCCTCTCTCCCTCCCTTCTTCCCTCTCTCCCTCCCTCCCTCTCATTCCCCCTGTCTCTCCATGGCTCTGCCCTTAACTTCCTACCTTAATAAACTTTATACAAAAAATTAAAAAAAGAAAAACCACAGGAAGTAAAATGCTAACCTAGGATCATGATCAAGGCAGATCAAAGCTGGGCAGTCACACATACCTGTATCCCAGCGCTTGGGAGGCTCAGGCAGGTGAACTGAAAACCCAAGGCTAACTTGAACTACATAATGACACCTTATCTAAATAAGTATCAGAAACTTCTCATTGGGAGTGCTCTGAACTCAGGATTTTATGATGAAAAGAAAGTTATGGGGGGTTGAGGGGGAGGAGGGTGGAAGTGTGGGACTGGAGGGGGGAGTAGGGAGGGGATTGTGATTGAGATGTAACTTGAAGAAATAAAAGATAAATTATTATAAAAAAAGTTATGATTGCAAAAGAATAAAGGATATACTTTACATGAGGTACAGGGTTTTGTGTTGTTTTTGTTCTGTTTTCAAGAAAAACTCTCATGTCACAGCCCAAACCTGAACCTTGACATCCTCTTATCTTCTGAGTTCTGGATCAAGCACATACAAAGTGTTCACCTGGTATATAAACTGATTATGAATAAATGTGCTACATTTCTTGCAAAGCCCACATTGATCTCCCTAAATGGTGGATGACAGAGTGAAGCAGCAACACCTTTGTGCCACCTTTCTTTACACAGAAGCAGCTTTCAATACTAATACTTAAAGACCTTTGGTTAGTGGTACAAATAAATGATGGCATCTGTCAATTCTGAAACTACACTCCACCCCAGAGAATAGGCCTTCCTTGTCTAAGGTGCTTTCAGGGGTCAATGAAAATCTACACTTATGTTGATGGTTCTTACTGACAACAGCTTCTAAAACACAGCATTGCACACAGGATCAAAACCATTAAAATCTGATCTGCTGAGCATATTAGCTAAGTAGCTTATTAAGAACTATCTTTCTTTAAATGTGCTACATTAATTACTAATATCCTCAGAGCTATTACTCTAGCAAAATTCTTTCCAGTGAAGTGTGACAAGGTAATGTCATGGAATGCAATCCTACTCGCCTTACTTGACCTCTGCTGGCAGGCTTCTTGCTATCTATCCCACAGTTCCGTTTATATGCTCTCAGCGGCTGATTGTAGAACATCTCTTAAGTAGCTGTTAGATGATCTTTCTCCACTAACAGACCATGGATAGGTCAAGAACAAAGAGGCATTCTTCATCTGAGTATGTTAGTCTGGGACAATTCCTTTTTCCTAATAAGCTCTTATGAAAGACTCCTATGCATGAACCCATTCAATGAATACCCTCCAGCCCAGAATATTCAATCATAAAAAATAAGCAAGCAAGGAAACAGACAAAAACATACAAGTCAATCCCTCTGAATACCTCTAAACACAGGGGCAAAGTTTCTAAGTACTCCTGTAAAGCGTTTCTAGAATCCATGATGTTCCACTCTTCCCATTAAGTCCACAGTTTATCCACACAATGGTAATAATCTTCTTGCTAGTATAAGATGAATAAATCTTTCAACAAACTCTTGTCTATTGCTAGCCTTTCTTAGATGTTTCAGTAACATCTAGTATTTAGTAATGATGACAAAAGTGCTACATGAACTGCCATACCCTACACATACAGTAAATACAGCTACTCATAACTGTAATGCCATCCTCTAAGAATATCTTTCTTTGCTACTGAGATCACAAACAAACCAACAGCTTCCTTTAGACAACAACTTTCAGGCTCACTAGCACAGGGGTTAAGAGCAGAATCTTCCTTGGCACGCCAACACTGATTAGCCTACCACAGTCACATTTGCCTACAAGAACAGATACAAATATCCGCTGAGCATTTGTTTGCAGCTCAGCACCATTCTAAACCCTTTACCTCTGATTATGAACAACCTTCTAGATGCAGTTGATAGTATTTACCCTTAAATAGCTTACCACAGAACTAAATCACAAAAATATTAGTGACTTATCACATACACTAAAAGAAATCACATGCCTGGTTTAAAAATTGTCCTTATACAAAGAATTTAATACTTAAATGTGCCATTTTAAAAGACTTATTTACTCAGGTTAAATATGCTAAATTGTATATCCCCAACTTTCTTATTTCTAAGAAAATGTATGCCTTCCACAATATTAATTCATTCCCTAGAATAAAGTTGTCCATACTATTAAACTCCTATAATACCACCATTCAGGTAGCATTTAACCAAGATTTTTTTTTTAACAGATTTTTTCTTTATTTATTTTTTTTATTTCTTCAAGTTACATCTCAATCGCAATCCCCTCCCAATTCCCCTCTCTGGTCCCACCCTCCCGTCTTCTCCTTCCTCAACCCCCCATTCACTTCCTTTTTTTTTAAGTTTAAGGTATATCTTTTTCCCCCAATAGCTGCTCCCCCTTTCAGTCCAACAAATGGCTTTTTCTCTTATAACAATAAATACAATACAAAAGAACTGAAGTAATTAGGCCACAATTATGAGAATTATAAATCTTAGCATACATTCTAGTGTCCAGTCCATTCGTATTTGGCAAAACTGACTTTAACATTCTACTATCCAACCATCTCCATGAGTTTAAAATTCTATATCCAACTCAGCTTCCATCCTAACTTGCATGACAATTTTGAAAACATCTTCTTAGATCCAGAACATCCTCTTAATTCCTAAACAACTCAAAATTTAACTATGAGACTCTAGCTATCTAGTCTTCAACCACATCAGAGACCTGAGAGGGATAAATATATCTGATTATACAGGAAGTGCAGAGCCAGCAGCTTCCAAAACTAAGAAATGACATACCAGTGGCTGCCTGGACAGTTCCCATTTTCTCTCCATACATTACAGCATCGATTTTCAGCCAGTTGGCCCTGTTTCTCTGACAGACATTGATTGTAAAGCAGGAATTATGAAGGACTTGCCTACCCTGTCTTGGCAGAGCTAGGCTGTCGACTTACCTGCTTCCAAGTTTTGTCCTTTTTGGACAGCATTCTGTCTACAGTTGAAGCAAGGACTTTTTTCTTGCCAAGTGACAGGCTTGCCACTAACTCAACCATCTCCAATTGGAGATTCTTCGATGCTCATCTTCTACTTGGAGTAGAATAGGAGGTGCTGTCAGGAGCTGACATGTCTCAATATCAAAAAAAAATCTTAAGTTAAGAAAACATCTTTGAATGCCATATTCTGAAGATCTCTTGAGGTTTTTGAAAACCACCTATCTATCTCCTTATATTTGGATAAGCAAATGTTGCTTGGCTCTTAGCAACTTGATTTCTCATTAACTTAGAAAATAAGTGATAGACTGTCCTACTACCTAACAAAATGACATGCTTGAATGACTATTAGCTTGGATTTCTTAATTATCATAAACAGTTTATGACAGTTGCTAACAAAAGGCCAAAACTTTACATTTCATTTTTAAGCATTATCTAGGTACAATACCTTAAAAAGAGCTAACCTTAATTTTGCATCAGTATACAAATATCAATACCAATTTAGCCAAATATAATCTTAATTTTGTATCAATATACAAATATATAAAAGCATATTTAATAATCTGTTCTTTTTTTCTCATTCCTATATTATTTCTATATCCAATTTTTTCTCAAGTCTTTTTAACCCTACATAGGAGAGAAAGAAGGATACAGAAAAGAAAAAGAGAGAAATCCCTGGGTTTAACCTCCAAAACCTATTTAACAAGACCATTTAACAGCTTGTAATCTCTCCCCTAAATAAAAACAAGTATCTATAACCCATCAAATGACCAAAGGGAGGTAAAAATCACCCACCCCACCTTCTGGAGATGGGACGTCGCTCTCTTAAAATGACTTCCTGCTGATAGGGGGCATAGTAAACCTGTTTGGGGCCAAATAAGAATGGAAAAATGGTTAAGCACGTTAATAGAATCATTTGATGTTCAGTCCTTTTGTGCTCAGCTATTTAAATGTCCTAAGAAGTTTGTAGACAGAATTAACCAAGAATTTTTATGTTGCTATTAAGCTTTTCATCTGTGTATAAGAAAAAAATGCTATTAACACTCCTCAGAGAAAATGCTTGGCACTTCCTTGGATCCTACTAGTGACTGCCATGCTTACTGTAAATAGACAAAGTATTCTGTGGCTGGATAACACAAAAATGCTGCTGGATCTCCAAGGTTTATGTCTTGAGCAACTCTGACACTAATGCCAAACAGTGTGCACTCAGTCCATCTATGTTTTCCAAGTTAGTCTCTACATAAAAACCAACAGTGCAGCACTAGAAAAGGCCAGTGACTTTTATCAATATTTAGAAATCCACCCATACTAACACACCCAGAAAATAAAACTTCGGCATAAAAAGGATGTATGTGGAGTAATGATTTATAATGAGTCTTACTTTTAGGAATTCAAGGCCCATGGCCAGGAAATTTCTACTTTTATGCAATGTTTAAAAAAAAATTGCTGTCAAAAGTGGAAAGAAAACAGCCCTAATTATTTTTTCTGTTTAAGTTTATTTACAATTATTAAATGCCTAAATCTCTCCACTCTCTGAATTAAGGAATTTTTAAATTGCTTTAAGCTAAACTTTTCTAAAGTTTTATATATCTACTCAATTAAAAAACTTTTAAGTGTGGCTGAACATTTTCCTTTATACAGAAGTACTACAGAGACACCATTTGCTAGGAACCCATCTGCTGTATCAGAAAACATTTCATTTACATTGTATAAGATTCACATTCAATAAGTGAGACATTTTTATTATTTTTATATTTTCATCATTTTATATGGATAGGTATTTGCTACATGTATGCCTACGCATCAAAGGTGTGTCTGAGTATCTTCAGAGGCTAGTAGAGGGTACTGGATTTCCTAGAACTGTGGGTACTGAGAATCAAATCTTTCCTCTGGAAGAGCAGCTAGTGCTCTTAACCACCGAGCCATCTCTCCAATCCTGTGAGCCAATTCTTAAGTTATATCACTTGGAAGTCCATAACTTCCAGTAGCATGCCATGTCTACTTCCAATTTTAGCAAATATTCAAGTATTATTAAAAATAAAAAAAAATAAAAAAAAGAAGGGAAGGGGATGGGGGTGTTGAGGGGGAGGAGGGTGGAAGGGTGGGACTTGAGGGGGGAGTAGGGAGGGGATTGTGATTGAGATGTAACTTGAAGAAATAAAAAATAAATTATTAAAAATTAAAATAAAAGAAAAAAAGAAAAAAAAGCACTACCCATGCTACACCTTATAATTTTCCTTTTATTTTTAGTTTTGTCTTTCTTTTTTGGATTTTTAAAAATTCTTTGACAATTCATATGTGTACACAATGTATCTTGATCCTATCCACCCTCAACAACTCTTCTCCACATAATCTTCCTAAGACCTACTAGTCAATTTTCATGGATTCCAAATACTACCTTCTGTAAATAATCTTATAATGAGCTAATCATTCCCTTCTATGAACCATCTCCATACTCCAACCTTAGATATACTGTGTACATATCACCTGATACTGGAATCATGTTCTTAGTTTGTCTCTTCTCCTCAGTGGTTTGTTTGGTATAGCCTGAACCCATGTCTAACTCAACTTTAATCCTCATGATTCAGTGCTATGTCTGCATGGTACAAAATATAGACTATGCCATGTAACATGAATTATCTTAGGTACAACTAGTAATTAGAGATTGTGTCAATATATTATGTCACGAGGTACTTTCAAACAAGTTACCATTTCATATTATAGAGCAGAAAATGTACAAAATATATCTACCCCCCCAACACACTAAGCTGTGACTCTTCCCCTCCTCTTAGCTCACTTGGCCACAGCTGCCTTACCTATCTTTCAGATCTCATCTTTGTGTTTGGCCTTTCTCTTTCACTGTAGGCAACCTCAACTCAACCTAACATGGTAGTCCCTTTCACTAAGTTGCATTTACCTATTATTTCTACTACACATTCCTATGCTCACTGTAGCATTTAATGGTTTAGTATTTTTAAAACTTTTTATGAGTAACAGCACTGTTAGTGATCAGGTTAAAAGCAGCATAGATTCTTAGTCATCTATTTTATACACTTTTGTTTTTAACTGTCATTTTTAAGTTCATAGTTTTGCAAAGCAAGTTTTTCAGAAACTTACATATTACAATATGACATAAATATTTGATGCAGAACATGGTATTTTCAACAGGCATTTGCTACATATTTGTTGAGTCTTAAGGGCCACTGTTCTAGCCACTGGATATCTAAAAACTGACAGACTGAGAATGAGTGTGTATGTATATTTGCCACACACATAATTTTTTAAAAAATATTCAACACATCAATATTGAGTTTAACATTTTTTACATTCATTCTAATATCTACTTTTAGTAGTTTTTAAAGGTTTTCAAATGACCACTTGCATTCTAACAGAAATCTCAAGAGAAAAAAAAAAACCACCCCCAAGAGATGTAAACAGAACTCTGCAGGTTCAGCAATGCTCTAGTGGTAATGTCCAGCCTTGCATGGCCCTTTAATAACTGTGAGTTGAGAGACTCAACCCCATCTCTGTAAACTCTGACGTTTTATTGCCTGAATCCTCTACACAGCTTTTCCTTTCTTCTTCCCTCTGGGCATCTGTGCTAGCAGGAACTTGGGAACCACATCTCTCAGACCTTTACCTCTAACAAAGTAAGGTGGGAGGTCAAGCTCTCAAAAAATAAAACTTGGGTTAGGTAAGTCGGGCAAGCAGTTTGGACTTAACGGCAAATCACTGCTCTACTGCAATATAGAATAAGGAGATAAGGATAGATGTGAAAGCTTAAGTGAAAAAGAGGGCGTTCTGGATCTAAGAAGATATTTTTAAAATTATGAGGCAAGTTAGTATGAAAGCTGAGTTAGATATAGAACTTTAAACTCATGGAGATGGTTAGATAGTAGAATGTTAAAGTCAGGTGCCAAATACATATGGACTGGACATTGGGAATGTATGCTAAGCCATATAACTCTTATAATTGTGGCCTATTTATTTCTGTTGTTTTGTATTGTATTTATAGTTATAAGAAAAAGAACCATTTTTTTTTTTTTTGGACTGAAAGGGAGAGCTGTTGGGGGGAAAAAGAAATACCTTAAACTAAAAAAAAAAAAAAAAAAAAAGAAGGGAAGAGGATGGGGGTTGAGGGGGAGGAGGGTGGAAGGGTGGGACTGGAGGGGGGAGTAGGGAGGGGATTGTGATTGAGATGGAACTTGAAGAAATAAAAAATAAATTATTAAAAAAAAGAATATTTACAAAGTGATCAAGTGACAGATCATAAAAAGGTAGTTTCTGAAATGAGAAAAATGAAAAAAAAAAAGAATAGGCTGTTTACCTTGGAAAACCTTAAACTACACCGAAACAAACCAGACATGTTCTCACAGATTATAAAAAGATCTACTCAAAGCAAAGTCACTAGATGGGAAGCAAGAAGACTTTTGAGGCTATAGTCCCTCTCATGTAGAGATTTATTAATAAATAGAATACTCTTCTTTCTGAGCCTTATCTTGTAAGGAGCAGGCGTTATAAAGAAATCACTCTAAAATGCTTGAGACACAGTAAGTGGCATGGGAACAGCATGACGTGAAGAACACAAGTGTCAGAAAACCAAAAAGCAGAGTAGAAAGTAGACCACAATGGAAGTCTTGCCTGTGACAAAGACTTTAAAGCAAGAGATAAGGGGGCCAAAAGGTCATCTGTTCCACACACTGTGAACCAGGAAGTGGCTAGTCTAATTTGAATGGAAGTGAAGGAGACAGGCCAATAGAAAAGGTAAAAGAGGTGACTGTAACCGTAACCAAGACATGGGTTTGGGTGCAGACCACTGGCTTAAAGTGTTCTGTGGAGATTTTTGTTGGCTTCTTTTTCTTTCCCCTCTGAACCACTTTAAGTTGTTGAATAGTTCATATATATATATATATATATACACACACACACACACACACACACACACACACATATATATTAAACATTTATTTATTTATTCAAGTTACATCTCAATCATAGTCCCCTCCCTCCTTCCCCTCCTGCTCCCACCCTCCTAACCTCTTCCCCCTCACCCTCCTATGTGCTTTTTTTTTAAATTTAAGGTGTATCTTTCCCTCCCAATAGCTCCCCCCATTTTAGTTCAATAAAAGGCTCTTTTTCAGATTTATATTTTAAGTAAAGTATTCTGCTAGGCAGAGAACAGATGACACAAGACACAACACTATAACGAGGAACAATAAAGCTCCCACCACACACATTCCTTTGCCATATTTCATTCAAGGAAGTTACTGAGAAACATTGTAGATCTCTACCAGAGAGGCTATGAAAGGCTGTCCTTTTGTAAAACCAAGGCTACACGTCTACAACAATCTACATAAGCAAAATAATTAAGAAATGTAGACAAAGGCATTTTTGACATCTCCTTTTGCCTTGGAAAGATTTTTTTCCCCCAAGAAAAAAGATCCTGACAATCAGGCATGCAGAGCCTGTGAGCTGGCAGACCACATGTGAGTGAGTGAGACAGCCTTTCCCAGAGGGTCCAGCCAGTTCTTCACTCGCCCACCTTTCTCTGCTGTCATTTCCAGATGTTAGCATTGATAATCTATAAACCAGTTTATTTATGTTTTTATAAAAGTCTGTTCAGTTCATAGTTTCATTGCTCAAACTTTTAGAGAAAAAAAGTACATTCCATAACAAGCGTTTGGCATTTGTAAAACAGAAATACTAGAAAAGGGATAGCTTGGTTAACTGATACTGAAAAACAAAATAAACCAAATGAACTTTTGAAATTGCTTATATTTTAGTAACTCTCTAGCATTAATATCTGAGACCAGGCTTTAGGTGCTGTACAATAAAAAAAAAAGCTTTTCATGCTGTACAAAATTACTGTTCACAAAATAGCTGGACAACTTAGAAATATTAAAGGAATAAAATATAAATTACTAAATTTTACCTGAAAGTTCAGCAGTCCTTCAAATATAGTGTCACTATTTTGTGGTTTGAGCTAACAACAGTTCATCTCAGTGAGAAAAATGTTGATGGAAGATTCCAGAAATAAACAACTTAAGTGTTAAATGAGTGTCCTAAGCAATATAATAAAATCTCATGATTTCTGACAGGAACGTATCTGCTACCTGCTCCAGCAACAGTTAAAAAGCAACACATCACAGAACGTTTATTTATAATTCAATGTGATGATTACTCTACTTTGTTATTATTGTTGTTAATCTCTTACTGAGCCTAATTTATGAAGTATACTTTGTTAAAGAAGTATATACATATAAAAAACAGCATGCATAGGATGTCTCCACTGGAAGTCTTAGAACACAAGGGAGACTATCACATTAGCAGGGTTCACAGAGGACTTCAGGAAAAGCTTAAAAATTCTTGGGCTCCTGAAGACTTAAGACATTCACAACTGAAAAGAAAACTTCAGCTTCCTTTTTTAACTTGATAAAACATTTATAATAATACCATTTAATGAGCTCAAACAGACATCTTAGTCAATCTAGTGTAAGATATCAAAGTTCTAAAAATATATATATATATAGCCTATAAACCTGTAACATAATGAATCCAAGAAGTTTTTTAATGTAAATATTCTCACAGAAATATGATCTTATAGTACTTCTCCATACTTATATGTAATTAGTATGGCTGCCAATGCCAAGTGGGCCAGAAGCAGACAAGCCGAGGATCCAGACCACTGCACTTTTTTTTATGAATAAATTTATTTATTTGTTGCTTCAGGTTACATCTCTATCATATTGTCCTCTTTCCCCCCTTCCCAGCCCCGCCCTCCCACCCTCTAACCCTTCCATCCCACTCCTCTGGAGTGGAGTGTCCCTACATAACAGTCCCCCACCCCAGTTCAGCAGTCATATGAGGGCCAAGAGCCTCCTCATACACTGGGGGCCTACAAGGCAGTACCACCAGTGAAAAGTGTCCCATTGCCAGGGAGAGAAAACTAAAAAACAAACAAACAAAAAAACCAAAAATTTAAAAATTACCTTCTGATGTTTTCCACTGTTTCCACAAATCCTCAACAGTTATGTGCTTATCTTCCCTGTGAAGATGGCTATGTTTATTCGTAGCGTCTTTATATTTCATATCTTCTCTGATAAACTATAAAAGAGAAAACATTAAGTTAGACATAAGTAAAATCCTTTTGTCCTGATAAAACTAAAAACAAGCAAAATTGGTACGTGGTGACTTTTTTCAAATACTAGTACACTATTGTTATTTTAAAGCCATTTTCTCATGATTGCTAAACACAAAATGTCGTCTTCTAATGAGAACAGAGGTAGTAAAAGTTTTTATTCAAAGTTCATTACTCAATAGATATAAGACTGCATTTATACTGTGTGACTACACATCCCCTCACACAAAACCACAGAAAGTCATATAGTCTAAACTGCATGATGGTCCTGTAAGGAAAGCACTATTTCTGTTTTATAAAAGGAGAGCCAAGGTTGTGGGAGGTTAAGAACATGCCCAAGATTAAAACAATGCACAAATGTTGAGACTCCAACCAAAGAATAACACTAATTTCAATCATTTTTATCATACTTCTGCATTTTCCTACCATCTAAAGCTATTACTCAAAGGAAAGCTGGCTACAATGTGATAACTAGCATATTTTATAAACCTATGCATATCATTCTTAATCATACCTTAAAATATTTGGAGAAAAATATTTTAAGCAACATTAATCTCTGCTAAAAAATTAAGCAGGTCTTTAATACTACTTCTTCACTGTCCAACAACTAAAAATCAAATTCTATTATAAATAGCCTGTAAACCATTCATCAATGCTGTTCCTGACAATTCTTCAGGTTTTATTGCCTCAAACTTCCTCCAAATTAGCCCACTACTCTAATTACAAACACACACACACACACACACACACACACACACACACACACACAAGAATACTTTAAATTTTTGTGCTTTCTAACTCAACATTCTTTTTTTTCTTGTTTTGCTATTTTACTTGATCTCTGAATTGACTATTCCTTGGCTTCAAAAGTAGACCATAGACTATTTCAGAGATCCAAAATGCACAGTCCCTGGAGACTTCAATCCCAGAAGCAAAGTTCTTGTTTTTATACATTAACAATAAGCATCATCTCAGACATGACAAAATTTTGGTTTGACTAGAATAATTGTACACTTAAAAGCTATATAATAATATTAAGCAAATCATTTGCTTTCCCAAGCATTAATGCTCAAATTTTAGGATTGACACCACTATTGAAAATAATCTCAACAGACTAGTTAGTGTCAGCTTACTCATACAGTTCTACTGTATGTACAGAAATTGAGAGTGGCTACTTAATATAATGCTTTAAAAACATCTGACTCAAGCATGTGGTAAATGTGCTTGTTATACAGGCCCTGTTCTTATGAGACTGGAAATTAAAAATATGGGCTACATCAATAGCTTGAAAAGCACTAATCTAAAAGATTTGCCATATATATATATATATATATATATATATATATTCTGCTGCTAATTAGTGTCTTATTTTTCAAACTTCTTTTTGTAAAGGTATAGTTAAAGGGGCTTGTCTGGCTATTCCCATCCACCCTTCCTACACTTCATAACTGATATCTTTAGAATCTAGTAAAATACTTGGCGAAGGTGGGATCACTGTACCTAAGATGCTTAGAAACTGCTCATCTTGGAAGAGGTTCAAGAGCTGAAGAGAAAATTGAGATTGAAAACGATGATGATAGACTGAGCAGAGAGGAAGTCAGTCTTGGAAACAGTCCAGTCAGCTGGAGCAAATAGCAACTATTCCATTTACAGAATACACATCAAAAAGAATGTCCCAGGAAATTCTCTTTACTGTGTCAGCACTAATAACTGAAAAGGATAGTTCTGTGTCTCCAGAAACAAGCTAATTTCCATGTAGATGAGATGTGATACTTAGTTAATACTTGAGAAATTACAGAATGAGTTTAAAAATGTATAATAAATATGTGCTTAACAAATGAAAGGGGGGGATAGTAGAACACTGGTGATATGGGGGGAGAAGAAAACAATGGAGAGGAAGGTTTTAAGTGCAAAGAGGGACACAGAGGAGGGGATGGGGGGAATGATAACAACACTAAGAATGTTTGAAAAAGTCCTTTGGAAACTTATTTATAAACTCCGTAAATATTTTTTCATATAGAAAGTTTAATTGGAGTTCCACTACACAGGATAAAATGCTCCTCCAAGAAATCATAGGTTGACAAATAAAAATTCTAGTACCAAGTGTAGGATACCTCCCCTGGAGTTGTTGAGGGTGTGTCGGAAATTCCCAAAATAATAAAATAACATTTTAAAGAAAGCTATGTAAAAACTAAATAGGTGGAATTATACTTTTTCTAGTAGTATCTAAAAACATTTTTGCCTTAAAAATTATCATACAATAATAAAACCTGTAATAAATAACTCAAAGGCACATTCTGCACCTTACAGGCCTTTGCTGTTCTTACCAGAGAACATGACTAGAAAACACAGGAAGATTTATTTCCTGCAGAAATGAAGTTGGAAAATGTTAAAGTGAACTACACATGCATATAAAACCCCATCTGGCTCTATTAAACTTTCTTCTCTATTCTATAGAATACACAATTCTACCTGTTCAGAATTCTCTAAAGCTTTATAGAAAACTACTAATTTGATGAAGAAGGCCAACTAGAGAAATTTTGAAAATTCACAACTAACTAAAAATACATAACCAAAAGGCAACTATCTTTTAACTTACTGAAATCCATGAGTTGGGAAATCTGAAAACAGAATCTGAAATTCAACTAAGTAAATAACATCCCTGGTAGAGACACTCAATGACATACAAACCTACTCCAAGAAATCCTAAGCTGACAACACTAATAAAGGATTTCTTGGTGAAAAGGTGCTTATTGAATATGCTTTTCAAAGAGATTCACACAGCTCACTCTACTAAGTAAATCTCCTACCACTACAAATAAAATATATTGCTTTACCTGTCTTTACAGGAAGTCGTGTCATAAATTCAGTTTTGCACCTATAATATACATCAGGAATTTGTACTGTTGTTTTTGTGACTCTGTTGTTATAAAACTATTATGTGGAATTCTATTTAGTTCCAGCCCTTTCCCATAGAAACTACTACATTATTCCCTGTGGGGGGGCAGGCTCAGTCATGGACTTTGTTATCTGTTAGTGGGACACTTTACCCTAGCTGAGCTGCCATGTCAGGCCCCAGAGCAAGAAGAAGCTCTTAACCCTCATGTGACTGATGAAATGAGGGGGGCTGATATGTGGGGGCCTCCCATACCAGAGGAGAAGGATAGATGGGAGAGGAGGTAGAGCTCGGAGAGAGGATGGGACCAGGAGGGGAGGAAGGAGGAAGCTGTGATGGAGATATAACGTGAACTAATAAATAAAAGTTAATAAAAAATAAAGATTAAAAAAAGATTAACACATATATCCAGTCACTCCTCCCCCACTCTATCACCCATTGCCACAGGTACTTGACCAGAGAATAGATAGCTCACCTAAAAGAGAACAAACTGGAACCATACAACGATGACAGAATTTTTTTTTTCTCACAAAAAAACTATAATTACAGCCACCTGCCCCTAGAGGCATTGCAGATGTGGCTGCTGAGTCACATGTGCATCAGTAGATGACAGAGAGGAGAGAGACTATGTCTATATTCAGTGTTTTGGCCTATGAACATCTGAATGAATAGTAGTCAAACATTCCTAGAAAAACAACAAGCCAGAAACCAACACCAGTTTGGCACCATGGGACCCAGACAGGGAGCTAGCCTATGACAACCACCAGTCCAGGACCAGGCAAGCACCAGATGGGCTCCCAGGTCGGGAAGCAAGTCAGAGACTAGAAGAACCCTGACTAGCCCTGGGGGTTGTACTGGTGCCAGCCCTGCCTTTTGTCTGCTTTGTGGTGGTATAGGTGAGGGAGAGATTCCCCTTCTCTCTCTCCCCTTTGCCCTCACTACCAGTGGCAGACAGGCCCTGGTGGGTTCACAAGAGCAGGAGAGCTGACCATGCCCCTCACATGCTGCAGCACTTGGGAGAGCAGGACCTGTACCATACCTGGACAGCACAGTACAGCTGGACCCAGATTGAGGGGTTGTCAGTGAGCCGGCCCAAGAGTGTGAGTATGGGAGACCCTGTCTTGCATTTTGTCTGCTTTTCGGTGGTAGAGACGAGGGAGAGATCCCTTCTATTCTTTAGGTAGCAGGATGGAGAGTTGGCCCTGATGGGGTCATGAGAGCTGGAGAACTGTTCCAGCTCATTACCTGCTGTAGTACTTGGGAGAGCAGGCCATGTACCTTACCTGGGTAGCACAGTAGAGCTGGCCCTGAATGTGGGAGTTGCATATCTAGAACCAGGGCTTTGAATTTGCCCACCCCAACATCTACCCCATGGATGAACTGCAGGAATGCATGAAGAGGCCAGTTCTACAGACCCAAAACTACAGGATCTCCATCACACAGAACACCACTATATCTGAGAGGAGTCTCAGGAGGTTCCAGTGCTGACAAAGTAGCAGAAGCCAGAGGCCTTGTACCAGACCAAGAAGTCATTATAAAAAAAAAAAAATTTGCAAGCAAAATAGTGTGGACAAAAGGGAATATTGTGGCATACAATACATGAGACACACTATACCTTCCACAATGAGATTTTTTTTTTTTAATGTTGGGAGAGGTTTCAAGGGTGGAGGGTGGGTCTGAGGGGAGATGGGAGTGGGAACAGGTGCATGATGTGAAATTCACAAAATAAAAAGAAATAATCTATATTTTTATAACAACAATAAAAAGAAAAAAAATCTACAATTAAAATCATGAAAATCCATGCTCATAGCAGACTTATTTGTAATAGCTAGAAACTGGAAACAACCCAGATGTCCCTCAACCAAAGAATGGATTAAAAAACTGTGGTACATCTACACAATGGAATACTACTCAGCTATCAGAAACTATGAAATCACATAATTTGCAGCCAAATGGATGGAACTAGAGAAGCTCATCCTGAGTGAGCTAACCCAGACTCAGAAGGATGCACATGGATGCACACTTATGGTCAGATTTTAGCCATATAGTACAGGATAACTATACTACAACCAATGCACTAAAGGGAATATGAACATAGACTTTGCTTCCTATCAGTGAGACACTTTGCCCTAGTGGTGCTGCCTTGTAGGCCCCCAATGTATGAGGAGGCTCTTGGCCCTCATATGACTGCTGAACTGGGGTGGGGAACTGTTATGTAGGGACATTCCACTCCAGAGCAGTGTGATGGAAGGGAGAGGGAGTAGAGGGTGGGAGGGCGGGACTGGGAGGGGTGGAAAGAGGACACTGTGATGGAGATGCAATCTGAGGTAATAAATAAATATATTTTTAAAAAAGGATGGGAAGATTATACTGAAAAAGAAAGAAAGAAAGAAAGGAAGGAAGGAAGGAAGGAAGGAAGGAAGGAAGGAAGGAAGGAAGGAAGGAAGGAAGGAAGGAAGGGAAAGAAAGAAAGAAAGAAAGAAAGGAAGGAAGGAAGGAAGGAAGGAAGGAAGGAAGGAAGGAAGGAAGGAAGGAAGGAAAGAAGGAAAGAAGGAAAGAAGGAAAGAAGGAAAGAAGGAAAAGAAAAGAAAATCAATGCTCCTTGGTGATAATTCTGGATCTTCAAGGAGATAAATACTCTGGTTTTGGAAGTACTATAATACAAGCAAGGTGCTAAGTGGAACAGATGAATTCAATAAAAATGCAGAGAACAAATAATGGCATCAGCAGAGATAACCATAGAGAGCAAGAGAGAAGAATGAAAGCACAAGCTGCTCCAGTGCTCAATGAGTTTCTACTTTCAGTTCCTGGACTGCACACATTTTATTCTGATTTCCATTATACAAATCTGGATCCCCTTAAAGCCTTATTACTCAAGAGACATGACTTATCACCACACTTAAGCACTCTAGAATCTGATTCAAAATCTGACTACCACTAACTGTCAGACATTTGCAGGTTGCTAAACTTCTCTTTAGTCTCCCACTTCCCAATATTACAGAGTTCCACTTCAGATATTCTAAAACAAAATATATGAGACTGAGATGTAGACGAAAACTACAGCCTCTTCACTGACAATGGAAGCAGAGAAAAATTCCCAAAGGACATATGTCATCAAAATAACACAATGTCCAAGATCTGATAAAGTGAGTCACTTATAGCAGATGGGCTCCTTATAAACAACTGCAGGGTCTTCTTATCTTGAAAATAACATAAAAACAGCTTAGTATAGGATCTCAAAGAAAGAATATACAACAAAAAAAATTACCACTGCCATATCCAGTTTATTTTATTTTATATTTATTAATTTGTGTGTATGTTCGTGAGCATGGTACAGCATGAATGTGGATTCAAAGAGTTTCTCCTTCCACCATTTGGGTTCCAAGATCAAACTCAAGGAAGTTTGGTGGCAAGATGGAGAATGAGCCATCTCATCAGCCACATTCTCACCTCTAAAGAGGAAACACAATCACTTGCCATAAAGCCAGATGACCTGAGTTCAATACCCAGAAACCACAAGGTAGAAAGAAAGAACTAACTCCTCTAAGTCATTCTATGACATCCACAGGTGTGCTGCACACATGTGCCCCATCCCATTCAATCAGTAAATCAATAAATATAATTCAAAATATAAAAGAACACAAATTGCACTATATTTTCACATAACTAATAGCAAAGGTAAATTACTTAAAATGTGAAAAAAAATGTCTTCAGTTCCTAAGTTCAGATATTTGAACTCGATGCTAATAAAAACTTGAAAATCACTTGGGCAGTTTATATTTAACACAAGCATAACATTATTCCAACGAATTAGTTGAAAACTAACTACTTGCTGCTGTGGCACCAATTCACAACTTATCCCCCTATTCCCTGAGCTACCAAAATTCAAAAGCCACCTGACAAGCCACAGCTAACCTATAATAAATGTACCAGAATGACTTCTTCAAATTCCATTCTCAGAAGACCTCAGACCCAGCAGGCCTCATAATTACTGTCAACACTAGTAAAGGTGGGTCAGACCCTAACCATTATTTATAATACTGATTCAACAGACCAGTCAATGGACAAAAGATAGATAACTAAAGTGATTAATTTACAAAGAAACTTGAGAAACACAATGGTTTATTTTTAGATTTTTTTTGGGGGGGGGGTTGGGGGGAGGGTGAGACAAGGTTTCTCTCTGTAGCCCTTGCCGTCTTGGAATTCACTCTATAGGCCTCAAACTCAGAGACCCACCCGCTTCTGCCTCTTGTGTGCTGGGACTAAAGGCATGCTCCACCACTGCCCAGTGACAGAAACAATGTTTTGGAGTTGGAATCCATTAGTATGATATGATCTATGTCAATGACTCGTCCTCAATATTATAATTACAATCCAAAATATCTAACAAAATTGAGTATGATTCCATTAGTCTGCCCATTAATTTTTAAAATGGTACTATATGACATTAGAAAAACATCAAATTAATTATATATATATATATATATATATACACACACACACACACAGAAAGAAAACTGATAAAATCTGTGTTATTTCAAAAAGACAAAAAAACAAAAACTTCCCTATGAAGATAGAACAATAGAGACAAAGGCAGATAGATTTTAACATAGAGACCCTCTAACAGCAACTTAATTCAGATATTTCTACTTTATGATGAGCTTATCAATACTAAGTGAATTTCTTAAATATTTTAATACAGCGGGTTTATTATCTGAAGACTACCTGTGGCATGCAGAGAAACTGTTACTACTCAGGTCAGTCACCTTTTCTCAAGTGTGCTTTCTATAATTTCATTAATTCTACATAAGATTCAAATTGTGTACTGGTCTGAGTGCTGTAATAAAAACTCGCCATCATGTTCCTCTTCTGTCCAACATATGAATATTCCCAGCTGTTATGAGTATCCACACTATATATAGGGCTCACCCAACAGCTACTCAAAAGCAAGCACAGTAATTGAATCTACTCTCTGGTATCACCACAGCCCTGGTTGTATTCAAGTAAGCCTAATTTTACTTGATAATGGTCGCAAAGAGGAGACTAGTAATGCCAACAAGTCAGATATGCCAAAAGAAGTTGCAAAGTGTGTCCTTTAGTGAAAAAGACAACTCTCACCTTGAAAGGAAAAACTTACATGACACTGATGAAATCTATGATGAGTTATTAATTCCTTACCCTGCTCAATCTATAAATTAATATTATAATAGATCTGTATGTTCAGGGAAAATATACTAAATACTATATATAAGATTCAATGCTATCTGCTATTTCAGACATCCACTGGGAGGTCTTAGAACATGTCCTCTGTAGCAAAGGGGGGGGGAGGAGTGTTGCTGTATTAAGTTTACAATAAGTAGGTAAAACAACAACTAGAAATGCACTAAAGTCTTCAGCATTAGGAGTTCCTTAAAACCCTACCATTAGGTTTTGGCTCCAAGTTCAAGATTTCTGTAATTACCCAATTACTGACTTGACTCTTTCTGCCATCCTAAAATTTATTCAAACAAATATCTATGCAATAACATGAATCAACATTATATCCAATTAGCATAGCATCAATAATAGGTCAAATTATTCAGAAGTAACTTGTGACTATTGAAGGAAAGTTTACATATTTAAATCTCCATGTTCTACTTGATAAATCTGGTAAGTCAGAATGTTCATTTCCACTCCAGATTTTATTACAGAGACTAGATTTAGGATCCTCCTACACAGGGCAACTAAAATACCAAGCAAACTATATGGACACTGGACACAAAGCAGCAAAGGATAGTAATCATGGAGAGACCAGAATCAATAATTTTGGTACTCAGGGAATGGGGTACATGTTGTCCTAAATGTACAGAAACAATTTCTAGAACATGTTACAAAAAGAAAGAAGCTAGAAGCACCAACTCATTGCTCTCAAAGAAAGAAATGCATTGGGGTTCTGGGGAGACCAAGAATGCAAGAGACAACAGGAAATGTGTAAGAGTGAGTCTGAACAGCTAGAAAGCAGTCTTTGAGCCTTGAACTGACTTACACACCGCAAGCACGCATGCACGCACGTGCACACACACACACAAAGAAGAAGAATAAACTCAAGACAAGGAAAAAAATTAATCTAAGAATGTTAGAGAAAACAAAATCCTGATGCTCACATAAGGAGGGCACTGTGTCTACTTCAATCAGAATGGAAAACTTCCTAATACAGAACTAAGCAGAGAGAACACTATAGACTAGCTTTGCTTCATTACTGGAGAATATTAACCCTGAAATGAACTCTACAATGATCCTTCTTAAAATATTCTAAATATGAGCCCCACTCCCCACCAATTAAACTTTCTCCAAGTAACTTTGCCCAGTTCTAAAAGTAAGCTTAAGAACATTTTTAAATCTCAAAATCTCCTGTACCCAAGATGACGATGCTTAAAATGTGTGGCACCCAGTCAGTCCAATTACTGGACATGATAAGATACAGGAAAACAAGCCAAAATTCAAAGATTAATCATTCAAGATCAAAAAATAAAATAACTGAGAATTAGTTTTTTTTTTAATATTAACAATAAACACTGCAGGGGCTGGAAAGGCTGCTCAGAGGTTAAGCACACATAGGGCTCCTTCCAGAGGACCTGATCTCAGTTCCCAGTACCTACACTGGGCGGGTCACAACCACTTGCAACTTCAGCTCCAGAGAATAGGTGCTTTCTTTTGCTCTCTATGAAGGTATGTGCATTCATGTACTCACACACCCCCCACCGACATATTTTACTGCCACAGTTTACATATTCAACAAGCTAAGACATTCCTACTAGAGGGAGATATGGAGACTAAAGAGGCCTCCCACTAGCTAGGTAAGACTTCTAGGGGAGAAAGGGGATACCCAACCCACTCACAAAACCTTCAACCTCAAATTTACCCTGTATTCAAGATGTGCAGGGATAAAGATATAGCAGACATTGAGGTAATGTCCAGCCAATGACAGGCCCAACCTTAGACCTATCACTATTAATGATACTCTGCTATGATTACAGACAGGATCATAGCCTAACTGTCCTCTGAGAACCTCCATGCAGCAGAGGATCCAAACAGAAGCTGAGACTCACAGACAAACATTAAGCAGAATGTGGGGGATCTTGTAGAAGAATGGGGGGAAGAATAGAAAGACCTAGAGAAGAGAAGAACTCCACTAGAAGACCAAGAGAATCAACTAACCTAAGTCCATAGGGACGCACAGAGTCTGAACCACCATTCAAAGGCATGCATAAACTAGACCTAGGCCCCTACACATATGTAACTGATAGGCAGGTTGGTCATCATGTAGGCCCCTAGCAAGTGTTTGTAAGGGGGGGGGGGGTCTGTCTCTGGAAAGGACTATGAGGCCTGCTTTTTGATCACATCCCTTCAACAGGGCTGTGGTGTCTGGCTTCAATGGAAGACGGGACCCAGAGGAGGGGAAGGAGGGGGGTACAATTGGGATGTAAAATGAAAATTTGAATTGAATTAAAAATTTAAGAAGACACATAGTAAGCATGTTAAATAGAGGCATATACAGTGAAAGTTTAAGAAGAAAACAAAACCCAATGTTTTACACACAAAATTGTGCATGGAAAACACAAGATTTATGAGTGAGTTTGGCAAACAAAAGGATAGCAAACTTGGTAAAAACAACAAAAAAAAAAGCTGTACAGAGTATCTCAGATGAACAGGGGATCAGAAAACCACACTAGCTAATAACCTAAAACCAGACACAAACAGAAAGTCTTAAAGAAACCAGAGATTAGATGGGCATACTTCTCAGAAGAAAGAGATAAAGAAGAGACAGCAAGTTTTTCATCAGACACAATATAATGCAGAAAACACATGAGCAACACATATAACATGAAATTTAAAAAAAAAAATGCTACCCTAGAACTCTTACCCAGAAAAAAACACTGTCAAAGAAACCAAGCACTAATAGAATTTGATATCATGAGTCCTGGGCTACAAGAAATGTTTTGTTTTAATCTAACAAAAGATAGAAGAGGGGCACAGAGGGAACTCTCAATCTTCATAAAGGATTAAAGATTATGGACAAGTTAACTATATAGGGAAATATGTGTAATTTACCTAAGTCAATGATATTTTAACAAAGCTGTTGAGAAAAAGACATAATTTATCCATTTTGTACAAAATCAGGAGGCAGAGGCAGGCAGATCTCTGTGAGTTCAAGGCTAGCCTGGTCTACAAAGTGAGTCCAGGATAGCCAGGGATGCACAAAGAAATATTGTCTTGAAAAACCAAAAAAAGAAGAAAGAAAGAAAGAAAGAAAGAAAGAAAGAAAGAAAGAAAGAAAG
>CAJQZJ010009649.1:6311452-6360246 GCA_907164525.1 Lophiomys imhausi | reverse complement strand
CCCCCCCCCCACGGCTCCCCCTTTCAGTCCAACAAATGGTTCTTTTTCTTATAACAATAAATACAATACAAAACAACAGAAATAAATACGCCACAATTATGAGAGTTACATGGCTTAGCATACATTCCCAATGTCCAGTCCATATGTATTTGGCACCTGACTTTAACATTCTGCTAACCATCTCCATGAGTTTAAAGTTCTATATCTGACTCAGCTTTCATACTAACTTGCATCACAATTTTAAAAACATCTTCTTAGATCCAGAACACCCTCTTGATTCTTAAATAACTCAAACTTTAACTATGAGACTCTAGCTATCTATTCTTCAACCACCTCAGAGAGCTAAGAGGGATAAATATATCTGATTCTATAGGAAATGCAGGGCCTGCAGCTTCTTAGTTTTCAGGGGTGGGATTCAAACAGATCTACCAGTGAGGTTCAGGATAGTAACTATAGACCAATTCTTCAAATATGAAAATCAGTAATACTTAGGGATTGTTGATTTTCTTTTTTTAGGTAGCTTGTTATACCCTGAAGAAAGAGATCAATTTTTTTCAGTCACCACATGTAACTATGTAACTAATGTGAGCCAGATAAAAACAAAAGAGAAACATGATGAAAGAAATTAGTTTGGAAATCAGATCAAGCAAAATTACACACATAAAAATACCAGTAATACAGTACAAAACAAAGGACCACTGTGAGTTGGAAGAATAGTGATGTGAAAAAAAAATAGGAAAAGAAGAATTTATATTGAGTTTCTACCTGTACTAAATCTGAAAACTAGCATCAACTTTACAAGATGCCTTCAGCTAGGCAAAAGCTACAGTCAAGCTATATCCCTAGACCTAACATGGCTATACCTTTAAAAAGCAAAATTAAAGAGGAAAACCCAATAAATCACACATAAAATGCCTTTGTGGGTTTGTCTAAGTTAGAGTTATTATTGCTGTGAGGAATAAAGAAAAACAAAGAAACTTGGTGAGAAAAAAACATTTGTCTTATGCTTCTACTTCACAGTTCAATACCGAAAGCAGTGAGAGGAGGAACCCAAGCAAGGCACGGACCTGGAGGTGGGAGCTGACACACAAGGCATGGAGGGTGCTGCTCAGGGCTTGCTTAGTCTGCTTTTCATAGACCCCAGGACCACCAGGGATGGCACCGCCCACAATGGGCTGCGTCCTCCCACATCAATCACTAATTAAGACATGGACTCTGATGCCTGTTTTCCAGTCACTTCCCTCTAACGGGGCTGCCGTGCCTGGCCTCTGTGGAAGAGGATGTGCTCAGTTCTGATGGGACTCACTCAATGTGCTGGGGTGGGATGCTGAGGGGGGTGTTCTCCTTTTCTGAGGAGAACGGTAGGGGGAATAGACTGAACAGCGTGGGAGGGTGGAACCAGTAGGAAGGGAGGGAGGGAACTACAATCTGGATGTAAAATGAATAAATAAGTTTCCTCGTGCTGGAGAGAGCGCTCAGCTGTTAAAGGCTAGGCTCACAACCAAAAATATAAGAATAAATAAACTTATATTAAAAAGAAAAGAAAAAGAAAATGTTCTAAAGGCTTGAGTATAACTGATCTTAAGGAGGTCTTTTCTTTTCTTTCCTGATTTTTCGAGACTCGGTTTCTCTGTGTATCCATCCCTAGTTGTCTTGGTACTTGCTCTGTATATCAGGATGCTCCCTCCTCCCAGGTGACTTTATCTTGTGTCAAGTTGACATAAAACTATCCATCACAGGGCTTAAGAATAAAAGATGTATACAAAAAGTTGTCAATAGCTCACCTTGGTTAACGCAAAAAGAGTGTGGAGGAAGCTGTATATAGTAAATGGCCATGACTAGATAGACAGACAGACTAGCCTAACTATAATAGACCATAAATGCAAACTAAGAAGTCTAGACTATATCTGGTAGACTGTGGCAATGGTCTCAGAGCATGTCTACTGGACCGGCAGGATGCTGACATCACTAGAGAACTTACTAGAACCCAACATGACCTATTGAATAAGAAACTGAGTGTGGGTCGAGCCATCTGTGCTACAAAAAGTCCTCTGACAATTGTGACAATCATTGAAGTTTGAGACACTGGAGATGTGGTCTGACCTAAGATTTTTAATAGGAGAGAAAATAATGAAGTATCATACTCTAAAGGTTTTCTACCAAGCAGCAACAGTCAAGAGGATTTAAAAGAAAGATTAGCAATGATCAGGCTAGCTATAAACAAAATAATAGTAAACTCAGTAGAGATGAGACTATAACATGAGAGGGAAATTAAGTAAGCTGATAAATGGATGAGAAAACAGTCAACTTAAAAGAGAACAAGAAACTTAGTTTGTTTTTTCTTTTTCGAGACAAGGTTTCTTTGTGTATCCCTGGCTGTTCAGGAACTCCATCTGTATACAGGTAGACCAGGCTGGCTGGAGAGAAGGCTCAGCCATTAAAGAATAGGCTAACAACCAAAAATATAAGAAACATTTTCTTTAACCCAGTGACTGAAGCAGCCCAAGACTTCTAGAAAAGAAAACAATATGCTTTGCTAGCATCTAAGACAAGGAATTGGAAATCCTATCAAATCAAATGTAAGAGGTAAACTCTAAACCAGTGTTTCTCAACTTGTGGATCACAATCCCTTTGGGGGTCAAATGACCCTTGTACAGGGGGGGTCGTGCATCAGATGTCTTGCAAATGAGATATTAACATTACAATTCAATAACAGTAGCAAAATTACAATTATGAAGTAGCAACGAAAATAATGTTATGGTTGGGGGTCACCATAATATGAGGAACTGTATTAAAGAGTTGCAGCATCAGGGAGGTTGAGAACCACTGTTCTACAGAGAAGTCCAAAGTGAATATACATGAAAATGATAATTAAAGCCATGGGTCCGCATGAAACGTCTAGAAACTAAAAAGGGGAAAGAGGCCTAACAACAAACATCCTACAGAATACACACACTGAAGGGGCAGGAAACTAAAGAAGCACATTGAGGAATTAAGAGGTAACGTCTAATTCTCTGCAGTTCCAGTCTTCCCTCAGGAAAACTCAGCACATCACTCTTCCTGTACTGCTATTCTTATATCCTGATTCCACATCATAGAATGCCCTACCTGTCAGCCAAGCCTGTGAACATTACAGCCATTTATTTCAGTCCCACACAGGCTCTACAGCAAGTTTTGCCTAATACTCTAATAAAGAGACAGATATTATCTTCTCTAAAACTTAGGCCACTTCTCTGGTTCATTCAAATTCCTAGTATGTAATTTGTCAGAATGTACCTTTTATTATAGTTATAACGTCATATGATCGACTAGATGGTAAACTCACTGATACTTATACTCATGTTTCATACTACACTATACTTAACATAGTACTACATATTAACAGGAACTTCAAAATATTAAGTATATCATGTTTAACTAAATGACCAAATATCAGGCACACTTACTAAATTCTCATAGGGCCAAGACAAACAAAGTAAAAAAAATGAGAATAAAACAAAAATAGAAACATAAAAATCACTATACCTGTATAAATAGTATTTACTTATTTTATGTGCATTTGTGTTTTGACTACATGTATGTCTGTGTGAGAGTTTTGTATCCCCTGGGACTGGAGTTACAAACAGTTGTGAGCTGCCATGGGGGTGCTGGGAATTGAACCTGGGTACTCAGGAAGAACAGACAGTGTTCCTAACCACTGAGCAATCTCTCTAGCCCGCTAAACAGTATTTAAATTAAGTGTTAGGACATACTTATGAAGTGCATCAAATCATGCTGCATGTTAGCATACACATATACACACACATACACACATACACACACACACACACACACACACACACACACACACACACACACACATTAGACACACACACCAACTAGACCTCAATGAAAATGAGATGTTTTTTATTTTTAAAAAAAAAAAAGAGAATAACTTTGGGAAATCTAAGAAACTGCAAAATTTTCAAATGTATGAAAAGGTTAATGAATAATGTTTTTCTATAGAAAACATTATGCAGCATATTATTTCTAAAGAATTAAAAACTAACTTTAAGAAGGGAAAAAGAATTTAAGCTTTCTGAGGTCTGAGAAGCACAAGTACCTGAGTGTGATCTCCAGAACTCACATAACAAAAAGCATACATGGCAGCTTGTGGTTGCAACCCTGATGCAGGAAGGCAGCAGTAAGTAGATCTCTTCTGCTAGTTTACCCTACTTGGTGAGCTCTAGACTAATAGCACATATTGTTTCAAAATAAAAACAAAGTGGTGGCTTCTGAAAAATGATATCCAAGGTTTTCCTCTGACCTCTAAACATATGCTCACACAGATGCATATGCACCTGCAGACATGCACACACAGATCTACACACACAATTTTCTTCATAGGTCTTTCATGTTACCAGAGAAAACTGAATCATATGAAAAGGCTCAGAGTAATCATATAAATTTTAATAGTACAAAGTTTGGCTCAATACTTAGACCAACTTATAACAACTTAGAAAGGGAGTAAACACTGAAGAATTAAGTACAACAGAAAGCAGAATTATGATTAGCCAAATGGTGAATGTAATAACATGGCCTTGACCTGAGAGAGGCTTCATTTTACACCTACTATCTTGGTGTAATTATTAATAACACTGTCTTTCCCTCTTTAAAGTATTCAAGTTTGGATGAAAAACTATATAGCCACTCTATAATAACAATAATAGAAGGCTAACGGTGATGTTACATTAAGACATCATTGTATTTCATTCATGTAATATGTTCTGCACACACCCAAATTCAGACATCTTCTAGAAAATGATTTGTAAAAGAGTGCTGAATGCTCCAGAAATGTATTATATAAATGCAATGCCATGCTGTGGTCCTGAGCATCCCCAGAGGGGGAGTTGAGGAACAGGACCAGCAGTACAGACAGGCTGCAACTGTCACAGCCAGATGCACAGCCCTGACTCACTCCCACTCCTCTGCCCCTGCCAGTCTGGAACAGTGTCGAGTGGGAAATTCTTGTTGAGGGAAATTAAATTAATGGAACAGAAGTGGAAAATTATTATGTATATGGAACTATGTAATTAGTATGTGGCTTGAGTTAAACTGAAAGAACCTGAGAGGCAGCAAAAAGTTTCCTAGTTAAAGTAAGGCTGTCTTGCCTAGAAAAAGGCAAACGTGCCTAGGTGAATGTTCTATTATTTTCTGATGCCATAAAAAATGATTCTGGAAGTTCCTGAACCTCTGAGAGGTATCATATCCACTCTTTCCAAGTTTGTATTTACCACTTTAAGCTCACTGTTCACAAAAACTGTACACACCATGGTGTTCAGGATCCTACTTAGCCAGAAGGACCAACTAAGTCTACAGTGAAATACTAAAAGTGCTTCTCAAATGGCCTATAACTAATGCAGCTTCAGGAAAGACCCTGCTGTGTAAGTCAGAATTGTATTGAATTGTAGAGGTTAAGATAGCATAATCAAAAACAAATGGTAGGGTGACAAGTTATTCACTCCTATAGAGATTGCTTTGAAATACATACATATTCACAATAAGAAGCACTCTGGGAGAATGTTATCTCTTTTTTACTATATTGTTTGAGAATTTTATATATATATATAATTATATATTATATATAATATATATACATATAATGTGCTTGATTTAATCCACCCCCAATTCCTTCCCCTCCAACCCCTTCCATACAGTTTTCCCACCACTCTTCTCTCCCAAACCACATGTAGCCTTTCTTAAAGCCACTGGATCCACTCTATGCTAACAGTATATACGTGAGTGAGGAGCTGTCCACTGCAGCATGGGCAGACTGTAAAAGCGTGTCCCTGAAGAAAAATAACAGACCATCATCAGTTCTTTAAATATCATTTACTCAGAGGTAGTTGGTAAATGAGCTGGAATCCCAAAGATAAAGGAGGAAGTCCAGTAGACGAGTTCTACAACGGTCACAATAACAGATATAAGAGGCTGGGCACTCAAACACTGGAACAGGATGGGAATTCTACAATTTAAATTAAAATGTCTAGATATCATCTTTGAATGCCATATTCTTCAGATCTCTTGGGGTTTTTGAAGATGCCGTATCCATCTCTTGTATTTAGATAAGCAAATGTTGCTTGTCTCTTAGCAACTTGATTACTGGGTAGTTTAGAGAATATCTGTGATAGACTGTCATAGTAGCTAACAAAGTGACATGTTTGCATGACTAGGAGTTTGTTTTACTTAACTATCCTAAACAGTTTTAGACGGTTGGTATCAAGAGGCCAGAGCTTCACATTTTATTTTTAAGTATCTCTAGGTATGATACCATTAGGAAGCGTTACCTTTAATTTTGTATCAATATACAAAGATCTATTCAATTGTGGTTAAATATACTCTTAATTATGTATCAATATACAAAGATCAATGCCTGTGTAGCCCAATACAATCTTAATATTACGTCCATATACAAGAGTCAATACCATTGTGGCCAACTATAATCTTAATTTTGTATCAATATACAAAGATCAATACCGATGTAATCCAATACAATCTTATTTTTGCACAATAAACAATGGTCATTACCACTTTAGCCAAATATACTACTAATTTTGTATCAATATACAAAGGTATAAGGGCATATTCAATAATCTGCCCCTTCTTCTTGGACCTTCCTGTGCTATGTCTATGTCTCATTTTTTCTCAAGCCTATGCACTCCTACATAGGAGAGGAAGAAGGATACAGAAAAGGAAAAGTAGGAAGTCCCTGGAAGATTTTCCTTTTTTTTTTATATTGAGACATATCAGCTCCTGACAGCACCCCCTATTCTACTCCAAGTAGAAGATAAGCATCGAAGAATCTCCAGTGTGAGATGGTTGAATTAGTGGCAAGCCTATCTCTTGGCATGAAAAAACCCCCTGCTCCAAATGCAGACAGACTGCTGTCCAAAAAGGACAAAACTTGGTAGCAGGGAAGTCGAGCACCTAACTCTGCCAAGACAGGGTAGGTAAGTCCTTCATAATCCCTGCTCTACAACAAATGTCTCTCAGAGAAACAGGACCCAAAGGCTGAAGACTGATGCAGGAATGTATGGAGAGAAAATGGGAACTGTCCAGGCAGTCACTGGTATGTCATTTTTTAGTTTTGGAAGCTGCAGGCCTTGCACTTCCTATATAAGCAGATATATTTATCCCTCTCAGGTCTCTGAGGTGGTTGAAGAATAGACAGCTAGAGTCTCATAGTTAAATTTTGAGTTGTTTAGGAATCAAGAGGGTGTTATAGATCTAAGAAGATACTCTTAAAAGTGTGTTGCAAGTTAGTATGAATGTTGAGTCAGATATAGACCTTTAAACTCATGGAGATGGTTAGATAGTAGAATGTTAAAGTCAGGGGCCAAATATGTATAAACTGGACATTGGGAAGGTATACTGGGCCATTTAACTCTCATAAATGTGGCATATTTATATCTGTTGTTTTGTATAGTATTTACTGTTATAAGAGAAGGAGCCATCTGTTGGACTGAAAGGGGAAACTTCTGGGGGGAAGAGGGTGGAAGGGCAGGATAGGAAGGGGGAATAGGGAGGGGTTTGTGACTGAGATGTAACTTGAAGAAAAAAAAATAAAGTATTTAAAAAAAATTTGTCTAGATATCACTACAAAAATACTAGAGCATTTCGTTAAGATCTAAGCCAATAATTTACACAATCATTCTTAATCATCTGTTTTGAATCATCTTACTTCAAAAATAGCAAAGGATTTTCTCCAGAAAAATATGAACCTAGCTCTTTTCTACAATAATTCCATGCTCATATTTTTTTCTTAGAAAATAAAAAGAAAAATTCAAGGTGGAATTCAACAAAAAGTAAAATCACTAAGTACAAGGGGAAAGCAGGGTCTTTTGTCAGACCTTCGTTGTAGTGAGGTCTAAGCATTGTTTTAAAAGACAGAAAGTGCTACACAGAAACAAGGAAGAATGAATCGGAAACTGGTTCTTCGAAGACCAAATAATGAACAAGACATGCAAATATAGAGTCAGCATCAATTTAAGATATAAAGTGCTCCTGCTACTATCAATGTACTCAGACATCCCTCAGACTTCATCAGATACCATGGTCAAAGGACTTGGGGCAACAAGACCTTTACTTCCAACCTAGATTCTGGCTCAGCAGGGCTGCAGCACTGCTTGAGGATCCTTGTGTCGAGCTAATGCAGGTTTTCTACGAAGTATTCTTTGATTTGTTCAGTGGAGCAGTTTCTCCTCACTGTGCTAATTCCCTTTTTATCTATTTTCTTCCGTGAGGCTCATGAATTAAGCTACAGAGAGCTTTATCCTTTCCTCTGTAAGGACAGATGACATATGCACCTGTCCAAACTGCTTCCCTACCTCCTTCCAAAACACATACTTGAGCCCCATATTATTCTGCGTAGTTTGAACTGCAGTTAAACTACAAGTAAATAAAGAAGTAACAAAAATGACAGGATTTATTTGCGTTTAACACATTTCTATGAGTTGTTGAGTATCTAAATACCTTGAAAAATTCCTTCCACCTAGTTTTCCTCAATATCCTACTTGTGGCTATTTCAAACATTATTTCTAGGTTCTCCTCAGAGTAGTAATTAAGACACTCTCCAAATATGAATTACACTTAAAATTACATTAAATTCATAGAATTTATACCTAAAATAGTCATAGGAACAAATTTAAAGGAAAAATTATTTTTCAACAAAGAATACAGAGTTCAGTTATATTCTCCCTTACCAAAATATCTAAATTTTCAGCCTCACACATCTCCTGCTTTTCTAGATTGCTGTATAGATACTTAGCTCTGTCATTTCTTGCTGGTGTCACAGATATCAGCATCAGAATCTCTTGTGCTAATTGTTAAGAAATCTGCACTCACAGCAGTACCGCTGGATGCACTTCCTTAAAAGATTCTCAGATTTGTTTGTTCTTACAAAAATGCAGAGCAGACCATGTGGCACATAGCGTGAACTTGTATTTACAACTTATTAGTGCAGAGACCTCCAAATTGAGTTGTTAAAACCCCACAGAGGGGAATGAAATCTAATGCAGCTGAGAGGGAAGAAGTTTAATTGTATCTCATTTTTCACTCTGTCACTTGTAAACAGTTGACATGTACCTTTTTAGTAACTAATATACACACATCACTTCAATACAGATATTTAAAACTATATCCAAGAGCGCATATGCAGAAATTCCTTACTATAATGATAGAGGTGCAACAGAAAATAGTTTGGAGAAGTACAGGTAGACAAAGCTGCTGTCAGCTTCCAACAGTTCTTTACTTTTACTGCTATCGAGAGCACTGAGTGGTTTACCAATAATTTTTCTAAGTTCTCTTAATATTTATAGTCAATAAGACTTTTTGTTTTAAAGAAGAAAATGTGAAAAAATGAAAGAATTCTAGAAGTTAATAACCCTTTGGCTCTTGTACCATCCACCTGAGGTACAGACTTCTATTGATTGCAATCTGATGTTCTACTAGCTTTTTCCTCGTTTCCATTGGCACCTTACTTTCTTGATATCCATGGGCCACTAAGGCCTAACTGCAGTTTTTGTGTGTAGTTCCTTGTGTCTAAGATCTTTCAGGACATAGAAACAGTTTTTTTAAAAACATGAAATGGCTAAAGGCACCAGATGTCTTTAATTTTTACAATATCATCATCCTACACCCCCCAACTCCCCACCCACAACACTAAGTGGACTGAGCAACTGTAAGAGAGAAAGTGTGTGTGTGTGTGTGTGTGTGTGTGTGTGTGTGTGTGTAGCAATAATTAAGGATGACATCATTAATTTGAAAGGGACTTCGGGACATGGGAGGAGTTAAAAGGTGAGACAGAGGGTTAAAGTGATGTAAATATAGTACTTGAGTATGAAATCCTAAAAAAGAAAAATTAAAGGTAAAAAGAATAAAATCAATTTTAAAATATATTGCTGAACTAAATTTTGTTTTCAGGTCTTGCTGCCCTGTTGTAGGCAGGTACACAGTGGTGCTGCTGCTTGGCTCCAGGGAACAGTCCCAATACCTAATACCACAGGCCACCATGATTACTTATGGGTCCAGGCCACAATTTGACTTCTCAATTTTGATGCATTAAAAAAATTATTAAATGCATATTAGGCATTCTGTTTAACAGTTATAGCCAAGATTTGCCACCAGGAAAAATTCAATAAATGCTAAATAAAACCAAACTAAACAAACAGCAATGTTGTCACTCATTAAATAATTACTTCGCCCTTGAGCTACCACAGTATACTAACAATATCATTAAATCAACCTTTAAAAAACCTATGCCCTACCATGTATTAAGATCAGTTACAGATTTTCAAGAGACAAAATATTCACTAGACAAGCACTTACTGGCTACTTATGCTAAACATAGAGCTTCAATACACTAGACTCATAAGATATTCTGAATTACAAAAAGTCCCTTGTCATGCAGATTCGTGAAATGGCATCCTTTTTTAAAATAATGATGCATATCATTACAGAAAAGCAACACAGACTGTGAGCCAAGAACAAGAGTTATGTACTCAGGTTAAACTAAAAACCGTCGCTCTATTACTTGTAAGCTGGTGAGCATGCCACATGGACCAACCTCTATGATATATCTTAGTCAGATAATAATAGCATATTCTTTGTTCTTAGTACCTCTATGAGCATCCCATACTTTAGTAATATAAAGTGTTTATATTGTAAAACATATAGTAAATGTTCAATGTTATCTCCACATGTAACTTCATAAATAAATCTAGTCCCACAGTAACAAAAATACATAAACCCAGTATAACTGCCAATAACTTTTATTCAAGCAGGAAGCAAAAATACTCTTACCTACTTTCCTCATCTCACCTTTGCCCTGATTTTCCTTTTAGAACAATGCCAGGTAATCCTCAAACAAATTATACTAATGCATTTGTACATGTAATTTAAAGTCATAATTTACTACAAAACACTACTCAGATAACTTTTCATTACATACATCATGCCTTAAAATTCTAAACATATCCTATTAAAGAGCTGGCTTTGAAAAGTTTGATTATGTATCACTTTTGAAGGAAGTGACCTAATTTTACTTCAACACTTCATAATCATGTGGAGAAGCTTCCTCCTCCTGAACATTTCTAGTTAGCAGAATACAGGATAAAGCTGTGGAATGCAGCACCCCCCCCCCCCCCCCCCACCCCACAAAAAACCCAGAAACATCCCCATTCATTTTCCTGACCACTTTCCCAGAGTGTCAGTTGGACAGTATCTAAGTTCCTGCAAGCAAGCTTAAAGAAAGACAATGGAACCACACTTCCAAGATGAAATACAAATGGGCTGAAGACATGGCTCAGCAGTTAAAAGCACTTGATGCTCTTGAAGAGGAACCTGAGTTACATATAGCCTCCCCTACCATCTTCTTGCCCTGGACCTCTTTCCCCACTTAACCACTGAGTTTCTTAAATGTGCCTTCCCACAAGCCCTGCCAAAATGTTAGCTCAAAGGCACAGATTCCATCTGTTTTGTTCCTGATCTATTATTCCAGGCATCTATTTGGACATCTGGCATGCAGACGGCCCTCAAATATCAGTTCCAAATTAAATGAATGAATACAAACTATACTGATCAATGCTTCTCATATGACCAAAATACAAAACAAGAAAGCACTGAAGAGAAAAAGTTTTCAGTCAGCATTTTAAAATGCTAGATACTTCTGAATTTTTTTAAAAAGTATTATTACAATTCCCAAATTACAAGAAATTAAAACAGTTTTGTTTTACTATGGTTTCTTATTAAACTCATGAAATTCCCTAATTTTTTCTAATTAAGACCTATCACAGAATTATTTATTTTTAATGAGATACTTTAATTTTTTAAAAAGTATAAAACTGAAGACACTACACTAGCCCAAGAAATGCAGAATTAACAACTCATTCATTTAAGCCCTCTAGACCAATATAGTCAGAACAGTATGGATCTACAAATTTAATTTTAAAATATCTAAGTTACATTAAACAAAAACAAGTTAATTTTAGTATTACATTTAATGTCACTAATATATCCAAAATAGTATCATCTTACATACATAATGAATATTTTTTGTATATGTGCACATTTATGTGCACAATGTGTACAAGAACCCAGAGGTGAGTGTCAGGTACCTAGTTCAATCAGTCCCCATCCTATTTTTTGAGTCAGGATCTCTCACTCAATCTGGAATTCAACAATTTCAGCTAGACACTCTGGACAGAAAGCCCCAAGTCATGCTGTACCTGTCAGCCCTGAGATTACAGGCATGCCCCACACCCTCAGCTTGTCTGTATGCTGGGCACCTGAACTCAGGTCTTTGTGTTTACACAGCAAGCATTTTACAGACTGAGCATTCTCCCAAGCCTCCAATATTTTTAAATTTTTCACACTTTACTTTCCTTAAATATTCACATTTTAACATGTATTTTACAGTTAATAGCACAGGTCAATTTCAACATTCAAAAACTAAATGTGGCTAGTGGCTGTCATACTGAATGGTGGACTTCTACATTTTTTCAGGTACCAAAAAAGTAGAAAGCCATACTGTATTTATACTTAAACATAAATATTAAAAAGGAAAAACAGGGGCTGGAGAGATGGCTCAGCAGTTAAGAGCACTGGATGCTTTTCCAGAGACCCAGGCTCAGTTCCCAGCACCCACATGGCAGCTCACAACTGTAACTCCAGTTCCAGGAGATCCAACACCCTCAGAAAAAACACTAATGCATAAAAAATAAAGAAAACCCAAAAACAGAACTGATAAACTGCCTGTTTAAAAAAAAAAAAGGAAAAACAAAGATATTTTCTATAAATTTCATATTGATAAAATCCTAAGCTCTACTCTTTAGACATTGGCTTTTATCAACTGGGATACCCTGAATGAGTTGACAATGATACTCCCAGAAGGTAGCAGTTATTAAAATTTTCAATGTTGAGTATGAGATACATTCCTTACAAGTAATTTGCCAGAAGGCCACACAGTTTCCCAAAATGACACAGGATGCTGACTTTACTCTTGGTTGCACACCATATCTAAAGATTTCACAATGTAGGACAGAGAAATCTCACTGAAATCGGCCTGGAAACTTCATCTTTGCTACTTAGCTTTCATGGTATAAGAAAATGCTATGCAGGACTTTGGGAGAAAAAAAAGTTTTATCCAGTGGTAGCTTTACCCAACTGTGGTAGACCCTACATGCTATAATATTCATCTGCCAGGCAAGATATGTCCACTGATGTATAATGGCATCAGCATTATGGATGCAACCAACTGTTTTCTGATTAAATTTGAGGCCTGCACCACAAGAGTGAATTCTTGCCTGGTGCTGGAAACCTGGTCAAATGAACACATCTGGGAAGGTCATAATCCCTAAGGGGGAAACTATTACTCTTGTTTTGCTAAATGAATATGCTGCCAAACTGTTTTCTTCGTATTTATGTTTTTGAACATATATTAGTGCCAATCTCAACCTTAGTAAGAGAAACTTCCCTTTGCAATGGGCAGGGATTAATGTAGACTAATGTAATCTAATAAATGGCCCCCTAAATGGGACATTTTTGTTAGCCCCCAGTCTGAATGCTCAAGAAACAACACAGAAGAAAGGGTAAAAAGAATATAGGAGCCAGAGAATGAGGAAGAGTGATATAACAGCTATGGGTCTTGTACAAGATTCACATAAGATCAAGCAGGTCAATATTAGGCATGGATGGGATGCTCACAAAGGCCCACATCTGTTTGATGAGCTACTAGAAGTTGATGGCTGGTAGATACAGGTGGGAAAAAATCTTATTTTTTAATTCTAAATTCTAAGAACACATCTTGGAAATGTATCAGGTGGGACTGGGCTCCTCAACTCTGCATTTTGATCCATTGTGGTTTTCTGTAATGGTTTCTGTCTGCTGAAAAGTTTCCCTGATGAGGGCTGAGTACTATACTTATCTGTGAATAACAAGACAACTCTTGCACCTAAGGCTCAGGAAGAGGGGATTGAGCCATAGGAATGGTGAGTTTGCTGAGAAATTATGTTTCCTAGAAATGTCAAAAACTACACCCATACGCATGAAGTCCCACCAACATGACTGCTTCAACATGATATGACCAATGATACCAACAGACATGCCAACAAGCTAACAAGCCCACGAGGCCTCAATCCTAGACAAAGAACTATAGGAAAGCTGAGAACAGGAAAAATAGTTTTCCCAAGGGAATACAGCACACCAACTGGTTGTCAATACAAACTACCCCTGAAAACATACATACACGTTACATTATATACAGACTAGCCAGGTTGTGTTATGTTTGCAAGAACACACACACACACACACACACACACACACACACACACACACACCATAACAAAAATTAAAGAAAGAGGTCATGAATTTGAAAGAGGAGGTACATGGGAGTGTTTAGTGGGAAGAAAAAGAAGGGGGAAACTATGTAATTATATTGTGATCTCACAAAGTAAATAAAAACATATCTTTAGAGATTGTCACTGTGAGGTACTTTCGAACATAGACTGTAGGAATCCACATGACTTGCCTTTGCCAATCTGATACTAGCAAGTGCTGGCAACTAGATGCATGATAAGCACTCATACACAAGAACTTCCTGGAATGGTACCACTTGGAAATCAGCTGCCAGGCTGTACTAAACCTCACCTCAGACTCCTGCCTCATAAACATACAGAAAGAGAAAACATGAAGGGTAAGACAACATCACAGCAGCTCAAAAATATATGCTAACTGCCATAGGTGACCAAAGCCTATACCCACAGTAACAAAACCCTGCCCAGTTGAGCCCAGCTACCTGCAGAATTTGGAATAAACTACTGGCACTAACACAACATTCTGAAGTGATCTGTACAGCAGCACTGGATAGTGACACAGTCAGAGCAGAATATGTACTTGAGAAACCTATGGCTATGAGATGTTTATGCAACCAGGAACGTGGGGGAAATGTACATGTCTAGAGACCCAGCTAAGGTTGAGGACTTTGAACTTAGGAGTTTGAGGCTAGCCTGAGTTACATTTCACACCCTCATCTCAAAATCAAAACAAATTCACAACTACCAATCTGTGAGGTCATAATTATAATAGAAGGGAAACGAAAAGGAGGAAGATAGGTGGAGAGACAAGCAAGCAAAAAAAGAGAGAATAACCATGTAAATACAGTAAGCAAAATTCTAGCTTAAAAAAGAAAGCAAAAAAATGCTAAAGGCACTAAAAAGTACTGAAAACAACTGAGTGCTATAAGAAGCAAGGGAAAACTGGAGACTGAACGAGAAGCCAGAAAGAGGAGCTCCACCTACTTCATCACTCTCGTCCACTTCTATCCCACCATCCTTGTCATCATCCATTTGTTTATGTATTGTTTGAAGGGCTTCCAGACTAAATCTGTCTTCTTCAGTGAAGCATGGTGGACTCAGTGACATACAGGGATCTAAAACAGAGCAGAAGACAATCACTAACGACCCACGTTAGAACACAGGCTATACCTAGATGTGATTACAAAGGAAAGAACAAAATCAGACTTCAGACGAAGACTAAGAACTAGGTCTTACCAGAATATAGTCTAACATCAACGATATAAAAATAAACTTTGGAAGCAAAGACATCTCAATTTATCACTTCCTCATCTCTCAAGATCTGTGTGTGTCCAATATTTCTAAAGAAAAAAAGATTTCCTCATATTAAGAAAAATTAACACAGAATAGATAAGTGTTACTTCTGTACAACACAGTTTAATTAAAATGAAAGGTTCTGAAAATATTCAAAACAAGGAAGGAAATTATAGAACACTTTTCTATTTATGATAATCTAACAGTATGTCTATCTAGCTTTTCAAATATATACATTTTAAAGTCATCAAGAGTTGTTACAGAGACTAAGTTCATTCAAATCTTATTTCTCATGTTTTAATGTCCATTTATTATCTAAACCCAACAGAACATATTTAAGTTGTCAAAAACTAAAGATCTCAGGCTATGTAAATGCTGCCATGCATGAAGCATTGAGTTTTAGCCTCAAGATTCAAAAATATATATGTAATAAAAAAATAAAGCACTATTTAGAGGGCATATGCCATATGAGAGTCTTCAGAGACTGGAGGCCTGGTCGATGGAAGGCCCCTTCTGATGCTATGACTAGCAAAAGCCTATATGCCAAAACGGTACAGCTCCGCACTTTCTACTCACATCCTATGTAGCTGATTGGTAGACTATAAAATTGGTACACTTATTGCTACTGTTTAATAATCATTAAAATGGTATTTTAAATTATAATATTAGTAGAACCAGAGGTATTCCTAGATGCAGTGACTTTAAGGTTTAATATAATTGGTGAGATTGCCACAGTGTGGTTATCTCACCAGCAGTTAAAATCTGGTCCTGTTGTAAACTGTCAATAGTTAACTGTGAACAACCCACTCATCAATGGTCCTCATCTCTAAAATAAAGCAAACAGATCAGATGTGTACCAAAGTCTACTGGAGTAACAGAAGAATATCTAATTTAGTGTTTATTTTAAAAATTATAGAAAAGTGCCCAAAACTTACAAGTTATTTTATTTTCTAAAAGATAATTCAAACCCAAATATCTACATGTTCCAGTTTATAATCTGAAAAAAATCCACATAATTTAAGATTTTTGTAGTTTTAATCAATTTCTTTAGTAATGAAAGAAAATAGAAGAGAAAAGGAAATTATAAAAGGTGGGAAGTGCCACTATAAGTCACAGGTGCTCAGTGGTTAAGAATACTTGTTGCTCTCCTGAGAGCCTGGGTTTGATCCCAGCACCTCTGTGGCAGCTCACAAGCATCTATCTGTAACACCAACTCCAGAGGACTAATGCCTTCTTTTGACCTCTACAGGAGCCAAGCACACAGTGATAGCCAGAGAACACACAGACAAAACACCCATACATTTTTTTTTTAAGTTAGGCAGGGGGGAAAAGGAGCACATGCTCAAACCAGCTGTGGTGGCACATGTCTTTAATTCCAGCACTTGGGAGGCAAAGGCAGGAGGATTTCTGCAACATGAAGGATGGTCTGTTCTACATAGTGAGCTCCAGAACAGCCAGGGCTACATAGTAACACTATATCAAAAGTTAAATTAAATATCAGGGCTGGAGAGATGGCTCGGCCGTTAAAGGTTGGGTTAACAACCAAAATGTGAAATATTTAACACTAAGATTTACTAAACCCTAATAATCTAGGGAAGGATAATAATCAAGTATGAACCTTATTTTTATGAAACAACCAGAACACTGATATGTTTTGAGTTTAAATTCATGTGTAATTAATCTTATAGACTTAAAATAAAAGGTAAACTTTCAAACTCCAAAACAAAAAGTGGAGTCAAGATTTACATGATACATAATTACCTGCAACATAAGGTGACAGAGTTGTTACATAGAGCTGTTATATAGAACAAAAGGACTAATAAGGCTCCCTCTGATCTCACAAGCTTTATAGATAAATGACCTAAGAAGCTGTGCAGGTTTTAGAGAGTCTCAGGATAAAATTAAGAGTAACATAACCTGGAAAATGCATATACAGATAAAATTGTACCAGACATGGTCATACATGCCTACAATCCCAGTATTCCAGAGGCACAAGCATTATTGTCATGAGTCTAGGTTACATAGTTAATGGCAGGACAACCAATACTATAGAGCAAGATCCTGTCTCAAAACAAATCACTTCACTGATTAAAAGATAGGTAACTATTTATTTGAATGTACTTTATAAAAAAAAGTTAACTCATTTCATAAAATATTCTCTACTTCAGGGTCTAACTTTCTCAAAAAGTCTTCCATGAGTATTATGTAATGCACACTTCCTTCTCCAAACTCCAGGCCATCAATTAAACAAATGTCATCTATTGTGTAGCTACTATGCTAGACTCTGAAAATGTCACAGTGAACAAGAAAAAAACATTCTAGTATATTCTTGAAAGCTAAGAGGAATGAGTGAAGGCTACAGACATTCTAGCAATGACATGCAGTTAGGAAAAAGAAAGAAAAAGCAGATAGGAAATTTTAAAGAATTTGAAAATTTTCATTTTCAGATCATTTTTACCCCCCCCCCAAAAAAAAACCCTCACTTGATGCTGTATTCTTCTAATCTGTGGTGAATATTTATATATCACTCTGTCTGCACAGTAAGAACACGGAGACTATGTTCTTCCATTTATCACAAGTTCATAATAACTAGGACTTTGCTGGGTATATTTTAGACCCGATTAATTCTGATGCTTAATACTTTGTCATAGATTTCTATGCCATGAAAGGCAAAGACAGGCATTACAAATTAAAACTACAATGCAGTCATTAGAAATTAAAAAGAATACCATATACTTTTAAAGTTCACAATCTAGTGAGAAAGAAGGCATAAGGAATTCCTATGTTATGAACAATTAACAACATTAGCTACATGGCGTCATGATTTGAATATGTCCCCCCCCCAAAAAAGCCTTCAACTGGAAACAATCCCAAGTGGAACAGTACTAGGGAAGGAGCCTAACCAGGGGTGCTGGGTTATGAGAGCTCGCCATTAATCAGGAAAAGATTAATGCTAACAAGAGCCTTGAGGTGACTGTAATCTTTTGCCCTCCTTCCATTTCCTCCTATCTCATGCTCTCTTGCTCTTCCTTCTTTCACCATAACAACGTAAGTGGCTGCTTGTACCTACATGCCAGCTCCATGCTCACAAACTTCTAGCCTCCAAAACAAAACAAAAACGAATTTCTATTGTTTATACATGGCCAGTTCTGTACCACACTGTCACAGCAGCAGTGCAAAGTGCACTAAAATAGCATGCCATGAGAAAGTGGACAGTCTAATAGAGACTATGAAAGAGAATGAATCTATTGTTCTCGAAGTACATTTACAAGCTTAAAAAGGCCCTATAGCTGATGGCCTTAAGAGGACAGAAAAGCATGCCTAAAAGAAAAGATTCAGTTACAGGCAAAGGGTATGTAACATCACACACATGCAAGTGTGTTTCTGTGTGTGGAGTAGAGAGCATAGGAAAAGAGGTGAGGCACTGACAGGAGACTCCAAGAGATTAGATGTCCAAACCTTTCCTTTCCCATTGTAGGCAACTTGGACCTTATCCTAAGGACTAAGCAAAGCCAGTAAGGGGTTTCAAGAAGAGACAAACACAACCAGACTCATTATAAAAGGTCACTCCAGTGACAAGGTAAAATAAATTGAGTGAAGACAAGGCTGAGAGGCACAATAGTGGGAAAATGCCACAATAAAACCACAGGAATTCAAATAAGAGCAGGTACATAACGAAGATAGTTCATTATGTATATATATGAGGTTTTATGCAAGATGGACCAATAAATAATATGACAGAAGTGATCCACTTTCCACATAAAATATTATTTCCTTCAGAGTAGATGAGATAGTTCAATGAGTAAACACACTCACTATATAAGCCTGGTGCCCTAATTTCAATTCTCTGGCACCTCCAAAGTCTATCCCCAACCTGCCTTTGATCCCTAAAATGTGGAAGAGAACGACAAAATTGTCCTCTGACCTTGACAATGCACAACACCATGGCATATGTGCCCTTCCCAAAACATACAATGCACTCCCAGACCCACGATATTATTTTTAAAATACTATTTCCTTTAAAAGTATAACTTAAGACCCACAAATGCAACAGTCATGAGTTCTTAACTCTGTTACTCTATTACCATCTTTAATGACTTTTTATTTCAGTTGTTTTCTAGGTTAATTTAGCAAGAATGATCACTTTAAATCAGATTAAATGACTTATTTTAAAATGCATAGTCTGCTACATAAGAGCCATGGCTATAATGAATACAGTGCAATGTTTCCAAACATGATGGCTGAAATCCTTTTTTCCTGACAATATTTCTTTTTTTTTTTTTTACATGATTTGGAAATAAAATTTTATTGAAGCACAACCCTGTGTATTCATTTTGTATTTTCTATGGCTCCTTTTGCATTAAATAAGAGAGTTTAACAGTTGTGGGGGACTACATTGTCCACAGAGAAATTCTATTGCCCTTTGATGGTTGCTTTTTTTTTAAATAATTTATTTTTTATTTCTTCAAGTTACATCTCAATCACAATCCCCTCCCTACTCCCCCCTCCAGTCCCACCCTTCCACCCTCCTCCCCCTCAGCCCCACCATCCTCTTCCCTTCTTTTTTTTTTTTTTTAGTTTAAGGTATTTATTTTTCCCCCCAACAGCTCTCCCTTTCAGTCCAAATAATGGTTCTTTTTCTTATAACTATAAATACAATACAAAACAACAGAAATAAATAGGCCACGATTATAAGAGTTATATGGCTTAGCATACATTACCAATGTCCAGTCCATATGTATTTGGCACCTGACTTTAACATTCTACTATCTAACCATCTCCATGAGTTTAAAGTTCTATATCTAACTCAGCTTTCATACTAACTTGCCTCATAATTTTAAAAATATCTTCTTAGATCCAGAACACCCTCTTGATTCCTAAACAATTCAAAATTTAACTATGAGACTCTAGCTATCTATTCTTCAACCACCTCAGAGACCTGAGAGGGATAAATATATCTGATTATATAGGAAGTGCAGGGCCTGCAGCTTCCAAAACTAAAAAATGACATACCAGTGGCTGCCTGGACAGTTCCCATTTTCTCTCCATACATTACAGCATCAATCTTCAGCCATTTGGCCCCATTTCTCTGACAGACATCATCATATGAAGTAATGATTTTCACTAGTGCGTTTTGGGATCTAAGGTCTAAGAAATATTGTCAGCCATTTGGCCCCATTTGGCTGACAATATTTCTTAGACCTTAGATCCCAAAACGCACTAGTGAAAATCATTACTTCATACATGGAATATGTTTCTTATCTAAAGGGATGGGATTCACTCATTCATTTAAACAATGCCCACAATAGTTAGGCTCTGCCTGATGCTGTTACACTATATGACAAGGAAAATGTCCTCTCCATGGAGTCTTCAGTCTGTGTTAAACACAGTACAGAATAATGTATACTTTTGGTTTCATATGCTCAACCTTCTCTTTTCTCTGCGCTGATAGCACTTGTCATTGAAAAAAAACAGAATCAGTTTCAACAGAGTAAGTCTCAGCGTACTTAATCAACAACAACATTAAATTCCACCTGTTTTCTTGTATTCAATGCCAAATGCTCCATCTGAAGCATTAAATTGTTTTGAAGTAAAAATAAACTTATTTATTTTCATCAGAAGTGAATTAAAATTATTTCCTCTAATTAAAATTATTTACTAGTAGAAAACAATGAGATTCTATAAATGCAATATTTTATCTGTAACCATATTTTCCTACTTTAATAGAAATGTAACTTGTTTAATAAGATCATACCTACCTAGACATAACATTTGGGATTGTAACCAGATCTTCAAGATACCAAACTCAAGTGTCACTACAACGTATAGGAAGAAATGTTAAGTATTCCAAAAGGAGTATTACCACCACTGATAAAACTGCTGCCTGAGGAGAGTTCCCCTTCCTCCACACCCTCGCCAGCATGTGCTGTCATTTGAGCTTTTGATCTTAGCCATTCTGACAGGTGTGAGATGGAATCTCAGAGTCCTGAGTTGCATTTATCTGATGATTAAGGATGCTGAGCATTTCTTCAAGTGTCTCTCAACCATTAGGGATTCCTCCTTTGTGAATTCTCTATTTAGCTCTGTTCCCCATTTTTTGATTGGATTGTTTGGTTTCTTGGCATTTAATTTCTTGAGTTCTTTGTAAATTTTGGATATTAGCCCTCTGTCAGATGTGGGGTTGGTGAAGATTTTTTTTTCCCAATCTGTAGGCTGCTGTTTTGTTCGAATGACAGTGTCTTTTGCCTTACAGAAGCTTTTCAGTTTCATGAGGTCCCATTTATTGATTGTTGGTCTCAGGTCCTGAGCTGTTGGTGTTCTGTTCAGGAAGTTGTCACCTATGCCAATGAGTGCAGGCTTGTGCAACTACTATGGAGGTCAGTCTGGTGATATCTTAGAAAACCTGGAATAGCTCTGCCTCAGGACCCAGCCATAACACTTCTGGGTATACATCCAAATGATTCCTCACCAAATCACAAGGATGTTTCCTCATCTATGTTCATAGCAGCCTTCTTTGTAATAGCTAGAAACTAGAAACAACCCATATGTCCCTCAACCAAAGAATGGATTAAAAAACTATGGTACATCTACACAATGGAATATTACTCAGCTATCAAAAACAACAAAATCATGCAATTTGCAGCCAAATGGATGGAACTAGAGAAGCTCATCCTGAGTGAGCTAACCCAGACTCAGAAGAATGTACATGGCATCTATTCACTTATAGTCAGATTTTAGCCATATAGTACATGATAACTATACTACAACCAATGCACCAAAGGGAATAGGAACATAGACTTTGTTTCCTGTCAATGAGACACTTTGCCCTAGTGGTGCTGCCTTGTAGTCCCCCAGTGTATGAGGAGGCTCTTGGCCTTTATATGACTGCTGAACTGGGGTGGGGGACTGTTATGTAGGGACACTCCACTCCAGAGGAGTGGGATGGAAGGGATAGGGGGTAGAGGGTGGGAGGACAGGAATGGGAGGGGTAGAAAGAGGACACTGTGATGGAGATGTGACCTGAAGTAATAAATAAATATTAAAAAAAATAACTGCTGCCTGAGAAAACAGCTGAAGGATTCAAAAAGCATACACATGTCTCTTGGGAAACAGGGTTTTCAAAGTGACATTCACAATCTCTAAAACACATCCACATTTTCAAACCTTATCTTTTGAACAGTGTACCTCACTTTAATTCACACTTTTCTTGAACAAACCACTTTTTTAGTGTGAACTTTGTCCCACACACTTAAATTTGGACTCTTATTCCCACACAGGTAGCAAGCTTTGGAGAGGCTACAGAGTGTTCACAAGGCAAGGCCTGGTAGAAATTTGTCACCAGGAAGGGTCACCAAAAGTTATCCACACCCTACTTCTAGTCCTGTTTGCTGCTTCCTAGCCTGCTGCCATGTGAAGATCCACTGCCTAAGTCTCTGCCATTATCCACTGAGCACTCTACCATGCTTCCTCCACTGTGGCAGACTAACAGTCCTCTGAAAACATGAGCCAAAATAAACCCTTAAGTTCCCTCTGTCGAGTATTTGGTCATAACAACGGGAAATAGCCACACCATTGTGATAAATATTTTGTAGCATAAATTTACCCTAAATTTGATTGTAAACACGTTAATTTTTTATTCTCACCATCTACCTCAATGGGTTAGTTATGTTTGTTAAATGGTTTAAATGTATATAAACATTCAAGACTAAGCACTAACTACATATTATTTATCTAGCAAATGCATAAATGCTTGATTCCAGGTCAAAAGCCACATGCACAATAAGTAAAAAAAAAGTTAGCTTGATAACCATGCAATGGCAGACATCTGTAATTAGTAAACAACTAAGAAAAAAGCTATGTTTATGCCCACAGGAAGAAAGTCTTCAAGGAGAAAATGACATTTGCAATGGTTCTTCAAAGTTCTCTATGAAGACACATAGGCAAGAACATTTGTAGCAAATAATTACACTAACAATAATGATAGTGGAAGTATGAAATGCTACCATATTATAAAGTATACATAAGAAATTAAGGTTATATATTTCATCTTGACTACAAAGTAGGCACTGCTAGTGTTCAGAGGAAAAAAGTAAACACTAGCTAGTAGAAAGATCTACAACTATTCTGAATAAAGGAAAAATAAATAAGTAAATTCCTCACTAGCAAGGAAGTTCATGTTTGCAACTTCCTCTGCCAGCAACGGACTTTCTCCTTGATATACCCATGGCTGACAACCTCTCTTCATCCCACGGCACACGTTCCTCCCCACTTCCTTATCTCAAACAGCCTCCCCTGTGTTCTCTACTGGCTCCATGTTTCTCCATGGCCCTTTGTCACACTGCACGGAACTATGTATCTCTTTATGTCCTTACTAACTACCACACTGAGATGCAGCCATGAAATCACAGGCTTGTTTTGATCATTCCTCTCCACACTGCCTAGAACAGTATCTGACTCACAAGGAACGTTCAAAATTGTTTACTGAATTTCTTATTAATTGGCTTTTAAATATCAATGTTTGGGGAAGTCTTTAAGAAATTACTCAGGAGATTAGAAATCTAATCTGTATCAATTAACAAGTTCTCACTCCTTTATGGCTGACGTTAAATCTAAGTACAAATTTACAGGCCTGGTGGCACATGCCTTTAATCCCAGAACTCGGGAGACAGAGGCAGGTGGATCTCTGTGAGTTGGAAGCCAGCCTGGTCTACAAAGTGAGTTCCAGAACAGCCTGTAATGCAACACAGAGAAACTCTGTCTCGAAAAACAAACAAAAACAACAACAACAAAACAAATCTAAGTACAAATTTAGTAATACTACACTTCTGCTCAACTATTTCATGTTCATCTTAGACTTAATACGAAGTCTAGTCACTGTCGGATATTATTGTTTACTTATTGAACAAAATTAACAACACACTATGAAAAAATAACCAAGCAGAATTTCAAAATGCTTAACATTGCCTTCACAAGGTTCCTGTAGTAGTGAAGGTAACAGTAATGAAACTCCATGAGGTCAAGGACTAAGCCTGTCCTGACTCTACAAATACTTTCCATACTCTACCTATAGTATTGTATAGCATGCCTAATAATGTGCCTGATTTTACAGTCTCTCCTGTGACCTGATGAAAGACGTCATAACTAAGTAAAAGGGCCAAAAAAAATAAGCCCCAGTAGGAAATAATATGCACTCTGGAACCCACAAAAAAATAAAATAAAATCTACTAGCAGGCTCTCAACTACCAGTGCTCTGGTCTCTTCTGCTCCCGTCTTCTCAAACCCTCCCCACTGCTTCTAGCAGACTGTGGATGGGAGACATGGCAAGGACATTAAGCAACTACACAGCACAGGGCAGTCTCAAACAACAAAGCACAGTTCTCCAATGAGCTAATATTACTCCCCAATAGAGGAAGAAAACACTACAAATAAGGGTGGAGCTGCAATAGGAAGTGAATCTGTGGAGATAGCTTGGGGCTATCAGTCAATGAAGCACAGGAACTTCAGGACTAAGGTTCTAAAGGGACAAGCTCAGTGGTAAAACACCTGCTTATACTGAGTTCCATCTTCTCACTAGGGTAGCTTAAGGTTAGGGGTGGAAGTGATGCAGAAAAATGTCAAAGAAGAAACTTTTGAGAATTCAGCTTATTATCTAGTGTAGTACAAATCTTCACTCTAGATAATTTTATTTTCTAATAGTCCATGTGCAACTGATAAATGTACATACTGTGACAACATTTTATCACACAAATATAATACTTTATAAAGTGCACTTTTACAGTTGTACACTTTATGGGTTTAGATAAATTCAGTGAAACATGCAGCCACACTAAAAATATCATACAGGGCAGTATGACTGCCTCCCAAATCCTATGTTCTACCTGGTTCATCCTTTGCTCCCAATTCCTGCCAACTGCTCATCTTTTTAGTTCTGTCTTCTATCACAGTTTAGATCCTTATTATACAACCTTTAAAGTTTGGCTTCTTTTGACTAGTAAAATGGACTTAAGAGTCCACTCTGGGGAGTACAGAAATGGCTCAGTCAATAATATGTAAGCTGCGTAAGGGTCCAGCAGAAAGGTGCATCTATGATCCCAACTAGTCACACGGATATGGGAAGACCCTGGGGCATGCTAGCCAGCCAGTTCAGTGGCACCTGAAGGCTCCAGATTTATGAGAGGCCTTGTCTCAAAATGTAAGAATGACAAAGAAAGACATTAACATCCACCTCAGGCCTCTACACACACTCATGTATGTTTTTGTACACACACATGCACACTCATAGGAGCACAGATTCATTGTTTATTTTCACACTGGCTCATTTCCTTTTCTGCTAAATAATACTTCACTGTCTGGATGAACCAACCACAGCTTGTCTGTCCATTCCCTGCTAGAAGACATCTTGGCTGCAAAGCTTTGCCATCATGAACAAAGCTGCTACAAACAACTGTGTGGAAGTTTTTGCATAATTTTCCAACTCTTCTGGATAAATACCAACAGGTGTAATCACTGGACTTCATGAAAACTAGTAAGTTTTGTAAGAGACTGCTAAAGTGCTTTCTAGTGTTAGTTACACTATTGTCCACCCTACCAGCAGGGTATGAGCTCCCAGTGCTCCACAGCAGGTACTGTCCACAGCGGGTACTCTCCACAGCGGGTACTGTCCACAACGGGTACTGTACAAAGTAGGTACTGTCCACAGTAGATACTGTCCACAGCGGGTACTGTCCACAGCGGGTACTATACAAAGTAGGTACTGTCCACAGTAGATACTGTCCACAGTGGGTACTGTCCACAGTAGGTACTGTCCACAGCAGGTACTATCCACAGTAGGTACTGTCCACAGCAGGTACTGTCAGTACTCAGGATCTGCAAAACTATGAGGGGTATGACATACCTGTTTTCATTGGCATTTCCCACTAACATAATGTGGGGTATGTTTTCACATGCTTATCTGAACTTCCTTGATATTTTGGTTTTATTTTAATCTGGAGATATATATTTTCTACACAAGAATGTCTATCACAACAGTCTAGACAGTAAATTACAGACTATGAATACAGGGCTAGGGATGTGACTCACTAGTACAGTGCTTCCTAGCAGCTAGCACAAAACACTAGGCTCTGTCCTCAGCATCACAAGAAAAAAAGTATATATATAAACCACAGGCATGGTAATAAAAATAAACAGAAAAGAACACACACTGAAATGACAAGGTAACCTTGTGAGGATAAGGACACAGGCAGGGCTGACACTTCAGGCATAAAAGTCTTCTACACAAAGATACCTTTCTCCTCTGTTTGGCTAAGCCTGACCACACAAAGCTTCCAAAATGCATCAAATGTACTGTCATTAAGATTCCACTAAAGAAACATAGATGCCATACTTTCCATTTTGTCAACACGATCTATTGATACACAGAATATAGCTTAGAAACCTAAGTGACTGGGGGCGGAGCTAAAACAGTAAATGCAGTCTTTAGTTTCTGTCTTATAATACAGGTTGAGTCAGTAAACTTAATGCAAAAAAGAAAAGAGAGCCAGGTAAATCTTAACCACAAGCCAATGGCGCGGCCCACTAACTAAGCACACCACACCCTGCCAAGAGCTCAGCTAATCATCTTGGCGACTACTGAAGAATCTCATGATTAGGATTTGCTTACTTACTACCCCTGAAAGAAAAGAAAATAGTTGGATTTATTACTTCATCAACAGTCTAAACATTTATCAAATCAAATATTTCAATCTAAATACTTTTAGAGCAAACTTTAATATCATCAGGGACAGACAATTCTCTAGTATCACTTTCTAATATACCAAACACTGGATTCAAATTCAGAGAATGAATGATGTAATATCCTCTCTAGGTCAGCATCAATCTTATATTCCTGTGTTCTCTTACTCTCCCTACAGCTACCGCGAGACATCCAACCTATAGTAGGATTAATAGTTCTCAAAAGAAATTTTTTTAAATGCTGTGCAATTGTTTCAATTTACTACACACTCTATTATCTGGTGAACAACAGGCCTCTAAAAGACACTAGCATTTACTAGGGCACATCACACAGCAAAAGACATAGGAGAATGACAGCCCTGTTATCAGATGTGTGCCTACAGTACTATATTACAGTGTTATCAAAACACAAGTAAAGAATTCCAGAATCCCTGACACCTAAGGCTATCCAACAGTCAACATGACAGATCTTGCAAATAAAGGGCCTAGAAGCTATGTGCAGCTACATCTAATTACAGTGATGTATTATTCTGAAGGAAAAATAAGAACCCTTTGCTAACATCTCCTTCTAACTAATTGCCTCTTGGAACTCTGAATCTATGATCACTACCTGGCATAAAAAGTGCCTATTAATTTACCCTGACCCTAGCAGTAACAAAGTTGTTTCTCCTCACTGTAGGTTAGTGAGGTCCCCTACCAACGTGCTGTTTTTTCAACATGTTGTAACTTTAATTGAATTATGAGACACAAACTCAGTCTCTTACCACTTTCCATGGTATTTTTAAATTATAATTTCTTATCTGATTATTTCAATCCCATTTATTCCCATTTACCTTACTACCAACACAAAGCTACTTCCCATTTAGTCCCATTTACCCAAAACTACTTCTTAGGTCTCTGCTAATCTTTTCGGTAGCTTAGAATTGTTGCTTCTACCTAAAAACTATCTTAATATGAATATGACTCATTTCCTAGCACAGTCCTCTATACAACTTAATTCTTGGTTAGTCAACATGTTCCTTTAGTGTATGTAAATAAGGGAGTTCTTCATAAGCCATATTTAGATCTTCTCACACACCTCTTATTTTTCATTTCCTTTTATGTTATAAGTGCTTCCAGAATATAATAATGTATTTTTCTACAGCACTAAAGCATCTGTTAAATGGAAAAACATTGTTGACTAGATGCAAAGAAATAAAAGAAAGCAAACAGGTGCATGTACATACTCATTGACTCATGATTTCCCAGAATGTTGTAAAAATTTAACAAAAAATATTTTGAACACACAGAAGCCTTTCTAACTTCTCTCTAAAAATAAGAAAATTTCATTGACTGATGCAACATGAACAAGATAACTGAGAAGTAGGATCCCAACCTGCACTTGCTCTTCTTTCACTGTATTTAAGGCGAGTGCGACTTGAGATCTTACTGCACAAGGGAGTACACACACAAAAAATAAATAACAGTAACTGAAAACAGCACTATGAAAGCAAGCCACAATGAGCAATGATCACTAAATCTATCATGCCTAAGTCCACACTAGGGAAATAAAGAGAACCTTGTTGTTGATGTCAATCCAACAACAATTCATTGTTTTATCTCTCTGTCAATGCAAGGATTTAAAATCATATAAAATTAAATTAGTGTCAGTATTGCAGGTGAAAATTGAATGTTCTAAGGAAAAAAAGAAATATTCAATTTATTCTCATATTGTCACTTAACTTTAGGAAAATTAATTAGCCTCCTTTCCTTAATTTCTTCATCCAAACTATAATACCCAATTTTACAAAGCTATTGTCAGAACTAAATTATACATAAATATTATACATACTAACATATATTAATTTGATGGTCAGTAGATACTTATTATCAAGAATGGTAAGGTGCCCACCATGATTAGCTACTCAATGTCACGGTAGAAACATACTAAATCCCATTCTTCTGTTATACTACTGTTAAGAAAAATCATCAAAACAAAACTTTAAGTAGATCTAACTCAAATAACTGTTGGTTTTCTCCAACCCAAACAGACTTCAACTACAAAAAGACACAATAGAAACAAAATCAATCCAGCACTCACTGTGCGGTTATAACATAAATGGGTTAATTAGTCTACCTGCTAACTCCGATGTTCTCGTCAACAAGTGTCAGCATCATACTTCTTTCTCCCCATGGAGAATAAACCAAGGTTCTCACAGCATTCTCCAAAGGTAAATGGCTAGCTAGCTGCTGAGTTGTAATTCAGCCCAAGTCTGTCCAAACCTAGTGCATTTCTTTCTCTCCATCTTCTAAGCTGTTTAAAGAATCAAGTTTCCTAATCTTATCACTACCAACAAAGAATATTATACAAGAAAAGATTTATTCATTTGAATTCATTTATTTATCTGTTTTGTGTGATACTGGCATTCAAACTCAGAGCCTTTGTAGTCTAGCCAAGTGCCCTACCATTCATTCCCAAAGGAATATTCTGAAAGCAAGTTTCAAATCAGAAATCCTAAAAGCAACTTTGTTCAAAATGCTGTTGGACAGAAGTACACAACCTCAAAGAGTACTGTTCTGTAAAGGAAGACGTTCATCTAGCTAGCTAACTACTTGACTTTGGAGGAACATTGTACTCTGACAACACAGTTTTGTCATGTACTGGTTATTTGTTTGTTTTCAGTCAATTATTTGGGAATTCTTAATGTTCTGTAATAAAAATGACCACAGTTTTCCAACTGGAAAACCGAGTCCATTACCACACCAATAAAGTCTTAGCAATAAAAACAGGAATTCCCTTTTCTTACTCTTCTGTAACAAACTATCGTACTGTCCACAGCAGAGGGAGAAGCCATGCATAGACAACAGCAGGAGGACTCAGTCACAGAACTGGCATCAGGGGCATCTGTGGATCTGTGTTGACACTGCAGACACAATCTACAGGAGGTCAGTCAGCACACAAAAGAACAGGAGTTTTGTTCTGTGTTTTGAAAGCAGAAGTTTCTTAAAGCTCTAGAATATTAAAGATTTACATATTCAGCTCTACCATACAGAGCTACAAAGTTCCCTAAAATCGTTATTGGTAATTGAAAACATCACAGCAAACACTTTTAATACGGCCTCTGAATTTTAAAAATATCTTACTAGGCCGGGCGGTGGTGGCGCACGCCTTTAATCCCAGCACTTGGGAGGTAGAGGCAGGCGGATCTTTGTGAGTTCGAGGCCAGCCTGGTCTACAAAGCGAGTCCAGGACAGCCAGAGATATTCAGAGAAACCCTGTCTCAAAAAACCAAAAAAAAAAAAAAAAAAATATCTTACTAGGATGTTTACTATCCTGTATAAGACACTCACAAAAGAAGAGAAACTGAAGAGGACAGTAACAGCACTGCAAAGCTTCCATTCAAAAACACTGAAATTACTGTATTTAGCAAAACTGATACTGAACTGTGAGAAATAATTTCATGTGCTAAAACAATATTTTCTATCTTTTCAACATGACATTAAGTAGCGTGCAACTCTAACATATATTTTTGCTTCAAAATAAGTAGGTAGAAGTGAAGGCAGTTCACGATTAATCACCAATGATTCCTCACACACCACACATTAGTTCATTCCCAGTAATGTAAACTCAAATACCCCACATCAGGAAGTGTGGAAGCTCTCCCTCCAAAACATTACCAAGAATGCCCTTTTCAGACCCACTATCTTCTCTTACACAGATGTTCCTTACCTTCTGATGTCTCCCTCTCCTTTTACACCCTGAACCATGGCCATTCATCATCACTGCCCTGAAAACTGCTTCAGACTCCTTGCCTATTTTTTATTTCACCATGCTCAATTAGTAAAGCCATAATCACGCTAAGTGCAATTCTCCAACTCTCTTTACACCTGGCATCTGAACGTGGGTGAGCATGTCTTAAATTCATACATAACCAGAGATCTCACCTGCACTCGTAATGCTGCCAGAGCAAACATAAGACTCCCAGGTATACGCAAGTTCGCACTCTATTTCATACCTCGATCCTCAAACCACCTCACTCATTGCAAGGACTTTGCTTCTATGTTTCACTGAAAACCAAAGAATTAAGTGAAGCTACATGAAGAGAACTTCCATAAACTCACATGGCCGCACTCGCAGCTCCCTCAGTCGACCTCTTCATGTGGCTATCTCCTGTCACCCGGTTAGGCATTTATATAAGCCAAGCTGCACATTTGTGATTTAGTCTCATCCCACTTAGTACCTCATCACTTCAGAAATTCATAGGTAATGCTTTGCCCTTTGATGAATGTTGTCCCTGGCTATCAATAGGCTAGTTTTTCTTCCACTTAAAAAAAAAAAAAAAAACCAACAAAGAAAAAGAACTTCAGACAAATCTCCCTCATGAACATTGATTCAAAAATACTTAATGAAATACTAGCAAACCGAATTCAAGAACACACCAACAGTATCATACACCATGATCAAGTAGGCTTCATTCCAGGAATGCAGGAATGGTTCAACATACAAAAGTCTATCAATGTCATTCACCATATAAACAAGATGAAAGAAAAAAACCACATGATAATCTCGCTAGATGCAGAAAAAGCATTTGACAAAATCCAACACCCCTTCATGCTAAAAGTTCTGGAGACAACGGGCATACAAGGACCGTACCTAGAAATAATAAAGGCAATATACAGCAGGCCAGTGGCCAACATCAAATTAAATGGAGAGAAACTTGAAGCATTTCCTCTAAACTCAGGGACAAGACAAGGATGCCCACTTTCACCATATCTCTTCAATACAGTACTTGAAGTTGTTGCTAGAGCAATAAGACAACTAAAAGACATCAAGGGGATACAAATTGGAAACGAAGAGGTCAAATTATCCCTATTTGCAGACAATACGATAGCATACATAACCGACCCCAAAAATTCCACCAGAGAACTCTTACAGCTGAAAAACACCTTCAGCAAGGGGGCTGGATACAAAATTAATTCAAAAAAATCAGAAGCCCTTCTTTATACAACAAACAAATGGGCTGAAAAAGAAATAAGGGAAACAACTCCCTTCACAATAGCCACAAACAATATAAAATACCTGGGGGTAACTCTAAACAAGCAAGTAAAGGACCTGTACAATAAGAACTTCAAGCCCTTGAAGAAAGAAATGGAAGAGGCCTTTAGAAGATGGAAAGATCTCCCATGCTCATGGATAGGTAGGATCAACATAATAAAAATGGCCATCCTACCAAAAGCAATATATAGATTCATTGCAATTCCTATCAAAATGACAACATAATTCTTTATAGACCTGGAAAGAGCTATTCTCAATTTCATATGGAACAACAAAAAAAAAAAACATAATAGCTAAATCAATCCTGTACAATAAAAAAACATCCGGAGGTATGACCATCCCAGATTTCAAGCTGTACTAAAGAGCAATAGTAGTAAAAAAAAACAGCATGGTATTGGTATAGAAACAGACCAGTAGATCAATGGAATCGAATGGAAGACCCAGAAATGGACCCACACACCTATGGCCATCTAATTTTTGAAAAAGAAGCCAAAACCACACAATGGAAGGACAGCATCTTCAACAAATGGTGCTGGTCCAACTGGATGTCCACTTGTAAAAGAATGAAATTAGACCCACACTTATCACCTTGTACAAAACTTAAGTCCAAGTGTATCAAAGACATTAACATAAGCCCAGTCACACTAAATCTACTAGAAGAATAAGTGGGAAAAACCCTCGAACTCATTGGCACAGATGACAACTTCCTGAACAGAACACCAACAGCTCAGGACCTGAGACCAACAATCAATAAATGGGACCTCATGAAACTGAAAAGCTTCTGTAAGGAAAAAGACATTGTCATTTGAACAAAACGCCAGCCTACAGACTGGGAGAAAATCTTCACCAACCCCACATCTGACAGAAGGCTAATATCCAAAATCTACAAAGAACTCAAGAAATTAAATGGGAAGAAACCAAACAATCCAATCAAAGAGTGGGGAACAGAGCTAAATAGAGAATTCACAAAGGAGGAATCCCTAATGGCTGAGAGACACTTGAAGAAATGCTCAACATCCTTAATCATCAGAGAAATGAACTCAAGACGACTCTGTGATTCCATCTCACACCTCTCAGAATAGCTACGATCAAAAGCTGAAATGACAGGACATGCTGGTGAGGTTATGGAGAAAGGGGAACCCTCCTCCATTGCAGGTGGGAGTGCAGGCGTGTGCAACCACTATGGAGGTCAGTATGGAGATATCTTAGAAAACTTGGAATAGCTTTGCCTCAGGACTCAGCCATACCACTTCTGGGTATATACACAAATGACTCCTCATGGAATCCTAAGGAAGTTTCCTCATCTATGTTCATAGCAGCCTTCTTTGTAATAGCTAGAAACTGGAAAAAACCCAGATGTCCCTCAACCAAAGAACAGATTAAAAAACTGTGGTACATCTACACAATGGAATAAATCTCAGCTATCAGAAACAATGAAATTATGCAATTTGCAGCCAAATGGATGGAATTAGAAAAGCTCATCCTGAGTGAGCTAACCCAGACTCAGAAGGATGCACATGGCATCTATTCACTTATAGTAGGATTTTAGCTATATAGTTCAGGAAATCTATACTACAAACAACACACCAAAGGGAACATGGACACAGATTATTTATTTATTTAGTTATTATTTTACTTTATTATTATTTTTTGTTTGTTTGTTTGTTTTTTAGTTTTCTCTCCCTGGCAATGAGACACTATTCACTGGTGGTATTGCCTTGTAGGCCTCCACTGTATGAGGAGGCTCTTGACCCTCATATGACTGCTGAACTGGGGTGAGGGACTGTTATGTACGGACACTCCACTCCAGGAGTGGGATGGAAGGGTTAGGGTGTACAGGGTGGGAGGGCGGGGCTGGGAAGGGGAGAAAGAAGACAATATGATGAAGATGTAATCTGAAGCAACAAGTAAATAAATTTATTAGAAAAAAAACAAAAACAAAAGATACTCAACCCTATTTGACTGCTGCTGTTTCTTTTCTCCCCTTGCAGAAAATTTCCTAAAAACATTTCTAACGTTCTCAAATTCCTCTCCATTTCTCTTTTAAAATATTCAAATATACTTGTTCTAAATCACAAGTAACCTCCACATTACTAAATCTAGTGAGCTGTCTCACTGCTAGACCTACTTTGCCTATCAATTAGCACTGCCACAGCTGCCCATTTTCTTCATGTTGCTTCCAGGACAACAGAACATCATCTCTCTCCTCACAGACTGTTCTTACAGAAAGCATGAGCAGACTTCTGGGGCTCATGGTGGTATTAATTATCAATAATATATATATATATATAAAAGATGGCGGCGGCCTGCGCGGACGTATTTTGATTAAGGGGTTAACAGTCACAAGGCAGCAAGTGTTGCAGGACACTGTACAAAGGGCACGACCCCCTTTAAATCTTACCCAGCTACCCAGGAACCACAGAAGATCCCTGGGCAGGACGCTCCTTCCCAAAAAAAGGGCAAATCACATACAATGGCAGACCCATCAGAATCACACCTGACTTCTCCTCAGAAACTTTAAAAGCTAGACGGGCCTGGACACATGTCCTACAAGCCCTGAGAGAACATAGGTGCCCAGCCAGACAACTATACCCAGCAAAACTCTCTATCAACATAGATGGAGAAAACAAGATATTCCATGACAAAATCAAATTCAAACAATACCCCCTCACAAACCCAGCCCTACAGAAAATCCTAGAAGGAAAATTCCAACACAGAAAAGATAACTACACCCAAGAAAACAGAGGAAATAGAAACCTCCACAGCAACTAAACAAAAAGAAGCAAAAGACAGCCAGCAATACCAAAATAATGGGAAATAACAACCCCTGGTCACTAATATCCATCAACATCAATGGACTCACGTCACCAATAAAAAGATACAGGCTTACAGACTGGATCCGTAAACAAGACCCATCTTGTTGCTGTATACAAGAAACACACCTCACTATTGAAGATAAACACTATCTCAGAGTAAAGGGCTGGGAAAAGGTTTTCCAAGCAAATGGACCCAGGAAATAAGCTGGAGCAGCCACCCTAATATCAAACAAAATAGACTTCCAATTGAAGTTAATAAAAAAAGACAGAGAAGGGCATTACATACTCATTAAAGGAAATATCCACCAAGAGGTCATCTCAATATTGAACATCTATGCCCCAAATGCAAAGGCACCTACATTTATAAAAGAAACGCTTCTAAAACTTAAATCGCACATCGATCCAAACACTTTAATAGTGGGAGACTTCAACACCCCACTCACAACTATGGACAGATCATCAAGACAGAAGCCAAACAGAGAAATAATGAGTCTAACAGAGATCATGAACCAAATGGACCTAACAGATACCTACAGAACGTTTCACCACACACAAAAGAATACACCTTCTTCTCAGCACCTCACGGAAACTTCTCCAAAATCAACCATATAGTTGGACACAAAGATAGCCTCAACAGATACAAGAAAATTGAAATAACCCCTTTTATCTTATCAGACCACCATGGAATAAAGCTGGACTTCAATAGCAAAAGAATCAACAGAAAGTCTACACTCACATGGAAATTGAACAACTCTTTACTAGAGGACCACTGGGCCAGGGAAGAAATAAAGAAGGAAATCAAAGACTTCTTAAAATCCAACGAAAATGAAGACACAACATACCCAAACCTATGGGACACAATGAAAGCTGTGCTACGAGGAAAGTTCATAGCACTAAGTGTCTTCAAAAAGAAAATTGTGACAGCTCATATTAGTGAATTAACAGCTAAACTGGGTGAATTGGAAAAAAAAGAAGCAAACACTCCCAAGAGGAGCAGAAGGCAGGAGATCATCAAATTTAGGGCTGAAATCAACAACTTAGAAACAAAAAGAACTATACAAAGAATCAATGAAACCAAGAGTTGGTTCTTCGAGAAAATCAACAAAATAGACAGACCCTTAGCCAAATTAACTAAAAGACAGAGGGAGAAAACACAAATCAACAAAATCAGAAATGAAAAGGGAGAAATAACAACAGACATTGAGGAAATCCAGAGAATATTTGGATCCTACTTTAAAAATCTATACTCCACCAAATTTGAAAACTTAAGTGAAATGGACAATTTTCTTGATAGATTCCACCTACCGAAGCTAAATCAAGATCAGATAAACAGATTAAACAGCCCTATAACCCATAAGGAAATAGAAACAGTCATAAAAATCTCCCAACCAAAAAAAGCCAGGGACAGAGGGCTTTAGCAAGCAATTCTACCGTACCTTCAAAGAGGAGCTAACACCAATACATTTCAAACTCTTTCACAAAATAGAATCTGAAAGAACATTGCCAAACTCATTCTATGAGGCCACAGTCACCCTGATTCCTAAACCACACAAAGACCCAACAAAGAAAGAGAACTTCAGACCAATCTCCCTCATGAACATAGATGCAAAAATACTTAATAAAATACTAGCAAACCGAATTCAAGAACACATCAAAAGTATCATACACCATGATCAAGTAGGCTTCATCCCAGGAATGCAGGGATGGTTCAACATACGAAAGTCTATCAAAGTGATTCACCACATAAACAAGATGAAAGAAAAAAACCACATGATAATCTCGCTAGATGCAGAAAAAGCATTTGACAAAATCCAACACCCCTTCATGCTAAAAGTTCTGGAGAGAACAGGCATACAAGGACCGTACCTAGAAATAATAAAGGTAATATACATCAGGCCAATGGCCAACATCAAAATAAATGGAGAGAAACTTGAAGCATTTCCTCTGAACTCAGGGACAAGAAAAGGATGCCCACTTTCACCATATCTCTTCAATATAGTACTTGAAGTTCTTGCTAGAGCAATCAGACAACTAAAGGAGATCAAGGGGATAAACATCGGAAACGAAGAAGTTAAATTATCCCTATTTGCAGATGATATGATAGTATACATAGCGACCCCAAAAATTCCACAGAGAACTCTTACAGCTGATAAACACCTTCAGCAAAGTGGTTGGATACAAAATTAATTCAAAAAAATCAGAAGCCCTTCTTTATACAACAAACAAATGGGCTGAGAAAGAAATAAGGGAAACAACTCCCTTCACAATAGCCACAAACAATATAAAATACCTGGGGGTAACTCTTAACAAGCAAGTAAAGGACCTGTACAACAAGAACTTCAAGCCCTTGAAGAAAGAAATGGAAGAGGCCTTTAGAAGATGGAAAGATCTCCCATGCTCATGGATAGGTAGGACTAACATAATAAAAATGGCCATCCTACCAAAACCAATATATAGATTCAATGCAATTCCTATCAAAATACCAGCACAATTTTTTATAGACTTGGAAAGAGCTACTCTCAATTTCATAAGGAACAAAAAAAAGGCCAGAATAGCTAAATCAATCCTGTACAATAAAAAAACACCTGGAGGTATCACCACCCCAGATTTCAAGCTGCACTACAGAGCAATAGTTGTAAAAACAGCATGGTGTTGGTATAGAAAGAGACCAATCGATCAATGGAATCGAATTGAAGACCCAGAAATAGACCCACACACTTATGGCCACCTAATTTTTGACAAAGAAGCCAAAACGGCACAATGGAAGAAGGACAGCATCTTCAAAAAATGGTGCTGGTCCAACTGGATGTCCACTTGTAAAAGAATGAAATTAGACCCATACTTATCACCTTGTACAAAACTTAAGTCCAAGTGGATCAAAGACCTTAACATAAGGCCGGTCACACTAAATCTACTAGAAGAAAAAGTGGGAGAAACCCTCGAACTAATTGGCACAGGCGACAACTTCCTGAACAGAACACCAACAGCTCAGGACTTGAGATCAACAATCAATAAATGGGACCTCATGAAACTGAAAAGCTTCTGTAAGGCAAAAGAAACTGTCATTCGAACTAAAGGGCAGCCTACAGACTGGGAGAAAATCTTCACCAATCCCACATCTGACAGAGGGCTAATATCCAAAATCTACAAAGAACTCAAGAAATTAAATGCCAAGAAACCAAGTAATCCAATTTAAAAATGGGGGAAAGAGCTAAACAGAATTCACAAAGGAGGAATTCCTAAAGGCACTTGAAAAAATGCTCAACATCCTTAATCATCAGAGAAATGCAACTCATCCTTAATCATCAGAGAAATGTAACTCATCCTTAATCATCAAAGAAATGCAACTCAAGACGACTCTGAGATTCCATCTCACACCTGTCAGAATGGCTAAGATCAAAAACTCAAATGACAGCACATGCTGGCGAGGGTGTGGAGAAAGGGGTACCCTACTCCATTGCTGGTGGGAATGCAGGCTTGTGCAATAACTATGGAGGTCAGTCTGGCGATATCTTAGAAAACTTGGAATAGCTTTGCCTCAGGACCCAGCCATACCACTTCTGGGTATACACCCAAATGCCTCTTCACGGGATCATAAAGAAGTTTCCTCATCTATGTTTATAGCAGCCTTATTTGTAATAGCTAGAAACTGGAAACAACCCAGATGTCCCTCAACCAAGGAATGGGTTAAAAAACTGTGGTACATCTACACAATGGAATACTATTCAGCTATCAGGAACAATGAAATTATGCAATTTGCAGCCAAATGTATGGAACTAGAAAAGCTCATCCTGAGTGAGCTAACCCAGACTCAGAAGGACTCACATGGCATCTATTCACTTATAGTAGGATTTTAGCTATATAGTAGAAGGTATCAATACTACAACTAACACACCAAAGGGAACTTGGACACAGACTTTTTATTTTTAATTTTTATTTACTTTTTATATATATTTTTATATTTTTTTCTATTTTTTAGTCTTTTTGTCTATTGTATGCTTATTGGTTTGTTTGTTTAGTAGTTCTCTCTCCCGGGCAACGAAACACTTTTCACTGATGGTACTGCTTCGTAGATCCCCAATGAATGAAAAGGTTCTTGGCCTTCATATGACCTCACAACTGAGATGAGGGACTGTTATATAAGGACACCCCACCCCAGAGAAATGGGATGGAAGGGTTAGGAGGTAAAGAAAAAAAATGAAATGTGATGTTTTGGCCTTTTACTACTAATTGTCATAAACTGTTTAGGATAATTAAATATGCAAACTAATGGTTATGCAAGCCGGTCATTCAGTTAGGTACTATGACAGCCTACTATAGTTACTTTCTAAGCTAATCACAAATAAACCTGCTACAAGACAAGCAACATCTGCTTACCCTAATATAAGAGATAGATAGGGCCTCTTCAAAAAGCTCAAGAGATCTGCAGAATATGGCATTCAAAGATGTTTTTGTAACTTTAGATTTTTTTATATCAAGACATATCAACTCCTGACAGCACCCCTATTCTCCTCCAAGTAGTAAGTAGATGAGCATCGAAGAATCTCCATCAGGAGATGATTGAATTAGTCGCAAGCCTATCTCTTGGTAGGAAAAGGCCCTTGCTCCAACTGTAGACAGAATGCTGTCCAAAAAGGACAAAACCTGGAAGCAGGTAAGTTGACAGCCTAGCTCTGCCAAAACAGGGTAGGTAAGTCCTTCATAATTCCTGCTCTACAATCAATGTCTGTCAGAGAAATGGGGCCAAATGACTGAAGATCGATGCTGTAATGTATGGAGAGAAAATGGGAACTGTCCAGGCAGCCACTGGTATGTCATTTCTTAGTTTTGGAAGCTGCAGGCCCTGTACTTCCTATAAAATCAGATATATTTATCCCTCTCAGGTCTCTGAGGTGGTTGAAGAACAGATAGCTAGAGTCTCATAATTTAATTTTGAGTTGTTTAGGAGTCAAGAGAGTGTTATAGATCTAAGAAGATACTTTTAAAATTGTGTTGCAAGTTAGTATGAATGTTGAGTCAGATATAGAACTTTAAACTCATGGAGATGGTTAGATAGTAGAATGTTAAAGTCAAGTACCAAATACATATGGACTGGACATTGGGAATGTACGCTAAGCCATGTAACCCTCATAAGTGTGGCCTAATTACCTCTGTTGTACTGTATTGTATTTGTTATTATAAGAGAAAGAGCCATTTGTTGGACTGAAAGGAGAAACTGTAGGGGGAAATAAGATATACCTTAAAGCTAAAAGGAAAAAAAAAGGGAAGAGGATGGGGGGTTGAGGGTGGGACTGGAGGGGGAATAGGGAGTGGACTGCAATTGAGATGTAACTTGAAGAAATAAAAAATAAAGGAAAAAAATAATATATATATTATATAATATATATATTATTACACCTACCAACTTGCACTTTGAAGTATGAATTTTTTATTGAATGCTAGTTACATGTCAAAGAATTTTTAAAAAGAAATTTGTCAATCTTTCCCATCATCCAGTCACCAGGACCGATCAGAAATCTGGAACATAGGCATGCAATTAAACTTTTTTTTTTTTTTGACCCTAGGTTTGGGGGGAGAACCTACCTGGGCCACTGAGAACAGTTAGTTCCTTTTTCATCTAATTCTCTCTCAATAACTTGGATCTACTATTTTTAATTAAACACTTTCTTAATAAAAAACAGATCAAATGGGTGGGACAGTCTGACGTTCTTCTTGGCATGCACTATCATCAGAGTTTCAGAAATAACCTGCTGCCTTCTTGGTTTTTCCCCCCAAGTATAACATTTGTGAAAATGTCTTTTATTATTCTTAATGCTCTTTAGAAACCTCAGTTAAGTTTAGCCTTTACTATCATAGAGGAATTGTCCAGATCTGTCCCACTTCGTTACTAAGAGTTAGGTCTCTGATTTCCTGTCTTTTAATAATTTTATACCAGCTCAACTAACACCCATGTGCATTAGGTATTTCACTAAATACTGTTCAGTAAAATACTTCCTAAAACATACAGGACGAATTAGGAATCAGATGAGCAGGGAGCCTGTTTGTATCTCTTTATGCCACAACTCTAAGCACTTAATAGATCACATTAGTAAGGAGAGAATCATGGAAACATGAGTGGACAGTGTTGGGTTTTTGTTTTGCAAACACTACTCAGGATGTAGTTTCAGGATGTAGATTTTAATAATAGCAGATTAGAGGAGGAAAGACAAGTTGTCTACCTTCAGAAGCAAAGAAATATAAGCTAGCACAGGGCTATAATGAGACAGAAGTAAAAATTACAGCCTAATTTTACTAATTCAAAGAATTATCACTATTTCCACTCTGGTACACCACCTCCATAACAGAAGCAATCTCAACCAACATTCATTATCAAGCATAAAGATAAACTATCATTTTCCTTTTTACTTTACAAAAAGATGTACCTTGGTACATCAATTAAACTTTTTAATTGTATAAACTTTATTATGCAAAAACTATCAAATAAAAGCATTACAAATAAAAAGTAAATTTTTTTAATCTGTATCAATTTTTTTCTTTTCTCTTTTAATGTTAATTTATTACTTCAAGTTACATCTTCATCACAGTCCCCTCCCAGGCCCACCCTCCCAGCCTCTTTCCCTTTTCCCATCTATCCTATTCCTCTGGTGTGGGGTGCCCTACATATCAGTCCCCCTTAGTTCAGTAGTCATATGAGAGCTAAGAGCTTCCTCGTGCACTGGGGGCCTACATGGCAGCTCCATTAGGGCAAAGTATCCTGCTAACAGGTAACAAAGTCTATGTTCCTATTCCTTTCAGTCCATTGGATGTAGAATAGTTATCCTGTACTATATAGCTAAAATCCGACTATAAGTGAATAGATGCCATGTGCATCTTTCTGGGTCTAGGTTAGCTCACTCAGGATGAGCTTTTCTAGCTCCATCCATTTGGCAGCAAATTGTATTATTTCATTGTTTCTGATGGCTGAGTAGTATTCCATTGTGTAGATGTACCACAGTTTTTTTTTTTTAATCCATTTGTCAGTTGAAGGACATCTGCGTTGTTTCCAGTTTCTAGCTATAGCTCTACCTCAAGACCCAGCCTTACCTCTCCTGGGTATACATCCAAACAATTGCTCACCAAACCACAAGGACACATCCTCAACTATGTTCATAGCAGTTTCATTTATAGTTGGGAAAAAAAGTAAGTTTTAAATGATAATCTACTATAGCTTACTAAACCCATACAATCATAGACTTTTATTTCCGGGCCTCTTAATAACAGATCATACTTAACAGAAAACTCTCCCTACCACATGACACACTGGAGCAGTGCAACAGCTACCTTCCAGAAGGACAGAAGGGCAGGACAATATGCAAGGTGACATTAGATAGGCAGAACTTGCCTGTCTAATGTTGTCAAACAAAAGAAATGTTGTCAAAAAGGCTGAAAATTACTACCTCATTCTTACCTGCAGAATGCAATTAGAAATTTCTATGAAATGGTTTCAAGTGATGTAGAATGAAGGCAGTCATTCTTCAAACAGTGCTGACATTTGGAGTAAGTATAAGCTTTGCTTTCAGGACTGCTGCTACATAGGCATTATACCAAAAGTCCTACTTCTATTACCATAATCCAAACATTTAGCTTTCATCTACTGCATAGAACTTTGTCACTAAGAAATGTGATTTATGTCCTTAGCAATTAAAAGCAGTGTTCTTCCCATATCAGCAATCAAAAGATGACCAAAAGTTCAAGGCTGGCCTGGTCTACAGAAGTTCCAGGGCAGGCAGAGATACATAATTTTATCTGTCTTAGAAAAAAGTACTGGTTCTATCTTTAAGGCTTTCTGACCTCCCTAACACATATTGTCTATTCTCTACTCATTCAGCTTTGACATCTAATTAACTGCACTTACGACTGCTTCCCTGTCATCTCAGCATCAGCTTCTCAAAGGGATAGCAGAACTCACAACAAAGACCATCAACTCATGGGTCAGAACTGTCCTCAAATCTCAACTTCACTGCTCACTAGAATGTCATCTCCATCCAATCTCTCAAGGCATCAGGATTTTAGCATCATCAAACACAAAAGCTAACACACAATATTTACCATGAGGGCTTTCTATGGACAACAAGAGGGATCTAAATAAAAAATAATACGCAGTTGGAGAAAACACATTAGACTGGACAGTGCCTAGTAACACCTGAAAGGGAACATCCATCACAAAAAGGACTGGCTCTCCTCTTTGGTATCACGAGCTATTGTTTGTAGTGACACCTGTAATGACTGTCTTTTAAAGAAAATGCTCTGATTTCCATACAGAAAATTTCAGAAACATATATAACCATAAACTAGCATCCACCTGTCCCTCACTACCTGTGTCAATAAAATAATGTTTAGCACTTACTGAATTCTTATAGAAATCAATATCAAAATGGAAACTTTTCACTCAAACTATTCATAAACAGCAGTTTATGTTATTTTATTTCTTCAAAGGAGTATGTAAGCAAAAGAACTAAAGATAACTTTCAGAATTTATTTTAAAATGAGACTTTTATTTTCTACAGAGTATGATTTTAAAGTTGCCTTGGTAAATCTTCTAATGTGGTCTTAGAAATCTCATGAATTCATAAGCAGCAAGTTTCCTGCAAGGAGAAATTGAAAGGAAAAAGAAATTCTTATGTGAAATCAGTGGGGGAAAAGTTCATGAAGAGAAATTTGGGGGAGTAGGTCTTGGCTAGCTAAGATGCCAATATTGTAGAATACATTCAAAAGTTCAATTAATAAGAAACTTTTCCATAAGTGGTATCAACTTGAAGAATTTAAAGAAAAAAATAAATTATCTGTGGTACATATATCTAGAGAAACTAAGCAATTAACTAGAAAAAAATGAACACAATTCATTTTCCATAACAATAATAAATTAAAATTTTACTGAAACCATAGCAGAGTGATGATTTTTCAAGTAAAATTTCAACTAAACTCTGAATTCATTTGGGGCAATCACACAAAGACTTTATTCCTCACTATATTAAGTGAATTTTAATCCCCCAAATACTGTAACAAGGCTTTCTTTGTGTAGGTGGCCAGCGGGGAGAGCCAGTAATTACTTTGACTGCAATTTTAATTACTGGTAACTTAAGAAACTAAAGTCTTAAGATTCCTTTCTCCTTCTGATGCCACATGTACTCTTTCTTTCTAAGCTTTTGAGAAAGATACAGTCAACCGGGTAACTAAAGAGTGAGAGCGCCTCTCAATGACCCAAAACTGCATGAGAAAGAATGAAGGCAAGCAGGCAAGTCCAGCAGGCCTGAGTGGTACTGTCAGCTCTCCTCACTCACTGGTCACAGGGAAGCCCTGGCATCTCTCTAGCTTCTTTTGCTTTGATTTTCTATGACCTGAGGAATGTAGACTCAACAGTTCTGTCTCACTCCAACTTCACTTGAACATTTTGTCCTTTCTCATTAATTTTAAAATCTTCACTTATACAGTTAATAATTCAGAAAGCACTTCTCAATCTAATCTCTTGGGTACCTTATGAAGTAGATATTTGTATTACAAATGGAGTATTGAGGCCCAGAAAGAAATACTGTTAGAGCCAAAAGTAGAATCTCAAAGATACCAGAAAGATTCATGACTTAGAATTCATACAAATGTAAACAGTTTAAAATATAAGCAAGAGGAGCTATAATAAACACAACTTACTTTTAAATGTAATTTGAATACTTTTAAATGTATTCAAAAGAAGTTTTTTGAGTCAGATCTCATATATTCCAAGCTGACCCTGCACTGCCTATATAGCTGAGGATAACCTTGAACTTCCTGCCTCTACTCCTCACTTGTGGGAATACAGGAGTGCATCATTAGGTCTGGTTTTATGTAACAGCAAGCATCAAACTCTGAGCTTTTATGGTTTTTCAAGACAGGGTTTCTCTGTGTATCCTTGACTGTCCTGGACTCACTTTGTAGACCACGCTGGCCTTGAACTCACAGAGATCCGCCTGCCTCTGTCTCCCTGAGTGCTGGGTTTAAAGGTGTGCGCCACCAAACCCAGCAATTACAGACAGCTGTGAACTGCCATGTGGGTGCTAAAACTGGGTCCTTTGGAAGCACAGTCAGTGCTCATAACCACTGAGCCATCTCTCCAGCCCTAGGGAAGAAATTTTTAATGAATTTTCTGAATTGGTTCTTTATTCTTATTAGATTTAGGAAACAATAGACTATTTCCATTGGTAAAGATGAACAAGAGAGCCCACAACACAGTGCATCAATAAAAATACACTAAATATAATAATTGAGTATTCCTGACGAAATATTATTAAACCAAGGTTCTGTATGACCATGTATTTGATAGCTTAGAGCATCTTTCAAACAAGTATAATGAGATTTGCTATTAGCTGGTTCCTTACTGCTACATGAAGTGGGAAAACAAAAGAAAACTTTCAAAGTTTCAGATGCCTATTTCAAGCATGGCTTAAATGACCTACAAGAGTCTATCTCTAAGCGTAAAGGAAAATGGATTCACTGTAGCCACAGAGTCAAGTTCCGAACTCCACAACCAGAATGTCATCCTGAGTACGTGTTTGACTAAACAAATCGAATTCTCAGACTCACAGAATACTGAGTATTAAATCAAAAGTTCTGATCTATGGCCATACCACCCCGAGTGCACCCGATCTCATCTACTGATGTGGAAGTGCTGAGACCCTGAGAACTGGGATGATGAGTGTACAGTCTGTGATGCTGAGTACTTCAAACATCTAACTGAGCTTGGGCTTTGGTAGTGGAAGCAAACTTTCTATGCCCTGGGGTGAACTTTGCTGCTATGATTTGAACACAGTCCCAAAGGTTTGTTCCTCAGGGTGACAATGTGAAAACTGGTGGCACCTCTAAAAGACAGAGCCTAGTGGAATATGTCACTGGGAATTCAACACTAGGAAGGGGTCAAAACTGTTTATGAGTAATTCCAGCTGTTCCTTAGTTATTGTAAGAAAGCAAGATCAGCTGCTCCTTCTGTTTTCCCACCTCACCTCATGGTCTCTATTAAATGTACTGTCATGAAGTCATCCACCATGAAATGCTCATGAGAACTGAAACAGTATCAACACTATGACCTTAAACTTCAAGGACTCTAACACAAACATCTATTCTTTTATACAGCATTTTGGAATTTTTTTTTTTTGAGACAGGGTTTCTCTGGCTGTCCTGGACTCACTTTGTAGATCAGGCTGGCCTCGAACTCACAGAGATCCACCTGTCTCTGCCTCCCGAGTGCTGGGATTAAAGGCGTGAGCCACCGCACCTGGCTTATACAGCATTTTGATAACAGAAAATGGACTAATAAATATACTTGCTTTTCATGAAGACTGTAATGGCTTCTTGAGATAACCACTTTGCCAGAAATAGGGGATTCTCTTCAGGACTAATCCCTTCTCTGCCACTGGTTTTAAATATTACCAAATACCAGTTCCAGCAAGTATCAAAATACAACTCATGGAGAGGCATTCAGTTTATATGAACTGAAAACTAGAAAGTATGTGTGGAAATTGGTGTTAAGAGTGGAGGATAATATAAACAAAGTTCAAAATTGACCAGGTCAAATGTATTGATATCAGCTGTTAAACAGAAAGTCTAAGTTAATGGACTAGCTGGTTAGTTGCTAAATATAAATCAAAATGACCCATATATCAAATTAAGTTGCAGGGCCAGTACTCCTAAAGCATATACTATCCAAAGGTTTAGGTCAGTCAGAATAAAAGAGTAGTTTATCACATAAAATCTGTTTAACTAATTCATGAATATCCAGATTACTCAGCTTTCACCACAATTACAAGAAATAAATCATGAGGTGAGTCTCAGCATAGTTAAAGAGCTCTAGAGTTGCTGTCTAAATCACAAATTACCATGGGAACCTCTATCACTGATGTGATTTTAACTGCAATGAGGATAAATAGATCCTAGGAAATCAGGGGCCATGTAGCAGAACCTAACAACCAAACACAAGGTGAGCACAGTTACCTAAGGGACAGCAAAATCCAAGTAATCAGACTACTCTGGTACATGGAGACCAACAATGCATGTATAGGAAAAACTTCTGATTTGATCTGGATGGTCAGAGGGTCAAATCAAGAGAACTAAAGTCATTTTAAGTTACCAAGACAAAGAGTCAAGCTCTTCTGTAAATTTTACTGTACCAGATGTGGTGTCTCTCCTTACAACACCAAGTCATTCCTTGGTACCTGGTGTATGCAATACTGATCTGATGTATTGTATACAGTATGCAAATACTGATCTGAAATATACTTGTTTTTTTATAGTTATATTGAGTTAAACATAGGGTAGGCTTGCATAGTGGTCCTCATGGAGGAGGTTCTTTTTGAAGACCTCCATCATATTCTTTTTTTTTAAATAAATACATTTATTTGTTTGTTGCTTCAGGTTACATCTCCATCATATTGTCCTCTTTCCCCCTTCCCAGCCCCGCCCTCCCACCCTCTACCCCCTAACCCTTCCATCCCACTCCTCTGGAGTGGAGTGTCCCTATATAACAGTCCCTCACCCCAGTTCAGCAGTCATATGAGGGTCAAGAGCCTCCTCATACACTCGGGGCCTACAAGGCAATACCACCAGTGAAAAGTGTCTCATTGCCAAGGAGGGAAAACTAAAAAACAAACAAAAAAATAATAAAGTAAAATAACAAACAAACAAACAAACAAATAAATAAATAAATAAAAAGTCTATGTCCATGTTACCTTTGGTGCACTGGTGGTAGTATAGATATCCTGTACTATATATAGCTAAAATCCTACTATAAGTGAATAGATGCCATGTGCATCCTTCTGAGTCTGGGTTAGCTCACTCAGGATGAGCTTCTCTAGTTCCATCCATTTGGCGGCAAATTGCATAATTTCATTGTTTCTGATAGCTGAGTAATATTCCATTGTGTAGATGTACCACAGTTTTTTAATCCATTCTTCAGTTGAGGGACATCTGGGTTGTTTCCAGTTTCTAGCTATTACAAATAAAGCTGCTATGAACATAGATGAGGAAACTTCCTTAGGATTCCGTGAGGAGTCATTTGGGTGTATACCCAGAAGTGGTATGGTTGGGTCCTGAGGCAAAGCTATTCCAAGTTTTCTTGGAATACTAACCTCTATACTAACCTCCATAGTGGTTGCACAAGCCTGCACTCCCACCAGCAATGGAGGAGGGTTCCCCTTTCTCCACACCCTCGCCAGCATGTGCTGTCATTTGAGCTTTTGATCTTAGCCATTCTGACAGGTGTGAGATGGAATCTCAGAGTCGTCTTGAGTTGCATTTCTCTGATGATTAAGGATGTTGAGCATTTCTTCAAGTGTCTCTCAGCCATTAGGGATTCCTCCTTTGTGAATTCTCTATTTAGCTCCGTCCCCCATTTTTTGATTGGATTATTTGGTTTCTTGGCATTTAATTTCTTGAGTTCTTTGTAGATTTTGGATATTAGCCCTCTGTCAGATGTGGGGTTGGTGAAGATTCTCTCCCAGTCTGTAGGCTGTCGTTTTGTTCAAATGACAGTGTCTTTTGCCTTACAGAAGTTTTTCAGTTTCATGAGGT
>CAJQZJ010009649.1:6300699-6311052 GCA_907164525.1 Lophiomys imhausi | reverse complement strand
AATTAGGTGGCCATAGGTGTGTGGGTCCATTTCTGGGTCTTCAATTCGATTCCATTGATCTACTGGTCTGTTTCTATACCAATACCATGCTGAAATATACTTGTTTTTGTTGTTTTTTTTTTAAACACTGTTAACGAAGACAATCAGGTACAGTTTGTTTTCTACAAGCAAAATTGTATTTGAAATATACTTTCACTCTCTTTTACCTCAGGGTTGCATCAACTTTCTTGGCCTGTGTTCTAAATGTTGCCCATAACAACAAATGTTCTGCAAAAAGCTGAACTACCATCCAAGATTTATATAACTTGAGCCACATGATCCAGAAGATGCTTGAAGTGGCAATGGCAGATATATTGTCTGAATCCTTTACAAGTCACTGTGCTGGTAAATCAGAGTACAGACCCTTGGGAACTTGGAACAGAGCCTTGCCATCTTCCATGGAAAGTTAACTTTCCTTCTGGGAAACAGATGCTGGTTGTTCCTGGGCTTTATTTGAGACTACATAATAAGTTACCAAGTTCCTATGCAATCTCAACTCCATCATGAACTAGTGTTAACTGAACCAAACTCATAATAGTGGGCAGATATTGCAGTACTGCCAACAAATGGAACTATTTCATGCAAGATGGAGATCAAGCTAGGCAGTGGAGGCAAGCACTTTTAATCCCATCATTTGAGAGGCAGAAAAAGCAGGTGGATCTCCAAGTTCAAGGCTAGCCTGGTCTACAAAGCAAATGCCAGGACAGCCAGGGCTACACAAAGAAACTCTTGTCTCAAAAAAAAAAAAAGAGACAACAACAAAAAGATGGAGATCAAAGTACACCCTAAAGGTTCAAGCAACTTAAAGAACAAGCCCTGATGCCCATGACTCCCATTCGTGCTACATTATTTTCTCTCTTCTAGCTCACACCTATGGCCACAAGGGATCAAGTACTCAGAGCTGACTAGAGAAAGAAAAAGTTAGGTCTGTTTCAAAGATGATTATAGACAATATTCATATACCACCAGAAAACAATGGTGTGGCCCCTTCTGAGACAGTCCTCTAGTAGAGAAGGGGAATCCACATGGTGGGCAATGCTTTAGTTCTTCTATTATTTGGAAGAGTGGTTACGAAACGCTGATGCACAAATCAATTTGCAGAAAATGCCCCATAGTTTAGCTAGATGGTCACAAACTTGAAAGGACATGACCAGAAAATTGCTATGAAGGAAGACTAAAGAAGATATATTGACAGAGCTCTTTGAGTGGGGGTGGAGGGAAATGGAGATATGTGCCTAACATGAATGCTCACCCAAAGGGTGGTATCAGTAAAGAAGTATTTTATGGATCAAGTGGATAAGATAACTTATTCTGTAAACACCACTAAGACTCTTTCCCTTATCACTCCTCTCATTACCTGATAACCTTATGAGCCAAGAGGCCATGGGAAGGAAGAATATTATGCATGTGTTCAGGAACATAAATTTTTACTCAGACCTAGCCAGAGTCACTAATGTGCCAACAGTGAGTCCCTATTATGGTACCAATCCATAGATTATCAGCCAGCTACCTAGAGGCAGGTTAAATATACTAAACCATTTTCACCATAGAAAGGGCAGTATTTTGTTGTTACTAGAACACACACTGGATATGGATTTGACTTACCTGAATACAATGCTTTTTCCAAACCTACCATCCATGGATTTACAGAATGTCTTATCTATCATCTAGTTATTTCACACAGCAGTGCTTCTGATAACAAATTCACTTAAAAGCACATGGAGCATAACAATGGACCATGCTCAGGAGTTCACTGGTCTTACCAAGTTGCCCATCACCATAATGTAGCTAGCTTGACAGAATGGTGATGAAACGGACTTTTGAAAGCTGTTATAATATCAAGTAGGTGGCAAAATACTTTTTAGATGTGGAGTAATGATACCCACAAGGTTGTGTATGCTCTAAATTAGTGTCTTGTTCCCAGACTTCTAGACTGACCAGTCTCTATAATCACCTGAACCACTTCCTTGTAATAAATTTCTTTAGACCTATACAGGTAAATATATAAATATGTGTGTGTGTGTATGTAACATAATTAAATTACAAGTTCAAAGACTTAAAAGATGACTAAATTAATCACTAGTGTAATTATAATCATGCACATTATGGTGGTTTGAATGAGAAAGGTCTCCCATAGTCTCAGTGTTTGGACACCATGGGCTCTTGGAGAGGTCTAAGACATGCGGCCCTGCTAAAGGAAGCATGTCACTGGAGGTGAGCGACTCTGACATTTCTAGTTCTCTCTCTCTCTCTCTCTCTCCCTCTCCCTCCCTCCCTCCCTCCTTCCTTCATGCTTGAGTTTGAAGACGAGCTTTCAGCTTCCTTCTCCAGCTGTCATACCCCTCTGCTTTCAGTGTGTTGGGTCCTTACCCTTCTAGAATGATAAGCCAAAAAAAAAAAAATATTCTGTTAAGTTGCCTTGGCTTTAATGTTCTATCAGAGCAACAGAAAAGTAACTAATACACAAGTGGTATTTTTTAAATTATATTAATTTATTTATTTTGCCTTGGTAGGTATCAAACCCAGACCCTTGCACATGCTAGGAATGTTAATTTACAATTCCATGTTGGTGGGGGGGGGTGGGAAGATTACTAAGACTTTTAAAAATATTAAGAAGGAAGAAAGATCCAGACAAAGCAAGTAAGAGGAAGACCAAGGAGAAGAAATAAAAGCAGTTTAACCATAAGAGTAAGGAGAAAAAGACTAAAATCAATTCTATGCTTTAATGAATCAGGGACACAAAAAGAAGGCAAAACAAAATTTTATGTATCCATTTGGTGTTTATGCTATTCTACAATATTTTTAATCATATAAACCTTATGTTTTTATATTACAATGAGCTTGACTTTCAGGAAAATAAAGCAGAAAGGTTTTAACTTTCCACTGGATTTAGTATATGCACTGTACCACTTCTCAACCTCCATAGCTAGCAAGGGAGAGTTATTACTTCCCTATTCTGAGACAAGCCCTTCTACACCCTGAAATCAACAGCATGTAGAAAGCAGACCCTTTTCAAATACAGATGTCACATCTTCTCTCTAAAACCATGCAGTAGCTTCCCATCTCGTTTCCCAATGTCCTCACACTAGTAAAAAGGACTCTGTGAATTTTTTCTACATTGTCTCTCTGACCTAGTCTACTCTTACCAATGCTTACTACACGCCAGCCCAGAGTCTATTGAAAGTTTCCCCAAAGTCCAACCATGCCACCCTCTCCAAAGTGCAACCACAGCACCCTCTCTACCTAAGGAGAAAGAAAAAGGTATCAAACCTGTCTCTTTGTATTTCCTGTCAAATGTTTCCTAAGACAATTGTATTGACCACAGTATATAGACTAGCAAATGTGTGTGTACACACACACTGTCCCTCACATTCACTCTCATTTCCCCCCCCCCCCCTTCCTCTCCCCTCCCTCTCTCCCTCTCCCTCTCCCTCTCCCCTCCCCTCTTCTCTCCTCTCAAATTTTTCGAATGTAGCATTTATCACCTCTGGACATGCAAGCATACTTGCCCTGTTTGCTATTTTCCCACTTCAATATATGATCACTGCTTTGTTTTACTCAGTACTCCCCCACTTACAACATGTGCCCAACAGATAAAAATTGAAATAATATACTGGCTTTGCATTAAAATATTAAGCAATCTTTCTAACTATGTAACTATGAAAGAAATTGTCATTTGCTGAGTTTGCTGTCTCCATTCTCCTCACAGATTTTGTTCTACAGCATTAATGAAAAGACAGCCAATCTCCTACCTGTCAAGAGTTTTGTTCTCTTCTATATAACCACAGATGATGAAATCCACAGTCCCAACTTCCTCATTCACCAAATAAGAGGAACTAGTCATAGTAACCAGCTTGTTAAAAATCTACTCTCTAAAACTTAAATGTGAGGCAATGTTTACATCAAACTTTCAACTATCCATCATGGTATTTCTTAAGCTAAATCAGCACTGTATGAGTAAACACACTTGTGCACTCCCACTGCCTACATGTAAACTTAGATACTTAATTTCACTTCATTCTCATAATGCAAAGAGCACTGGACTCTGTTTGAAAGCTCCACTGCTCCTAGACTCTTTAGTGTGGTAAGCACCATCTATACAAAAGTTACCTTCTATCATTACTTAGTCAAAACACAAAGAACTCACAAACTCCGTCACACATATCATACACTAAAACCCAATACTCGTAAACAAAGGAGAATCTTACAACTCAAGCCAGGATATCTATCTTCTACTTTAACATTTACTAAAACATAAAATATATAGCTTCACAATCCATGGTTCCATTTAAATTATAACCAAAAACAAGGAAACGAATCCAAGGACAGTGGTCCACCTTGAGCAGAGGCACACAATGATTACAAAACATTCAGGGTAAGGACAAGTATTCCTTGATGTAGGTACTGACTAGAAAGTGAGTATTTGCTTTGAAAAAAAAAAAAAAACAAAAGCAGATAAGCTGTATATTGATGACTGTTTAAAACCCTATGAAAAGTAAATATCAAAGTAGTTTAAGCCCATTAAAGACAATGGTGAACAGATCAACACAAATCAATAGGAGTATCTGTACTTTTGCATATGTGCTAACAGTAACTGTATTCATTCTTACCATACAGAGTACATTCTAAGAAAGGAATTGGTACATTTTAGAAATTATTACTTTCTAAAATAAAATAAGCTCTTTATGAGTCAAAGATGTTAATATTCAACAGGCAGAAAACAGTAACTTAAGGTGAACCTGTACCTGGCAGCCCTGTGAACTGCGCTTAGCTATTTCAAGTCTCTATATAAAATGAGAATCTTCCCCTCAGACTGCCATGAGGATCAAATGAGTCACGTCATACAAAGCACAGTAAGCACTGAATAAATGCTGGTTTATGTATTCAGGAGGACACTTAATCTGCCAGTGCTGCTGCACAAATAGTGTTTCTAGGCTAACCAGAGGAAATGGGTACTGAAATGGGAAATGGAGCCCTCTTAAAATAGTTGTACTTACTCTACATACAAAGCAGTATCACTAACTGTCAAGTTTTCTTTGTGTTTAAGTTTGTCAAAGCAGTTGCTGTAGTAGCAATCAATCATACTCCAGTCTCATTCTGGCTTTTAATCCTTTATTACACCTAAGACCTGAACCACTTTTAAAAATGAAATAACCATTTGAAGCACTGGATCACCATAAAGCAATGGCATGCTTTTAAGGAGTTACTACGTGCTAAATGCTATGCTCAACCTTTTTTCCTGTATTCACAGCAATCCTATTAAATAGATATATTCAATATGCTGACTAAGACGGCATAAATCCCTTTACTAGAGAGCACATTCTATGTCATTCACTCCCTCACTTTAGTTACCAGACACTTAATGTGCAGAAGTCAGATCACAACAAAGAGGTGAGCGCTCTCCAGCCCAACCTCCATCCACCATATTTTACAGCCAGATCTTCTCTGCCCGAGGACATGAGGAAGCATCTAATCCCATTATTTCAATCCTGCTTCAGATAATGTTCCGCTTATCAATTTGCCTGGTGTTAATCCAGGTGACAATTGGTAAGCCTATTGTTAACAGGAACTTTTCAGAAAATATGGTGCTCCAAATCCATTGGATGTCCATATAATGAAATTATCAGCCTTGAAAATTTATGTAAACCACTTGGTATATCACAGAAACATATTCCAAAACCTTTGCATGCTTTTCCCTGTCAACTAGTAAAACTAAATTATTTAATATAACACTGTCTCCTTCAAATAAATAACTGTAGCAGGAAGTTTTCATTTTGTTTGTCACTTTTTCCTATCATATTTTCATGGTACTATTCTACTTCCAACTGTAGCTCTGTTATAGAAAATGAATCAATTATAAAACCTTGCCCCACACAGCATAACTTATTGCATACTCTCTGCACCTCAGACAATGTCCTAGTATACACCAGTTCACTGAACTCCTATGTAACAATCTTTCTAGGTATTGGGACAATCTTAGGTTCAGAGGGAAGAAAAATTAATTTACTGAACACCAAATTGTAGGCAGTAGAGTAATGCATGTGTATATACATACACAATTTAATCCTTACTGTGACAGGAATTAGGCTCCACCAAAGAAAAACTGAAGCACAAGAGCCCTTAAGGAGACAATACATAACTGAAACACAGCGCTATGGGCTGAGGGTGTGGCTCAGAGACAGAATGCTTACCCCTAAGTTCAATCCTCAATACTAGAAATTAATGGATGGATGGATGGATGGATGGATGGATGGATGGCTATGTTACTCTAATGACAAATTTTGGTCCATTATTCATTTCTGTATTTCTATATTTCTCTCCCAACCCTTCCCTACATATGTACTCCAGTATCTATGGTAAAAGAGACATATAGGTAACACCTATACTTACATTTTAAAATCATTAAGTAAAATGTTAATGACAAACTAAAGAACAAACTTGCAACTATTTAAAATGAACTAACATGTGCAAAAAAGGGCCATATACAAGAGGAACTGGCAAAAGAAAGTAAAAACGACATTGCTACATTGTGGTAACTGACAGATAACTTTCAGAAATCCAAGTTGTTAAGAAATTCAAGAGCTGTGGATGTTGCTAAGTAGTAGAGTGCCTGCTGAGCATCTACTAGCAAGGAGAGGGGAAGAGAGGGAAGAAGAGTGGGTCTCAACCCTTTCGATAATTCTTATTTTTACAGTAGCTACAGAGGTAATGGTGGCCTGAAGTAGAGGACAGCAAAGAAAAATGGAGACTCGTAAGCGTTCACCAAATCCACAGTGTTTACCGACAATGGTTAGGATATGAGCCATGAGGACTAAAGCATCATACACTGATCTTGAGATCCTGGTTGAATCACAGTTTACAAAGCTGAGCCTTAAAGTGTTCTTATATTGATGGAAGCCTGGGGAAGTGTACTAAGAAGTACGTACCAAGTGAAACACTACTGAGTTTAGGCAAGGTTTATTTCTGTCACTATCTATGAGATAATGGGCATTAGAGTAAACTAAAGGTTTAAGCTTTCATTTTCCTCAGTATCTCCTGTTATCATAGAATTTTAGGGAAGATTAAACATGATCCTTTAAAAACCACTAAATATAGTCAATGCTCAAAAATAAATTAAATTTACCAGAAGTCACAGTATACTATGTTGGCACTCAGAACAGAGAAAGCCCTCAATACATAATCTGTGGCTAAGACAACAGATAAAAAATAAATGATAAAACAGTTCAGGTCTTCTGATTTGACTACATAATCCTGCCAGAAAATTATGCACTCTTCCCCAGGAAGGAAAAAAGTAAGCAAATGTCCTTACATTATGAAATCAACAAGAGAACTATAGAATATTAACCAGCTTTTCAGGTACAAGTAGATATCATAATCCAAGGTCTTGAGGGGTCAGCATTAAACAGAGTAAAGTCCACCAACTAAAACTATACATAATTCCTAAATCATACGAACAATTGAAAAAGCTTACTGGCCTGTTCAGGTAGATGAGTCAATCAAAATGCAATGTGAAGAAAGTTCACATCTTAGAAATTAGTTAAACCACCAGAGAACAGGCAGCAAAGAACCACCAAAAAGCTAGACAGAGAACAAGGGTGAGTGCCAGGAAAAGAACAAAATCTAACCCTGAAGGAAACACAAGAAGACATTACCAAAGTAAGTCTATTTTGATGCAGGAGTATTCAGCCAGCCTACAGGAGAACGTATCACCAGAAGTAAACAAGCACATCTGATAAATATGCAGTCGGTTCCTACACTGCAGTATGATGCCAGAAGATGCAGCCACTAACATCATAACCACAGATGCTGAGATTTATTCATATTTGTTAAGTTCATAGTTAGCATATAAAGTACTGAGTTTCACTGTGGTATTTTCATACATACTTTTCCTTATTGATTCTCTTCCCACAAGCCCCCAGTCCCTCCCCTGCTAATCTTCTTCCTTCTCCTAAGAGTCCCCTTTTGCTCTAAAATGATGAAAATCAAAAGATCAAACCCTAGTCTAAAATATTGAGATTAAAATCTCAAAAACTTAATTATAGGAAAATTTTAAAATTATTTTCAAGACATGGATTTATATGTACCACAAGAGGCCCTACCTAGTACAGAACACATCTGTATTCCTAACATTTGAAAGGTTAAACTATTAGAGGCCAGCCCTGTCAAAAAGAAAAAGAAAAAAATAGAAAGAAAGAAAGAAAGAAAGATCCATTGACTACTTAAGACAATATACATATTTCTGCAAGCATAAGCAGAAATACAGTACTTGTACAGATGTGATACTTATAAACAAATATTTGCATTTATCCAAAAAAATTAAAAGCCAAAGTATATAAATACAAATTAGTATACCACTAAAACTGAGAATTGTATACAGTCAGCTTCAAAACTATAACCATGTGAAATACCACAATGAATAGGCTAAGTCTTTTGATGAGACGAGGATGGTTCACCACAATAGTAGCCCAGAGCCAATATCCCAAGAAATTCCTTCATAGAGATGTATAAAAGGACATCTCTTCACTGAGTGACATGTTAATATATACACATAATTATTATAAACATCAATATTTTGATAATGCAGAAGTCAAATTTACATGCACACAGAAATGAACACAAATTGAGTTAGTACTCCCTTAAAAGTCCTTTTACAATTTATATGCCCAATGTTGGGAACACAAGGATAAATTACACACCACAGTAAATTGTAAAAAAACTAATGCTCATAATTTAAAATAGTAGAGATCAGTGAAGTGTAGCTCAAGATGGTACGCAGTGTTAAAATTTTACTATCATGAATGAATGGATGAATGAAATAACAAAGGGAAGAAAGTAGAAGAATCCTAACAAGAAAATGCATCATACAAGAAGTGAATTAAGGGAAATGCTTCAAGTTTCTCTCCATTTACTTTGATGTTGGCCACTAGAGTGCGGTATATTGCCTTTATTATTTCTAGGTACGGTCCTTGTATGCCCATTCTCTCCAAACTTTTAGCATGAAGGGGTGTTGGATTTTGTCAAATGCTTTTTCTGCATCTAGCGAGATTATCATGTGGTTTTTTTCTTTCATCTTGTTTATATGGTGAATCACTTTCATAGACTTTCGTATGTTGAACCACCCCTGCATTCCTGGGATGAAGCCTACTTGATCATGGTGTATGATACTTTTGATGTGTTCTTGAATTCGGTTTGCTAGTATTTTATTAAGTATTTTTACATCAAATGTTCATGAGGGAGATTGGTCTGAAGTTCTCTTTCTTTGTTGGGTCTTTGTGTGGTTTAGGAATCAGGGTGACTGTGGCCTCATGAAATGAGTTTGGGCAGTGTTCTTTCTGATTCTATTTTGTGAAAGAGTTTGAAGAGTATTGGTGTTAGCTCTTCTTTGAAGGTCTGGTAGAATTCAGTGCTAAAACCATCTGGCCCTGGGCTTTTTTCAGTTGGGAGATTTTTAATGACTGTTTCTATCTCCTTAAGGGTTATAGGACTGTTTAATCTGTTAACTTGATCTTGATTTACCTTCCTCTAAACTCAGGGACAAGACAAGGATGCCCACTTTCACCATATCTCTTCAATATAGTACTTGAAGTTCTTGCTAGAGCAATAAGACAACTAAAGGAGATCAAGGGAATACAAATTGGAAACGAAGAGGTCAAATTATCCCTATTTGCAGATGATATGATAGTATACATAAGCAACCCCAAAAATTCCACCAGAGAACTCTTACAGCTGAAAAACACCTTCAGCAAGGGGGCTGGATACAAAATTAATTCAAAAAAATCAGAAGCCCTTCTTTATACAACAAACAAATGGGCTGAGAAAGAAATAAGGGAAACAACTCCCTTCACAATAGCCACAAACAATATAAAATACCTGGGGGTAACTCTAACCAAGCAAGTAAAGGACCTGTACAACAAGAACTTCAAGCCCTTAAAGAAAGAAATTGAAGAGGCCTTTAGAAGATGGAAAGATCTCCCATGCTCATGGATAGGTAGGATCAACATTATAAAAATGGCCATCCTACCAAAAGGAAGATATAGATTCAATGCAATTCTTATCAAAATGCCAACATAATTTTTTATAGACCTGGAAAGAGCTTTTCTCAATTTCATATGGAACAACAAAAAAAACAGAATAGCTAAATCAATCCTATACAATAAAAAAACATCTGGAGGTATCACCATCCCAGATTTTAAGCTGTACTACAGAGCAATAGTAGTAAAAATAGCATGGTACTGGTATAGAAACAGACCAGTGGATCAATGGAATAGAATTGAAGACCCAGAAATGGACCCACACACCTATGGCCACCTAATT
>CAJQZJ010009649.1:6227406-6300299 GCA_907164525.1 Lophiomys imhausi | reverse complement strand
ACCTCATGAAACTGAAAAACTTCTGTAAGGCAAAAGACACTGTCATTCGAACAAAATGGCAGCTTACAGATTGGGAAAAAAATCTTCATGAACCCCACATTTGACAAAGGGCTAGTATCCAAAATTTACGAAGAACTCAAGAAATTAAACGCCAAGAAACCAAATAATCCAATTTAAAAATGGGGGAAAGAGCTAAACAGAATTCACAAAGGAGAAATTCCTAAAGGCCGAGAGACACTTGAAGAAATGCTCAACATCCTTAATCATCAGAGAAATGCAACTCATCCTTAATCATCAGAGAAATGCAACTCATCCTTAATCATCAAAGAAATGCAACTCAAGACGACTCTGAGATTCCATCTCACACCTGTCAGAATGGCTAAGATAAAAAGCTCAAATGACAGCACATGCTGGCGAGGGTGTGGAGAAAGGGGAACCCTACTCCATTGCTGGTGGGAGTGCAGGCTTGTGCAACCACGATGGAGGTCAGTATGGAGATATCTTAGAAAACTTGGAATAGCTTTGCCTCAGGACCCAGCCATACCACTTCTGGGTATATATCCAAATGACTCCTCACTGAATCACAAGGAAGTTTTCTCATCTATGTTCATAGCAGCCTTATTTGTAATAGCTAGAAACTGGAAACAACCCAGATGTCCCTCAAATGAAGAATGGATTAAAAAACTGTGGTACATCTACACAATGGAATATTACTCAGCTATCAGAAACAATGAAATTATGCAATTTGCAGCCAAATGGATGGAACTAGAGAAACTCATCCTGAGTGAGCTAACCCAGACTCAGAAGGATGAACATGGCATCTATTCACTTATAGTTGGATTTTAGCCATATAATACAGGATAACTATACTACAACCAATGCACCAAAAGGAACATAGACAGACTTTTTGTTTGTTTGTTTGTTTGTCTGTGTGATTTTTTAGTTTTCTCTCCCTGGCAATGAGACACTTTTCACTGGTGGTACTGCCTTGTAGGCCTCCAGTGTATGAGGAGGCTTTTGGCCCTCAAATGACTCTGAACTGGGGCGGGGGACTGTTATGTAGGTACACTCCACTCCAGAGGAGTGGGTTGGGAGGGTTAGGGGGTAGAGGGTGGGAGGGAGGGGCTGGGAAGAGGGGAAAGAGGACAATATGATGGAGATGTAACCTGAATCAACAAATAAATAAATTAAAAAACAAACAAACAAAAAAGAAGTGAATTAAGGAAATCAATTACAGGCATCTATAGAGAAGAAATACATAAGATCTAGTCACCCTTCATTTTGAACTACACTCTGAAGTTTTGCATGCTCTAACTGGGAGAGAATGCAAAGCCTTGCATAAGACTGAAGGTCAATGAGGAAAATCAAAAACTCCACTCACATGACACAGTGAAAACCCCTGTATAATGCAGCATTACTGACACAGCAGGAACATGCTCTAGGTCACATAACACATGAAAACACAGCAACTCACCACATATGAGTGGTGAACCATAAGTAGTGCATAACAGTAACAATAAAGCCACATGAGATCAACTAACGACAAACTGAATCAAACTACAGAGAATCCATTTCTACACGAAGGTAACTTTCTCAACTGCAGTCTTGCCTGTAAAGGAGATGCAGGTAAAAACTCCTGGCCTTGTGTCTGAAAGCTTGGAATGTGTTGTAACTCAAAGACCAGTCAAAAGAGTGGGAAAAAGGAAAGTCAGAACATCCAACATCACGTCGCTTGTCAAAATATCTCTACAGGAAGCATTCTAATTCAATCAATACTTCATGCTTAGTAAACAGCTACTGTATCAGCCATTCTAGCAGGGATATTCAAGATTTATTAAATAAATTTACCCAAAGCTTTAACATTTTTTCAGCCAATATAACAGCCAGCTCAAGCTCAGCCTAACAAATAGGAATCAGCAATACCAAGTCAAAAAAAAAAAGTTTCCTAACTTTTCAATCAATTACATACTGAATGGTACCATAATATATTATTTAGTGAACATACCATCTAATATGAACACTAAAAAAAAAAGATTTTACTCATTTTATATGCAATACAATGTAACATTTGTAACATTTCCAAAAACATCCTTGTTATAAAAGGATAATAAGCTGGGCAATGGTGGCACATACCTTTAAACACAATACTTGGGAGGCAAAAGCAAGCGAATCTCTGAATTCGAGGCCATCCTGGTCTACAGAGAGTTCCAGGACAGCCAGGGCTACATGGAAAAACCCTGTCTTCAAACAAAAACAACAACTACAAAAAGATAATAAATAAAAATAACTTTTTAATTACAAATTAAGAACAGGCAAACTATTTGTTACAATGGCATTTTCTTTTAACAAATACAAAAATGAGAGTTCCTGTAGCTTGTAGATCCTCACTCTGAAGCCCACTTACCTCAAAAGATCTTGGTTATTTAATTTCAAATTTTGTTATGATAAGGTTCTTCATTATGATTAGGAAGAAAGAGACAATATATAAACACACTAGTTTTGGCATTTAAGTAAAAACAGCTACCATTTAGCGAGAAATCGAAGACGGACTGAATGCAGACTTATCTGCCATTTCCTGAATAGGGTCCATTTTCACACTGTCACATTATAAATTAGACATCCTAGGATATCCTTAGTATCTCTTTTACTCCTTTTCTAATTTACACCATGAGATATAATCCTAGTTTTTTAGAAGCTTAATATTCAAGATATGTGATGAATCGATCATGACTACCAGATATCTACCTGAAAATCAACTTTAAAAGAGTTAAAATGTAAAACTAAACTTTCAGTATACTACAAAAGCTACCATAAAATTTTGTAAGAAAGTATATACACACATATATTCATATTATGAAATTGAAAGTACCAGTTTATTTTCAAGTTTCTGCAAGGTTGTTAAATGCATCCTACTATACATACAGACATGGTAGTACAAACTTGCTCTCTCAGCACTTGGTAAACTAAGGTAAAAGAATCACCACTTCAAGGCCAGCCTGGATTCCACAGAAAGGCCCTGCCTCGAAAATGAATAAATGGCTATGTTGCAGCATCCAGTACTGTGATTGGCACGTCATCTAAAGTCCCAGTCAGCACGTACAGGCAGGAGGATCATCTGAGCCCAGGAATCTAAGGGCAGCCTAAGACAACCCAGCAAGATGGCATTTCAAATGTAACACGGTGCATAGCGAGCAATCTAAGTGCCAAAGTTTATAGATCAAGGCTCTAGTTCTGGTTTATGTAGGTTCTTAAAGTTGTTTATAATGTAAAGCACATGCACATGCTTTTTGCAAAACCCCAAGATTAATCACTGTGACCTGTATAGTTGATATCATAAATAAGTAAAAATATCAATACATAAAAGCCAAATATGCTTTTTAGCTTCCATTAAAGGAGTTTAGACATTGAACCCTGAAATCACTGGCAATCATAAATGAACAAAGTGCCAATTTGTTCTTGGTACAATTGGACAACAAAAATCAGAATATTAAAGATGAAGCCATGACAGGAGAGCTTTTAAAGAAAGCTTTAGCTTTTTCCTAGTGTTCTAAAACTTAAAAGCTAGCACATAGCATTGTTTGTTAAACATACTCTCAAGCTAAGAAATAGAATGTAACTTTATAATTGATCCCTAATAGTGAGTTTATAATTCCTAAAATCACATTAACTACCACTTTTCATAAGTTACATAAGTGTTGTTATATTTTTACTTTTATGTGCATGTGTGTGTTCCTGGGTAAGTTTATGGGCACTAGGTGCTTATATGTTCCTGAGGAGGCCAGAGAACATCAAATCCCTGGAAATGGATTGACAGGCATTTGTGGGCCACATGACATGGATACTAGGAACCCAAACCTGGGTAATCTGCAAGAGCAGTAAGTGCTCTTAATTGCTGAGCCATTTCTCCAGCATCTTAACCACCAATTAATAGCATGTCTTTTAAAGTCTGTAAGTAATGCTATAAGTTGAATAAAATTCCAAGCTTTTAAATAATTACATCAATATAATTACCCTAGACTCTGATAAAAAGGTAGATTATCCAAGTTCATGACTTAAGACAAATGAGTAATGTATTAGTCACAGCCACTCAGTTTATAAAGTGAAAACTGAAAGCTGACCTCATAACATTTCTCTACTAAAAGCTAGCAGTCACAAATAAAAATGAGTTACACGGTTCTTCCTCAAAGTTCTTCCTGAATGTCACCCCAAAACTTTCATGTACCACTAAAGCTAGATTAAGTAAGAGCAGATGCCAATAATTAAATCATATTGCATTCCAGACTACCTGTTTTTAAAAACTAGACATTGTGTCAAAGAAATAGATAAACCATTAATCATCATAGAGATTAAAGCTATCAAGAGCCATAACAAACTCCAGAAACAAACCTTCAGATTGTAAGTATTTATAAATTATGGGACAACTTTTTAAAATGCACTCAAATAAATACCTGAGCAGGCAAGGAGTCCTATCTCACTGAGGATAACTTAGAAGACTTTACAACAGAAAGACACAGATGAACAGGTCCCATGTCAAATGCTGTCTGTTGCTGTATCTTCAACTTTCAAATAAACATTCACCAACTGAATGACAAATATTTAGAATGGACCTTGAGAGACAGGACAATCTAAGATGAAAGAAACATAAAGGAAAGGGATAAAGGAGAAAATAAGTAGAAAGAGAGGCCAGTTTTCCAAATGTACACTCAGGATATACAGATCAACAGTTTGCCTGCACCATGAACCTCATACGGCAAGTTTAGATCTAACTAGAAGCATCTGGAAAGATCGAATTTTACTAATGAACACGACATGTAAGAGAAAACAGTGTCAATTACAACATTATTGATTCATCTAGCCCAAATGACTGAGTTCAGAATACAGTGGGAAAGAGGATAAAAAGAGCTGGGGAAGGAGGAAGGGCAAACCCAAGGACTTTAGGAACTAGAGCGATGGCTAACCCATTAAGAGCACTTGCTGTTCTTGCAGAGGGCTCAGCATTGCAGAGGTTCTCATCAACCATCTACAATTGCAGTTCATCAGATCAGTCCCCTCTTCTGACCTCTGTGAGCACCAGACACACACATAGGCACATGTGCAGGTAGAACACCTATACACATAAAATAAAAATAAATAAATCTTTTTTTAAAGGTCAGTTTGTGTTTGAATGTTTAGAGAAACAATGGTATATTATGCAAAGAATTAGGCTCTCTCACAGACACAAACACAGAGACATGATCATTCTCTCTCTCACACATCCACACAATATGGTTGAAATGAAAAGAGTCAAGTAAAAATGATGTTTACTGAGCATTTCTTGATAATTCCAAACACACGCTTTTATATATTCTTCACAACAAAACCCTACAAGGTAGCTAAACTACTTTAAATAGTAGCCTCCCTCCAAAAATAAAGTAAAATCACAATACTTTTCCAAAGCTCATAAAGCTAACTATATCTGTGTCATTTCCTCCCTTCACTCACCTCAAAGAATCTCGACTTTGTCCAGTTAGAAGGCAATAACATGCTGGTAAAGTGAGCCCCTTCTCCCAGCTTAGGAAGGTGAAACATGTTTGTCCTAAACAAGATATCTATTTCCCTTTGGTGATAAACCAATGAGGCTTGAGAAGAAATACACTGGGGTCTGCTAGGAACATTCTGTGCCAGAATGATGAGCACCATGCAAGTTTTCAGAAACTTTAAGCAGCATACTTTAAGAAAAGTCTTTGTTTCCTGTTACTGCCTCATCCATGTCCCAGTCCACACACAAGCCAAATAGATTCTAACTCCAAAGTATCTAAACTCTTCCTCTCGAATTCCACTACCACTCCCAAATGGACAGAGTATGCACACGCTTAGACAATCTCCCTGTGACCACTCTTCCTAGCAACACTCCAAACAGCAGCCAACAGATCTAAAATCATGCAAAAAATGGAACCCTCATACTTGTCCTGATCAGACTGCAAAATGATGTTGCCACTTACAGAATAACATGAAGAACATCAAAAATAAAAAGTAAAAGCAACAAAAATCTAGTAATCCTACTTGTAGATATCTAGCAAAAAAGAACTGAAAGCAGGGTGTCAGAAAAATCAGCACATACAAGTTGCCAACATTACTTACATCAGTCAAAAAGTATACACAGATGGATGGATGGATGGATGGATGGATGGATGGATGGATGGATGGATGGATGGATGGATGAAATGTGGTCTGCATATAAAATAGTGTCTGCCTAAGGAAATTCTGTTATCTGTATTACCACATGAACAAACCTTGAGGACAGTCAGGCAAGTAACACATAAGTTAGTAACAATTTGGCAGATACTGTAGGATTCTACCTATAACAAGTACCTAAAGTAATTAAATTCACAGAAACAAAAAATTAAAATAGCAATTACCAGCAGTTTGGGAATGAAAATTATTAGCTATGTTTTCAGTTTTATAAGACAAAGAAAGTTCTGATAATAAACAATTCAAAAATATCTAACAGCACCAAAAGCATACACTTTGATTTTATATTTTTTCTATCATGGCCTAAAAAAACTATGCAGGCCAGACAACAACAAAAATTAGTCCTATCATTGAACTTCCCTCCTTAAAATGTTTCACTGCTTCCCATTACCCTCTGAAAAAGCCCAAACATGGGGAAAGATCTAGAAGGTTCTACACCATCTGGCCCTACTCTCTTCAGCAGCCAGATTTCATGCTGATCTTCCTCCTCTAAATATGTTCGGATAAAGCAGAACAGTCTCTCCCCCCCCCCCACCCTGTCTGTCTCTTGGAGAATGATGAGAGGGTTGGGGATGGAGGGAGGGAGGGAAGGAGGGAGCAAGCTCATGTACAGGTAGTGTACATGCATATGGGGTTGTGCTGTGGGCCCCTGATATATAGAGTCTAGAGGCTGACATTAGTATGTTCCTCAACCGCTTTCTACCTTATTTTTTGAAGCAGGGTCTCTCCCTGAACCAAGAGCGCATGGATTCAGCTAGTCAAACTGACTGGCTGGCAACTTCAGGGATCTGCTTATCTCCACCTCCCCAGATCTGGGATTAACTCATGTTACTGTGCCCAGCTTTTACATATGTGTTCATTACTGAGTAAACAATCTCTCCAATCCAAAATGGGACATTTAAATAAAGTAATTCAAGTTCTTTCTTGCCTTGGGATCTCTAACTAAGCTATTATTACTTCTAAGTGGGATGCTATCGTCTGACTCCACATTGACTTGTCCTTCAAATACTATCATTAAAAACATGACTTTAGACCAGGAGGTGGTGGCACACGCCTTTAATCCCAGCACTCACTCGAGAGGCAGAAGCAGTCGGATCTCTGTGAGTTCAAGGTCAGCCTGGTCTACATAGTAAGTTACAGGACAGTCAGGGTTACATAATGAGACCCTGACTCTAAAAAACAAAACAAAATGAAACAAAAAGAAAACATATGATCTTCAGGGAGCTGTAAACATGGATCAGCACTTAAGAGCACAAACTTGCAAAAAGCTTGTGTTTAGTTCCCTCATTGGAGAGCTCACAAGTGCAAGTAACTCCAGCTCTAGGGGATCTGATACCCTTTTCTGGCCCTCCATGGGCACTGCAACCACATTCACAAACCTACACATACACACACAAAATATTAAAAAATGAATGTAAATACTGTATTAAAAATATAACTTTCCAGCCGGTGAGACTGCTTGCTGCCAAGCCTGACAACTACAGTTCAATCCCTGCACCTGGTGAGGATGTGGTGGAATGACTACAAACATGCACGGACAGAGGGATGGGGGTATGAATTTTTAATATGAATTTCTTGGAAGCATCTCCAACTGCCCTAGCCACCTAAATTAACAAGGCGCCGCCATGCCATCTCATCCACATTATTTTCTATTTCATGCATTCTCTTTTGTTCCTTAATAAATACATCTCAGAATTTTAAAATACTAATTATCTTCCCAATTTAAATATTAATATAAGTTCTAAAACAACAAGAGCCTTATAATCTTATTCATCAGTGTTCTCAACACTTCCATAACCCTATAATATAGCTGACACCCAAGTATTCACTGACTCCATATTTAAATTTACTCTTAAGTACATGCTTAGCAGGAAAGGCCCTTGGGACCAATCTCCAACTCCAAAACAATATTTTTCTAAATCACTAATAAATTATTAGTGAATACATATAAAAATATACATTTTAAGTGTAAAAGAAATGCCTAAGAGTAACGAGCAGTTGTTAAAGTAAATGTTTTCTAGTTTAATCTTCCCTATTTTTTAAATTTCCTGTAACAAGCTTTTTTTTTTTAAACATTTTTTATTTATTTATTATGTATACAGTATTTGCTCTACATATATGCCCGGGCAGATCTCAATGTAGATGGCTGTGAGCCACCATGTGGTTGCTGGGAATTGAACTCAGGACCTTGGGAAGAACAGCCAGTGCTCTTAACCTCTGAGCCACCTCTCCAGCCCTGTAACAAGCTTTTTAAGCTCAGAAATTAAGTTTTTATTGCTGACATTTCAACTACAAAACACTGGAAAGTCTTTTAGTTAGAGTAAATAACAAAGGTGAATTGGGATGTAGCTCAATGGTGCAGTGCTCGGATTCCATGTGCAAGGTCCTGGGTTCAGGCCTCTGACACCACAAACAATAAAATAAAACAGATACAAAATAACATAGCTAAAAAGTCAACTACTTGATTAAATCCAGTACTTTCTTATTTCACTGACTATAAATAGCTTCATTTTTCTAGAATCTTGTAACTTATTCTTTAAGAATTTCATAGTGTATGAAATGCATTATGAGCATTTTCTCTAGCTTCCCCCAGACTTCTCCTAACAAGTCCTCCTCCCAAATTCATGCTTTCTTCATTATGTTTTCTAATATCCCACAGCATCCAATTAGTGCTGCCCACATTCTCATGGGCATCCACTGTTGCAAGGGCACCCTACTCACCTACTAGATGACCTAGTAGTCATCTCAATGAAAAATAGCTGCCCCTCCCAGCTACCATCTGCCAATACCTCCTCAGCTAGAGTAGACCTCATGAACCCCTCTCTGATCCACGCTGTAATTCTGAATGCCTTAATATTAAGCAGATTCTATCTCAGACCATTAATGATCTGGTTATTTACAACACAGAAGTGTCTTCAATGATACTGTCATTTATTCTGGGTGCATATGTGTACATGTGTGTGGTGTGTATATTCTGATACATGTGTGCATACATGTACATCAAAGGCTAATCTTGGTTATTCTTCCACAGGTTCCATCTACCTACTTTTATGAGATAGTGTCTGTCAATGAATTAGTGCTTACTAAGTAGTCCAGGCTGGTAAGCCAACTAACCCCAAAGATTGTCAATGGTCTCTACCTCCCAGTAGATAACAGCTGGGATAACAAGTACATGCCACCATAACAAGCAATTTACACCAGTTCTAGTGATGGAACTCCTGCTTACAAGCAACTTCTTTCTAGACTGAGCTATTACCCCACTCTCATACTTATTTATTTTTAATGCCACAAAAAGGGCTGGGATTGCAGTTCTGTGGTAGCTTGCAAGACCAGGGGTCTAATTCCCAAGACTGCACAGATAAACACATAAAAATAACAGAAAGCACACTACTAGTACTCAGATACTAATACACAATACTAATACTCAGAGAACTTCAGTATATTTCTACAACTACCCCACATCTATAACTACAGAAAAAGGGAAACAGCACTAGCAATAACTGAGTACTAACACTTCCAGGTTCTATGTTAAACACTTATTTATTTGTTTGTTTGTTTAACGTCTACTTATTACTTCAAGTTACATCTCCATCACAGTGCCCTCTTTCCACCCATTCCACCCTTCCACCTTCTCCTCCCTTTCCCACCCATCCCACTCCTCCGGTATGGAGTGTCCCTACATCTCAGCCCCTCTCAGTTCAGCGGTCATATGAGGGCTAGGAGTTTCCTCTTACACTGGGGGCCAACATGGCAGCACCCCCAAGGCAAATTGTCCCATTAATAGGTAACAAAGTCTATGTTCCTGTTCCTTTTGGTATGTGGATTATAGGATAGTTATCCTGTACTACATGGCTAAAATCCAATTATAAGTGAACAGATGACATGTGCATCTTTCTGGGTCTGGGTTAGCCCACTCAGGATGAGCTTTTCTAGTTCCATCCATTTGGCTGCGAATTGCACGACTTCCTTGTTTCTGATAGCTGAGTAGTATTCCATTGTGTAGATGTACCACAGTTTTTTATCCATTCCTCGCTTGAGGGACATCTGGGTTGTTTCCAGTTTCTAGCTATTACAAATAAGGCTGCTATGAACTAAGCACTTTTTACAGACAATAATTAACTCGTTTGTTCTTCAAACCCCATGCTAAAGATATGGAAATTTAGACACCAACAGGTTAAGTCCCCTACCTATAATTATAAAGCATTGTCATATTGGGATTTAAACTAATAAAGGCCTGTTACGCTCTACAAACTGTAGTCTTAATCAAATCACATTATACATTATACAAAAGAAGAACAAAGTTACATCCCATATAAAAGTTTTAACAGACTTAAAACTGCATTCCATCCATAAGGAACATTCACATAAACAAAGCACAACCACAAACACCCACCTTTCTGAGAACACTGACTTTTTATAGCACACTGCACATACATCACTGGACTTCTGAATCTGTATAATAGATAGGAATAACTTTTAAAGCTTCTAAATATTTCAGAGCAAATATTAGCAAAGAAAATGAAGATACAATTCAAAGGCCAAACAAAGACCTAGTTTCACATTATTTAGAGTATCTAATTCTGTTGCTTCTCCAGTCTCATTCCTTGATTTAATTTCAATTTCACTCTCTATTTAACCTAAAGATCTGTGGCACTGTAAGATTTTAAGGTAACTAAATTCCCACAATACAGAACATCGGAAAGAGAAATAAGGAGCTCAAATGGATTCTCTGAGTATTCACTAAGACATGCAAATTGCTGCCAAAATCTGAGTGTAAATGTAAGTGTTGGTGCATTGTACAGAGGCTCACCACTGACTGTCACATTATCCTGCATATCTGCCATCTACAATCACATCCTCATGGGCCAACAGAGCCCTTCTCAGCTTCCTATTCCTATACTGTGTGCCCTCTCCTATCTGACCAATTCACATGTTCTACTCTATTCTGGAAAACAGAACGTCTCCAAAGATCATCTGTTTAACTCAGGGAATGGCATATCCTCATGCCTTTATGACACTGTATCAGTCTTTAAGTGGGTACACCTCTAGCAGACTTCAGGACAAGGTATCTTACTGATTTTTTGAAAGGCCGAACATCTCACTGAAATCTGAAGCTTAGTAAACCTCTGAAGTTTGTGTTTGTTTACATCACATTTTATTCCAAAAGGGGCTGGAAGTGTAGTTCCTTGGTAAAGAACTTGCCTAGCACAGGCAAGTTGCTGGTTAGACCCCAGCTTCCAAAATTGGAGCGGAAATCATACACAATTAATCTTTAGCACTGGAAATGTACAACAACAAAAACTTCTACTAATTTACTATACTTTTAAAAAGATGCTTGACAACCAAAGTATATACAGCTATTTTAGGTGTGCAATTTGATTTGATAAGGGTATAGTTGTGAAAGTCATCATTATCATGTTGCATTAACTCACATCTTTACCTTTACTTTTGGTATGAGATAAGACTACAATGTAGTCTCTTATGAAATCTCAAGTAACCTGGTAACCACTCTACTACACTGACAGTTTTAGATTCCACACAAGGGAGACCATGCTGTATTTGTCTTTTCATCTGGATTGTTTTATTTAGCAGAATACTTTCCAGGTTCATCTACACTGCCACAAATACCAGAATTTTCTTCTTTCAATAGCTGAATAAAATCCCACTACCTGTGTGTTTATGTATGTAGGTCATATTTTCTTTATCCATTCTTCATCAACAGACATTTAGAATGTTTCCATCTCTTGGCTATTCTGAAAAATGCTTTTGAAAGAAAAGAAAGAAAAGAAGACAGAAAGAAAGAAAGGAAGGAAGGAAGGAAGGAAGGAAGACAGAAAGAAAGAATGAAAGAAAGGAAAATATAGACATCTCTAAGTGTATTTCTAGTAAGCATAACCTACAAAGTTAATGATTTCTTATATTGTGCAAATAAATTTCCAGGCAAATCTCAAGTTTACTGTTCCTACAATAATTTTTTAAAGACAAACTGCAGCATCTTTATATCCCCAGTTCAAGTCATGGCTACCACACAACAGTGGTTAAATAATATTTAAAATCATATGCAAGGACACATACCCACCAAAATCTGGCTTTTCCTTTAATCTCCCTTAGTTCTTCCTTAGACCCATTCTCAAAAACCTAAGGCCTGAATCACATTAAAAAGCAAATTCATAAATGTAAATCCCAAAAATATAAGGCACCTGTCACTGTAATTTAAAAAACACAAATACAAAGTTTAATTAGTACCAAGAAGAAAGTAGCAAAGATTAGTATGATGAATACACATGGCAAAGCAGAGGAGCTCAAAGATGACCAGAGGGAGGGAACAGAGAAACTTAGACACATCTTTAATGAAAAAAGTCAGATGCTCACTGGAAGAGAAGAATAAAGGAAGTGGACCAAGATCATCGTGGGACTCACCATGGAACGCTTTTAAAAGGAAAGAGAAACAGTGGAGGAAAGAAAACATGCATCAGTAAAATGTTAAAATGTGTTGAACAGGAGATGAAAACTTCAAGACAGGAGTGGGCATGGTTACACATGCCTGTAATGCAGCACTTGGAAGGTGGGAATGGAAGGGTTAGGAGAAACATCTGGAGTTCAAGACTACGTAAAGAAAATGAAAGAAGACTAGACTAAGCTACATAGAAAGACCCTGACAAAGAACAAAAATTCAAGCACTGAAAACTTGTTTTCACTTCCTGGGAATCACTTGACAAATACAATCACTCATAGATTTGAAAAAAAAAAAAAAAAAAAAAAAAAAAATCCTAAGATTTTTTTAATGAGATTGTTTAATAGTCAGAAATCACGTAAATAGGAGATTTACTGCTAGTGTTTTTAAAATTAAAAACCCAGCACTTAACTCAGTAACAGTTTTTGAAGTGTTTCACTTACACAATGGCAAGTTCAAGAAGATCAGAGAGAGGCAGAGAAAGTGAAAATAACTGGAGGCAAAACAGTTGCACAGAGGCCAAGATGTGCAGCGCACATAAAGATCAGCTCACATGCAAGCAGAACTCAGAGCAGGCCCATCCCAGTAAACTTCTTGTCGGGCTTGGGGGTTCCCTGGACCTGTGGGAAATGCTGAAATGGGGAGAAGTGGCTACCTCCATCCTCACTATTAACATCCTGCAGCTCCCATTAGCCTTAATCCAAAAGTTCTCTGAAAATTGACAATGCCTAGCTGGAAGAAAAGTGTTCTGGGGGTGGTAGCCATGATGGCCCTGCAGTAGCACTGCAAGGGCCAAATGAAATAAAGCCAAAAGCCAAATCAATCATTGGCCTGGGGTTCCCTGCCCCAGTAGAACTTTCCCAGTAATGAAGTTCTCTGAGGAGGAAATGTTCAGCTGGAAGAACACAAGATTACGAGCTGTGATTTAGGAGAGAACCATCCCTAAAAAGAGCAACAAAGAAACCAGTCAAGGGAAATGTTTACTGAGAGTCAGACCAGAAAGTATCAAGAAAGACTGAGTATAAAAAACCCTACAGATACTAAGATCAAGATGGAGAAGGCAAAAACAACGCACTTATGTTTGATGTTAGGGATCATCATTTACAAACCAGGCTTGAACCTCACAAATAAAATTCAACAGTTAATTTTGAACAAATAATAGGCCAGTACTGAGAAGACTGTTGCTCACAGAGAAGACTAGAGATCTCTAGATTCGAGAGTACATACTAATATACAGTCTAAACTCAACCTGGACACAGTTACCCTTTAATTCAGAATAAACACACATACTGAAATATAGAATAAAAGGCTTTATGTAGACATAAAAATGTTATCTTTAGCTATCAGTGTTTTGGCTATCCAGACAGTTAGCAAGTATGATTGTGATATTTTGTTGTTAGCTACTTTGTAAATCATCTCAGAAACCAAATCACACTCACAAATACTTTTGAAGAGGTAAATAGGCACACTTGAAGTAAAAAGGATGCCATGTTTCTTCTGGGGTTTTTAAAGTTTATATTAATTTAAGTCATTCTAGACACTTCTGACATTAAAAGATAGCACACAGCCAGGCTCCTGTCTAACCCAAGAATAAAACCAACCTTCTAAAACTTGCTTTCAGAGCCACTGTGTAACTAACTCTCCTGCTCTACTGCTGCTAACTGCCTCCTTATTATCTCCGCCTGCCTACTTCCACCCACGCAGAACTCACTTTCTCAAACACAGGTCATTCTCATGCTCAAATATCACAGTTCCTCTCCGGCTTGATGACAGGTTACAAGACTCAAGGGTTTACGATGCAACTCTCAGGTTAATCAAAATGGCTTCTGATTTGTCCTTAAAAATTAATGTTTACATTCTCTAGAGTATGTACACATTTAGTTTTTAAATATTTTTAATTAGTTAACTAGCAAAATTAATGTGCCAAGAAATTCTACCATATTTTTCTAGGGGTTTCCCATATTCTCTAGCACATGGCTAAGAAACCCAATTTTAGATGCTTATTTCCTCTACACACACTCTAGGCATACCTCAAGACAATTAACTTCCTTTTTATTCTTATATTTGCTTCCTCCTGGAAGGCCCTTTCATTCACTTCTACATAAAGTATACATACCTCTAATTCCACCTCAAATTCTACAAATGCCTCTTTCTTTCCCCAACAGTTTGCACTCCAGTATTGTGCTAATCAATGTTAGCCTCACCTTGTTCCGATTTATAAGCACATATGACAGACATATAGGCTTAAAAAACAAAAGCAAATCTTTGGTATCAAAGAAACTTGAGTCAACATCTAACGTGAAATCTTGAGCAAGATGCCTGAGATCATAAGGCATCCATTTTTTCATGACTTGTATGAAAGTAATGCTCTGACAGGTTTAGTCTCAGATCTAAATATATTGCTGCATAGGAAGCAGTTGGCACAGTACGGAACCTAGTAATAATTCAGTTAGTGTACCTGGTTACTCCCCAGTCTGTACTATTCTGAGTTACCAATGGGCAAACTTGGGTGGTACTATTGTTTGTATTTGTTCATATTCCTAGTTTGCTATCTCTTGGCATATATTTAAGAATTGTTTAATTCTTTATAAATTTTGGATATTAGAGCTATGTCGGATGTGAGGTTGGTAAAACTATTTTCCCAATATGTCGGCTGTCATTTTGTTCCAATGACAGTGTCCTTTGCCTTACAGAAGCTTTTCAGGTTCATGAGGTCCCATTTATTGATCACTGGTCTTAGAGCCTGAGCTGTTGGTGCTCTGTTCAGGAAATTGCCACCTGTGCCTATGAGTTCAAGGCTTTTCCCCACTTTCTCTTCTATTAGATTTAATGTTTCAGGCTTTATGTTAAGGTCTTTGATTCACTTGGACTTAAGTTCTGTGCAAGGTGATAAATATGGGTCTATTTGCATTCTTTTATGTGTTGACATCCAGTTAGACCAGCACCATTTGTTGAAGATGCTTTCCTTTTTCCATTGAAAGTTTTGGCTTCTTTGTCAAAAATTAAATGACCATAAGTGTGTGGGATTATTTCTGGGTCTTCAGTTCAATTCCATTGATCAACTGGTCTGTTTCTATACCAGTACCATGCTGTTTTTATTACTATTGCTCTGTAGTATAGCTTGAAATCTGGGATGGTGATACCTCCAGATGGGTTTTTTGTTTTTGTTTTTGTTTTTTTTGTACAGGATTGATTTAGATATTCTGGGATTTTTGTTATTCCATATGAAGTTGAGATAAAACTTACCAAATTAAAAATAATCTCCTAGTTAGTTCCTAACTCGGTCCAAACTCTGATGAATAACAAAAGTAGCTTGTTAAATATTAGTTGCTAGTTTTAACATTCACTTAATCAGTTATACTTTAATTACTATGTACATAAATATGTATCTGCAAGCATAACTCTGAAAGTATTCATATCATATTAACATGACTACCCAATATCCAAAATGATTGATAAAGTTACTCATAAGTCTAAATTAACCTAAAAACATTAACATTAACCCAATCACAAATTAAGCCATCAGCAAATTATCTCTATGTTTATCCTTTATGTATAAAAGTAAACTAAATATAAAACCTTATTCCCAATTGGCACTTCTGAGTTCTCCTGTGCTATGAAATCATCAACAGTGACCAGTGGGATTTCTGAGAGTCTTAAAAAGATTAGCAAGGAATGGGAGAGATGCCTCTAAACAAACTTACAACTAATGTTAAACATGTAGAATAGATGAAGCTCAAATAGATATAAGCAGGTTCTTTACTTGGTTGGCTGACAATACAATGTAAAAGTGCAAAGGCCAAAGACTGGAGAAGAAAGCGAAACAGCAGGAAAGCATCAAAAGAAGGTTCTGGAAAACACTCTCTGTTGTCACAATGTAAACACTAATACAGGCATGACTGAACATGGCATACATACAGCACACTCCAGCAACCAGTCACTCAAAAATGACATTAATAAGGCACTGTCTACTGGATAAGCCTTGGGAATGCAAGGCGAGTGACAGTTAAAAGCTTGGATTAACATTTTTCCAATGATAACCTGAAAAATTCCCAACTAAATTAGTTTAATCCCCACAGCATAAGCATTTTTAACATCTCTGGATAAAGTGGCCCTTTGAAATGGCATTGTACTTTGAGCTAAGAATATTTTAAAGTTTAGCTGAGATTTTAATACATCTAAAAGACATATCTTAAATTTTTCATTTTATGCTCCTAATAATACACCAAGTAGGTGAAGTGAGAAAATATTAATATAAGCACTAAATGATGTTACTCTAATTCATTTTTTTAAAAATGAGTATTTTAAAGCTAATGTTGATCATTTTTAAAGTTCTGAAAAAAAATCAGTTGTGTGTATGTATGAAAAAATAATGTTTAATTATTCTACATATTTTCCCAAAGTGTTTTGTGAACATACACATACATGTATATTCAGAGAGAGAGTGAAGCACAAAGAGAGTATGCACACTTTTGCCCTTCCATGATTTCTCAGAGACCATTATTTCAATATTTTGATGACCTCAACCAGTCCCCACTGAGCCAATCCATTGATGCAACATATGTTAAACAAAAATGATTTTTAAAAGTACTGATTTAGAATATAATCTATCAGCTTCCAGTCATCAATCTGTAATCTGAATTAGAGTTCAATCATTTGAATATTTTTAACTAAAAAAACATATATATACATATATACGCATACAGCTTAAATTTTTATTATGTGATGTTACAAATATTGGTTCTGCATTATTAAAACATTTAAGACAATGGATCTATTTATTTTGATAGTATCACTGCCTATCTATGCAAGAATACTTTTTTTTGTTGTTCAAAACTAAGAACAAGCCATACTTATTATTTTCTCTTAAAATACACCAACATAAAACACTTGGGATGTAAGCAGCAATGAAAAGGCATATTCGAGATTATAATAATAAAAGCCAAATTCCTAAGATGTTCCTAACCACTAAGTATTTAAAAATACTAATCTGGAGAGGAAAGAAGAGAGTGGTTTGGCTGTCAATTTGCAAAACTATTAAAAGTACCAACAGTGAAATGACAGCTTTAACAGAATCAGAGAAAAAAATCTCTCACAATTCTCTCAAAATGTCTCATATTTCAAAATCCACATAAAATGTAGTTCTCTTACAGTTGATGCTCATGACTGTACCTTTCCATTAACACAGTATGGGTTTGTCTGTGGCTCCACTTCCTGAAGTGTAAAATAACACCATCCATTTATGTCCCAGGCTTAATAAAACAAATGGAACCATAAAAAAGAACTACCCACAAAAAGTAGTAAATGAGAAAGGGCCCACCATATAATTCAAAGAAATGTTAAATATATTCTCATTTCACAAGTGATTTTCAATCTACATTTCCCTAAACACCAGCCCTACTGATCGTATTTACATGAACTTATTAAAATTACTATAATTCAACTTGGATAATTCAGTTTTATAATCTGAAACTTTAAATGGAAATGTTCATCTTTTTAAAACTAACATTCAAATATAAGGAAAAAATGTGAGATCAGCAGAAATAACTCCAATGTTAACATCTCAGTAAACTTAGTTAAAAGCACAACACAATTTCATTTTGTGTGATAGGCCTGATTTTTCCCACTAGGAATCACTTTGTCCTTCCACTGTGCCATAAATAACTACACAGAAAATTTAAACTACAGTGAAGTTACACCTTATTAAAATTCCACCTGTGCTTATTTTCTTGATATTTCTCAGTATAACATACTTGTTAAAATAGTCAATAAACACCAAAAACTCTTAATCAATTGCCTTTCTGCCAATTACATTTGCTAAGGCATTATGCAATTATCTACTAATCAAACATTTCTGCCAGAAAAAAAAAAAAAAGACTACACTCCTATAGCTGTTAGAACCCAAAGTAACTCTGCTCCATTCCCAGGGGAGACAATAAGCCCTCAACCCACAGCCCTACTTAACTAGTTTATCACTCTTCCCTTCTACACCTGCCACATTTTTATTAGAAAATAACTATGTGAGCATGAAACCATCCATCCTATCCCTCTCTCACAGTACTATGTCTCTAAAGATTATTCTGTAACCATTTATCCCAGGCAACCAGGGATGGGTTGCCTGTTTCAACTGAGCAGGGTCTGGAAAGTTTTTTGAGGATCTTAAATAAGCTGAGCATTATGTTCTACAGCCTCCAACTTCCAAAGCGCCTGACAACGCTTACCAACACCCTTCTGCTCTCTGGAACAGGAAACAGCCTGTCACAGAACTCAGAGAAAAGCTACTTGGATCCACAGACTCCTCAGCACTTCCCAGGGCAGCTGTTAGTGACTATCAGGCGCCAGTTGGGCTATCGTTATTTAAATTAACAGTGGGTCATCTTCTTCCTCTTTAATCTTGCTATTCCTCCAGAAAACCTAGAGATCTACCTTAAAAATAAACACAGCAGGAAGAAAAATAAGTTACTCTAGCTCCACCACTTTGCCCCAGGAAATCATTTCAGGACTTTCACACCATTGCTTAAACCACATCAGATCAGTTATGTAAGACAATGAAGGCTTTAAAAGCATACTGTTTTCTACTTAACCTTACCAAACATATGTGCAAGTTTCCAGTAAGTGCTAGAGCGTTCTGAACTTAAAAGATACTGGGGCACTTCATCAGAACTATGTTGCCCAAATCCACGCCACAAATATCCTGCACTTCGTAAATTTTAGGTGGGTCTCTGGTTACCTGCTGCGCTTTCTGCACCTTCTGTCACCCAGTGATGCTCTCAAACAACCTATTCTTCCCATCCCTTAAAACGGCCTGGTACCCCGCAAAAACACACCAGACTTGGATATTTCTTCATACTAACACGGAACCACTCATGCCACTAGGTGCTGTGGCTCTCAAACAATCTCTTCAGCAGCTTCCCCTGGGACCCGGAGCTCAGCCGGGCTCTCAATCGGTAGGACGCCGCCAGCTGCCTTTGCAAAAGCAGCAGAGGCCGACTCCATACCGCATTGCTGCCGCCGCCGCCGCCGCCGCCGCCGCCGCCGCCTACTTTCTCCCGGAGCTTTAGGAAGAGGGAAAAGAGCCCGGTCCCCTACAGACCCCAATGGCCCCTTCGGCAGCACGAAAGAGAAACCACTGCATTGCTCCGCTGGGAAGCACGCAGAAGCCCACTAAGGAAGGGGCGGAGAAGCTGCAGTCGAGGCGCCCGTCGGGTGGACTATAGGAGGCGTCCGAAGGGCGACGGCCGGCGCCAAGGCAACCACAATCCCGGGGCGCCCCCTCGGGGATGAGGTCCGGCCGGGGGTCCCGCCAAGCCCGCCTGGGCCTCACCTGTCAGCAGCGCCCGGCGCTCGCCCGCAGCCGCAGCCGAAGGAGACGCAGCCGCTCCGGCCGATCCCGACGCGCGCCGCCCGTGGAGTTGCCTGGGCACTAGGTCGCATCCGTCCGCCGCGCCGGCCACTAACAGCCCGAGGAGCAGCAGCGCAGCCCAACGAAGCCGGGGAGGGCGGCCCGAGGCCCAGCCGGGTGCCGCGGCGGGAGGAGCGCTCACGGGAGCCGCCGGGCACTCGCTCGCCTCCAGCCGCCCCGGGCCCCGCAGCCTCGGAAGCGGACTCCCTCCGAATGCAAGCCTGCTCCCCTCACCGGCGGCCCGCGGGGCTCGACACCCCGCCGCGTTCATTGGTTCCAGTTATTTAAAAAAAACAAAAACCAAAAAACCGGGGGAGCGCTGTAGTACGGCGACTTCCGACCCGGCGCGACACCCGCACAGCTGCCGCGGCGACACCGGGATCCGCTGCTCTGGCGCGGCCAAGCCCCAGCCCAGCGCCCGCGCCGCCGCCGCGGCGCATCCCCCCGCCCCCTCCGGCCCGCGCCCGCCGTAGTACCACGCTCGGCCGAGGCCGGGACACCTCCCTCCCTCACACACCAGCTCTCAAACCAATCCCCCGCCTCCCTCAGCCCCGCCACTGCGCAGGCGCGATGCGGTGGCACTGCGCGTGCGCGGCTCCTCGGCCCCGCCCCTTAGGGCGTTCCCAGGGTGGTGGGCGGGGGGCAGGCTAGCCGCTCTTGTGGTGCTCTGTGTGCCGGGGATCCTGAACGGGAGGAAGGCGTGGGTCTCCCCCCACGCCGCATTCGGGTGATGGGCTTCATGGGGACCTGGAGAAAGCGTGTCGACGTCGCAGATCCTCTGAGGGATTTACCGCGTGGGTCAGGAAAACCTTGCAGTAGGAAACAGCGGCCTCCCCTAACTTGGATGTAGGTGGGGCTGACCAGTTAGTTGCCAGCTGTATGGAAGTGGAGGTAACCCAGCCTAGCGTTGTATTTACTTAACAAACATTTGGCAAGGCGCTTGCTTGTGCCCCCGTGCCAGGAATTTCTCTAAGCAATTTACAGAGAGACATAGTGTAACTCATCCTTCTCATCGCCATTTTACAAGTGACGAAATAGAAGCCCTGAAATGTTAAAGTAGCTGAGCCCACCGGCCCACAGCTAATAAATGGACTTGGCCCGATTTAGCAACTATTGAGTGGAAATATTGAAAATTATATCCTCTAGCTTTTTACTAAAGAATTTAGATTAGTTTGTTTCAGAAGTCAAGAAGTCAAAATAATTTCTGAGGTAGCTTGACCCAAAGAACTTCTGACATCACTCACCGTGGAAGAGGCAGATACACACTGCAGAAAAGAATCAGGAGTAATAGGCTAGTCAATCCATCCACATTTATTTCTTCACATACTTCTTGGGGACATTTTGTTGGAGGGCGGAAGAAATTCCTTACAGGACAACAGTAAGATTCTATTTTGCTTGCTAAATGGAACAGCGATGAAGTCTTGTGTTTGCTGAGTAGACAATACTTAAAGGGCATCAGGAAATCATTAAGCAAACAAGTTCGTTTCCTACTTTCCAGGAGGCATCATTTAATTCATCAATATTTACACAAAATACATGCCAAGAAAAGCATTATATGGTGGAGTTTCTGCAGACGAAGAAATACTTGAAAATGTCAACTAAGTCAGAACTTGAAGCTGTAAGATTACTAACAGTCCTTTCCTAGGAAACTTCACCATCTTGCATGAGATATAAAAGTTGTGTCTTAAATAATAGGTTATTGCAAGGTAGGAATTAGTTACTAAAATGGGTAGTGCAAACTGTGTTATAGCAATAACAATATAAAACCAGAAAAAAATAATTCACTGGGCCCACGCTTCTTTAAACAAAGATGTCATACCATTTCTTTCAAAGACAGGGTGCAGGGCACTGAAAAGATACTGGATTCAGAGTCATAAATGTTTATTTCTCTCTACTGGGGCCACAGGTAAGGAACCAGCATTCACTATAGAGGCCTCTCTCAGAAGGACGCAGGCTAGAATAAATCTACCTTATATATCTTTTATATCTTATATATCTTATACAGCTTATATATCTCTTTCAACTAAAGTTTTGTCTATTAAATCCAACAGCCGAGGTGCACACTCTTTCTCAGAGGTGTACACGGTCCCCTGTGCATATAGCATAGGCCTAGGTTGCAACCAGAGCAAGTCCATTAATCTGCAAGAAAATTCCAACTGTAGAATTACATACAGATACAGAATTACACTTGCAAACCACACAAACACAGGGCTTACGGGTGGGGAGGTTCCCTTTCCTTTCCCTAGTAACCTAGGGCTTCCTGCTAGTCTTTCTTGCCAAATTCCATTCAAAAATTACCTGAAACCCCTTTCCCTTGCTGGCCACCCTACTCCTACAGCCCAGCCTCCTTTTAAAATCCAAACTTCAGAACTTGCCATGTGTTCATTGTCTTGTTATAACATGGTCTTGACTTCAAGCATCTATCTGATGGGTAGCCTTTAACTTTGTTATTAGACCAACCTCATAGAAACCTCATCTCCATCTTTTCCTTGTGACGTGTAGGCAAGTTAATTAGGAACCCAATTATACCTGCACCACGGAATTATTGGTGGTTGAAGTGAAGTGGAAAAAATAGTAACGAAGAAAGCCTTCCCTGGGTGCCTGGCACCCAGGTGCTTTGTACCTGGTGACTCTGGCCTCAGGCTCTGGGCGTGTATTCTAAAAGTGCTCCAGTGTTAGGTTTAAACGCATCGCATTTAGCCTAGACTGCTGGATTCCATCTTCCTACAGAAGAATCCAACTCTTCAATGCACGCCCAAAGCAGAAGCAGTGCACTGGCTCCTCCCCATCCCTGGAGCACACCCTCCACATCCTCTACTCCTACTGCCTCCACAGCCTACACAGCCGGCGTCTGGTTCCAACTTGGAGAACCGGATCTCCGCTGGCGGGCAAAGCCAGGCTCCAGAGCCTCCCCGCAGCATCGAGCATGCCCACGGACTCCCACGGCCGCCACAGGTGCGCGACTCCGGCACCGAGCGCGCCCGGGTTCCGTGGGCGGACCGTCCGCGCGCGCCCGACACCCGGGTGGTGACATCACTGCGTGGGCGGGCGCTGTGGCTCTAGGAGGGAGCGCTGTGGGCGTGGGGCAGGATGGAAGTAGCACTCAGGGGAATTCCGGCTGAGGTCGCGCCTACCCACAGCTTCCCCGGCCTGACTGTGACCCCAGGGAGTGCGGGTTCCTGCCACATCTGGGTAGAGGAGCTCCCTGGCTAAACGCAAGAAACAGTCCTCTTCTCTGGAAACCCGGTTATGAACAACTGAGCCACTTTCATAGCTTCCTAGGAAATTAAGGTCCTGAGAACTTGGAAATATTCGGTGGTAGCAGCTAATACGGTTTCAAGATAGAAGCAATGAAAGTTTCCGAATGTGAGTATGGTTGTGGAGCACATTAAAGCACTGAAAGGGAAGAAAAAACAAAAAACAAACAAAAAAAAAGGTAGTAAAAGTTGTCCACTAGCAAGTCCCTTGCTGCCTCAACCCAGTTAGAACAGGCCATTCCTCACCCAGTTTAGTGAAGATGGAAAACCTTTGCATCTTTCCCTGGAAGTGGAGGAAAGATGCTTTTTAAAAGCCATTCCACAAAACAAAAGAAAGTCAAATTTATCCACCAAAGCCAAGTGGATCAGCGTTTTGTGGCATTATTCGTTGCTAATCAAAGTAAGTTTTCTCTGTTGCTGCTTAATTTGAAGTGGTATGTGAGACTGACTTATTGATATCTCTGATAAGTGCGGGTGCCTGGGGTAGGAGCAGTATTGACGTTTCCTGTACAAGTGGAACTCGATGAAAAGAAAAGTAAAAATACTGCAGTTGAAAACGAGCAGAGATTTGAATGATGGTGCAGGCTAGAATACCAGCACTTCAGAACGTAGGTAGGGCCGTCATGCAAGAGATAACACATGACATACACTAACATATGGGTGTATCTGGTAGCAGGTGAAACTGAAAACGTAACTAATGAAAGGGAAAATATTTTAACAAAATGCAAGAAACCATGCTTTTGGGTACTAGTGGTGGTACACACCAAGAATCCAGCCAGCATTAGGGTGGTAGAGACTGGAGATTGGGGAATTCAAGGTCCCTGTAGGCTACATGAGAGTCTGTCTTAGAGAAAAGAGGGGGCAAGTATCTAATTCAGATGCCTTCTAACTGATTCTGAATTCACATAAAAGGCAGAGAAGACTGAGGTGGTAAAATGTAAGCATTAGGCAGAATATCCTTCTGTGGCTCTAGGGTACCCAATCATGTTCCTAGCATGAGGACTGGAGAAGTAACTCAGTAGTAGAATATGTGTTTCTCATGCACAGGCTCTGGATCAATCACTGCAACATACACACACACACACACACACACACACACACACACACAGACTTTATAACCCACAAAAAAAAATGAGCAACAGGAAAAGAAACTTAATAAAGTCACAGGTTACAAAACAACATACCAAAATTAAAACAACAAACTATTGGCAAAATAAATTAAGAACATAACCCTGTTTTAATGGCACCAAAAGTTAAATGGAATATTTAATAGTAATCAAGGATATGAAAGATCTCTACACTGAAAATGGTATACTGCTTCTCAGAGAAAATGTGAAGACCCAGTAAAGAGGAGATACAGCCTGAGTGATGAGAAGGGCTAAAATAGTGCTACTCCCCAAATTGATCTACAGACTTGAGCAATTCTTACCAAAGTTCCAATATTTTTTTTCTAAGAAACAGAAAACCACTTCTAAAATTTGTATGGAACCAAGGAAGTTTCCAAACGACTGAGGCAATCTTGGATGAAAAGAGCAAAACTAGAGCCATAGCATTCCCTGATTTTAATATATATTTGAAAACTACTGTAATCAAAATACATGGTGCTGCCATCAAAACAGACACATTTACCAGTGGAACAGACAGAAAATCTAGAAATATATCCAAGTATTAATTATCAATGAATTAATTTTCAACAAGTATCAGGAACACATAAATAGGGAGAAATCGTCTGCTTAATGGTATTGAAAAGTCTGGATTTCCACATTCAGAAGAATGGAAGTAGACTCTTATCTCATGTCCTAGTAAAACTCATCTCAAAGTGGGTAAAAGCCAGGCTAAAGAAATGACTAGTGGTTAACATACTGCTCCAGGATCTGGCTCCCAGCACCCACATGGCAGCTTATAACCATGTGTAACTCCAGTTCCAGAGGATCTTATTGCCCTCTGTCCTCTGTGGGCATCTGTACACATGTGGTATCCATGAACTCAAATAAGTACACACATATGCATAAAAATAATAAATAAAAATTTAATGGATAAAATAATTCCAAGATAAAATAAAGGAGACATAAGACTGAAAAGAGGGGGGAGATACAAGATGGCGCCATCCACAGATCATTGTATCTGAGTAGTAGATGAATGAGATTAGTCACTGAAGTGAACATGAGGTCCTGAGTCAACTGTGAAACAAAGACAGTGTCTGAATTTCCGCATCTGAACACTGACACTGGTCATCACGCAAAACAGTCCACACAGTTCCCAGGAACACAACCCTGAGATCAGCCACCTCAATCACCCTTCTGGACAGGAGCACCGGCCAGAGTAGATCTAGCCCACTAGCAGATCCAGCCCACGACTCCATCCACAGATCAGATGTCTCACATGTCTGCCTGATATCCAGCTTCCACTCGGACCTGTACACCCAATGGGAAAAACAGCCGGACCACAAGAACAAAGGTAAGTAAGATTTTCTTTCCGTAGTTCCCAACATAGCAGCACAGTGTGCACTTTAGCTGAGTGGCAGAGACCAAACCCAGTAGCACCAAACCAATTAGGAGCTAAGACTGACTGAAAACAGAGCTAGTGACAGTGTGTTCCCCACAAACATTGGGGTGGGTCACTCACCCAAGCACCAGAGCTTTTGAGACAGTCAGCAATAGGCACACCAACAGTGCCCCCCCTCATCTTGGGTGGAGCTCCCTGCCTGTATGGTAAGCCTAGCTGCTGAAACAGAACAACTGTGTCAGGGAGGGGAGAACACAGGCCCAATCACAGCTCTACCTGCCTTTCTGAGGAGACCTGACAGCTCTCAGGTTCTCACAGGATAGCCCCCTCCCCACTCTAATCCCCTGTATATAGGTCTAATTGGGTTACAGCCATTGAGGAGAGCAGCAGTCACTCTCCGAGAACCAGTCTATTACAGGAACCTACCCACCATCTGGGGGTGGACACCAGGATCTCAGGATCACCCAACCCCCAGAACAGGGAGTTTTCCTGAGCACCAGGCCAACTGGCATCAGAAGCAACCAGATAGCACCAGGGTCAACTAGATGACTAAAGGCCAGCATAAGAACATGATTAAAAAAAAAAAGCAATATGACATCTTCCGAACCTAGCTATAATGCTACAGAAAACCCTGAAAATCCTAACACAATTGAAACAAAGGGAAATGACTTTAATCTTATACTTCTATTAATAATAAAAAACTTAAGGGAGGGAATAAAATACCTCAGAGAGCAACAAGAAATACTGCAAAAGAGGTGATAGAAATGAATAAACCTCTTAAAGGAATGGAAGACCTGAAAAGGGAAGTTGAAGCAATAAAGAAAATACAATCCAAGACATCCATAGAACTGGGAAACCTTGGGAAAAGAAAAGGAACTACACATACAGCATCACCAACAGAATACAAGAGATGGAAGAAAGAATCTCAGGCACAGAGGATAAAATTGAAGAAATTGATACATCTGTCAAAGAAAATGTAAAATCCAAAAAATTCCTGACACAAAACCTTCAGGAAATCAAGGACACTATGAAAAGACAAAAATCTCAGAATAATTGGAATAGAAGAAAGAGAAGATTCCCAGCTCCAAGGACCAGAAAATATCTTCAACAAAATCATTAAAGAGAATTTCCCAAACCTAAAGAAATAGATTCCTATAACTAACAAGAAGCTTAAAGACTCCAAATAGATTTGACCAGAAAAGAAAATCCTCCTGCTACATAGTAATCAAAACACTAAATGTACAGAACAAAGAAAGAATATTAAAACCTGCTAGGGAAAAGGACCACATAACATATAATGGCAAACCTATCAGAATCACAACTGACATTTCACCAGAGACACTAAAAGCCAGAAGAGCCTGAACAGATGTCTTACAGACCCTAAAAAAAACAAAAAACAAAAACAAAAAAAAACCACAAGTACCATGCCAGACTACTGTCTTCAGCAAAATTGTCAATCAACATACATGGAGAAAACAAGATATTCCAGGACAAAACTAAATTCAAACAATATCTATGCACAAATCCAGCTCTACAGAAAATGTTAGAAGGAAAACTCCAACCCAAAGGGGTTAACTACACACAAGAAAACACAGGAAGCAAAGAACCCAATGGAAGTAAAACCAAAAGAAGTGATGCTCACTCACACACTACTTCCATCAAGATGGCAGGAAGTAACAATCACTGTTCATTAATATTACTCAACATCAATGGACTCAATTACCCAATAAAAAGACAGGTTAGCAAAATGGATGTTAAACAGAATCCCACATTCTGCTGCTTACAAGAAACATACTTCAGGTAAAAAAATGATAGGCATTGTCTCCAAGTAAAGAACTGGAAAAAAGATATACCAAGCAAATGGATCCAAGAAGCAAGCTAGAGTAGCCATTCTAGTATCCAATAAATCAGACTTTCAACCAACATTAATCAAAGGAGATGGGGAAGGACATTTCATACTCATCAAAGTAAAAATCCACCAAGATGACATGTCAATACTGAACATCTATGCCCCAAATATAAAGGCATCCATATTTGTTAAAGAAACACTACTAAAGTTCAAATCTCACATCGAACCCCACATATTAATAGTGGGAGACCTCACACACCTCTCTCACCACTGGACAGATCAACAATGCAGAAACCAAACAGAGAAATAATGAACCTAACAGACGCCATGAATCAAATGGACCTAACTGATTATCTACAGAACATTTCACCCCCCCCCCCCCAAAAAAAAAATACTTTCTTCTCAGCACTTCATGGAACTTTCTGCAAAATCAACCATATAGTTGATCACAAAGCAAGCCTCACCAGATACAGGAAAATTGAAATTACCCTTGTAACTTATCAGACCACCATGGAATAAAGCTAGACTTCAACAATGACAAAAACAACAGAAAACCTGCAAACACATGGAAACTGAACAACTCTCTACTCAATGACATCTGTGTCAGGGAAGAAATAAAAAAAGAAATTAAAGTCTTCTTAAAATTCAATGAAAATGAAGGTACAACATACCCAAACTAATGGGACACATTGAAAGTGATGCTAAGAGAAAAGTTTATAGCACTAAGTGCCTTCAAAAAGAAATTGGAGAGCTTTCACACTAGCGACCTAAAAGGACAGCTAGAACAAAAGGAATCAAACACTGCCATGAGGAGCAGACTGCAGGAAATTATCAAAGTTGGAGCTGACATCATTAACTTAGAAACAAACAAAACAATACAAAGAATCAATGAAACCAAGAGTTGGTTCTTTGAGAAAATTAACAATATAGACACACCCTTAGCCAAACTAACTAAAAGGCAGAGGGAAAATACCCAAATCAACAAAAACAGAAATGAAAGGAGGATATAACAACAGACATTGAGGAAATCCATGGAATCATTAGGTCCTACTTCAAAAACTTGTACTCCACAAAATTGGAAAACTTATATGAAATGAACACTTTTCTTGATAGATTCCACCTACCAATGTTAAATCAAGAACAGGTAAACAAATTAAACAGTCCTATAACCCTTAAAGAAATAAAAGAAGTCATTAGAAGTCTTCCAACCAAAAACAGCCCAGTGCCAGATGGTTTCAACACAGAATTCTGCCAGACATTCAAAGAAGACCTAAACCCAATAATCTTCGAACACTTCCACAACACAGAAACAGAAGGAACACTGCCAAACTCATTCTATGAGGACACAGTCACCCTGATACCTAAACCACACAAAGACCCAATGGAGAAAGAAAATTTTAGACCATTTTCCCTTATGAATATGGATAAAAAAATACTCAATAAAATACTTGCAAACTGGATCCAAGATCACATCAAAAGAATCGAACACCACGATCAAGTAGGCTTCATCCCTATGGGGTTGCAGGGGTGGTTCAACATACAAAAATGAATCAATGTAATCCATCACATAAGCAAGCTGAAAGAAAAAAAAAAAACACATGATCACTTCACTGGACACTGAAAAAGGATTTGACAAAATCCAGCGCCCCTTCATGTTAAAAGTCTTGGAGAGATCAGGCATACAAGGACCATACTTAAACATAATAAAGCCAGGTATTGGCATAATTTATCATGGATGTTTTCTAAGTTAACTGGAAATCAACTTTCTAAAAGACAAGCAACATTTGCTTACCCAAACATACAGAGATAGATAGGTGGTCTTCACAAGGACCATACTTAAACATAATAAAGCCAGGTATTGGCATAACTTATCATGGATGTTTTCTAAGTTAACTGGAAATCAACTTTCTAAAAGACAAGCAACATTTGCTTACCCAAACATACGGAGATAGATAGGTGGTCTTCAAAAACCTCAAGAGATCTGTAGAATTTGGCATTCGAACATGTTTTCTTAAGACTTTTTGATATTGAGACATGTCAGCTTCTGACAGCAACCCCTATTCTACTCCAAGTAGAGGATGAGCATCAAAGAATATCCATTTGGAGATGGTTGCATTAGTGGCAAGCTCATCACTGGGCAAGAAAAATCGCTGGCTTCAACTGCAGACAGAATGCTGTCCAAAAAGAACAAAATTTGGAAGCAGGTAAATTGACATCCTAGCTCTGCCAAGACAGGGTAAGCAAGTCCTTCATAATTCCTCCTTTACAATTAATGTCTGTCAGAGATACTGTGCCAAGATGCTGAAGACAGATGCTCCGATGTATTGAGAGAAATTGGGGACTGTCCATGCAGCCAGTTGTCTGTCATTTCTTAGTTTTGGAAGTTGCTGGCTCTGCACTTCCTGTATATTCAGATATATTTATCCTTCTCAGGTCTCTGATGTAATTAGAGACTAGATAGTTATAGTCTCACACTTAAATTTTAAGTTGTTTAGGAATTGAAAGGATGTTCTATGTCTAAGAATATGTTTTTAAGCTGGTAATGCAAGTTAGGATGGAAACTGAGTTAGGTGTAGAACTTTAAACTCATTGAGATAGATAGCTAATAGAATATTATTATCAGTTGCCAAATATGTATGGACTGGACATTTGGAGTATATGTTATACCTTATAATTTTCATAATTGCGACCTAATTATTCAAAAAAAGAATTATGAGTTCTGGGAGAAGGGGGAGAGGGTAGAAGTGTGGGGCCAGGAGGGGTGGAGGGGTAGGACTGTGATGGAGATGTAACTTGAAGCAATAAATAAACATTAAAAAAAACATAATAAAGGCAATTTGAAACAAGCCAATAGACAACATCGAACTAAATGGAGAGAAACTTAAAGCATTTCCTCTAAAATCAGGGACAAGGCAGAGCTGCCCACTCTCTCTGTATCTCTTCAACATAGTACTTGAAGTTTTAACAAGAGCAATAAGACAACTAAAGGAGATCAAGGGGATACAAATTGGAAAAGAAGAAGTCAAAGTATCCCTATTTGCAGATGATAGGATAGTATACATAAGTGACCACAAAAGTTCCATCAGAGAATTCCTACGGCTGATAAACTCCTTCAGCAAGGTGGCTGGATACAAAATTAACTCAAAAAAAAATTAGTAGCCCTTCTTTACACAAAAGATAAGTGGGCTGACAAACAAATTACGGAATCAACATTCATCACAATAGCCATAAATAATGTGAAATACCTGGGAGTAACTCTAACCAAGCAAGTGAAAGACCTGTATGACAAAAACTTCAAGTCCCTGAAGAAAGAAATTGAAGAAGATATCAGAACATGGAAAAATCCTCTTTGCTCATGGTTAGGTAGGATCAACATACTAAAAATGGCCATCTTACCAAAAGCAATATACAGATTCACAGATTCAATGCAATTCCTATCAAAATACCAACACAATTCTTTACAGACCTTGAAAGAATAATTCTCTACTTCCTATGGAGAAACAAAAAACCCAGAATAGCTAAATCAATCTGGTACAATTAAAAAAAAAAAAACCATCTGGAGGTATCACCATCCCAGATTTCAAGCTGTATTACAGAACAATAGTAATACAACCAGCATGGTATTGATATAGAAACAGACCACTGGATCAATGAAATCGAATCGAAGACCCAAAAATAAGCACACACACTTATGGTCACTTAATTTTTTGACAGAGAAACCAAAACCATAAAAAGGAAAAAAGCATCTTAAATAAATGGTGCTGGTCTAACTGGATGTCAACATGTAGAAGAATGAGACTAGACCCATACTTACCACTCTGTACAGAATTTAAGTCTAAGTGGATCAAGGACCTCCACATAAATCCAGACACAATAAAATTAATAGAAGAGAAAGTTGAGAAAAGCCTGGAACTCATTGGCACAGTTAGCAACGTCCTGAACAGAACACCAATAACTCAAGCTCTAAAACAAGCAATCAATAAATGCGACCTTATGAAACTGAAAAGCTTCTGTAAGGCAAAGGATACTGTCCTTAGAACAAAATGGCAGCCTACAGACTGGGAAAAGATCTTCAACAACCCAAAATGCAACAGAGGGCTAATATCCAGAATATATAAAGAACTCAAGAAATTAAACACCAAAAAATCAATTAACCCAATCAAAAATGGGATATAGAGCTAAACCAAGAATTCACAAAAGAGGAATCTCTACAGGCCAGGAGGCACTTGAAGAACTGTTCAACATCTTTGGTCATCAGGGAAATGCAACTCAAAATGACTCTGAGATTCCATCTCACACCTATCAGAATGGCTAAGATCAAAAACTCAAATGGCAGAACATGCTGGCGAGGGTGAGGAGAAAGAGGAACACTCCTCTGTTTCTGGTAGATGTGCAAACTTGTACAACCACATTGGAAGTCAATCTGGAGTTATCTTAAAAAATTTGGAATAGTTCTACCTCTAGAGCCATACCCCTCCTGGGCATATATCCAAAAGATTCTTCACCAAATCACCAGGACATTGCCTTAATAATGTTCATAGAAGCTTTATTTGTAATAGCCAGAAACTGGAAACAACCCAGATGTCCTTCAAAAGAAGAATTTTTTTTTTAACCTGTGGTACATTTATACAATGGAATACTACACAGCTATCAGAAATAAGGAAATCATGCAATTGGCAGCCAAATGTATGGATATATAAAAGCTCATCCTAAGTGAGCTGACTCAATCCCAGAAAGATAAATATGGTATATATTCTGTTATAAGTGGATATTAGCCATATATCACAGGACAACCATCCTACAACCCATAGACCCAAATAGATAGAAACCTAGCATAACTATCCTAGGAAAAACTCCATTCAACAGTGAATTATGGAATCTGTTGCAGGGTAGTGGAACACCTTACCCTAGATGATGTGCCATATCAAGCCCCAGTACAAGAGGAAGATCTGGGCCCTCACATGACTGACAAACTGGGGGAGTATGATATGTGAGGGCCCACCTCATCTGAGGAGAAGGAGACTACTGAGGAGCAGAATAATGAAGGAGAGAGGGAAGGAGGGAGGGAGGGAGGGAAAGAGAGGTATGGGCCAGGAGGGGAGGAAGGAGGAAACTATGTTCTCAGGGTTCTAGAGGTAACTTGAAAAAAAAATTATTTTTTTTTAAAAAAGGGTACCTAAGCGTAAAAATATAATAAAAATAAAACAGGGGGCCAAGATGGCGGCGACCTACACTGACGCGTTTTGAACGTGGGGAAAAAAGAGCCATAAAAAACACAGAGTTATTGGGCACTGTGCAAAAACCAGGGGGGCTAGACCCTCCCGGGAACACTCACAGCTCCCAAGGGACTGTTAAAAGTCCCAAGGTAAGGCTCTCTCCCCATCTCTCGCAGACAAGGAAGCCACTAAACCCGGGATTCGGGAACTCCCATTTGGAGAGGCGCCTGGTAAGATCGACCCCAACTCACAGCAGACAGAATCAGAGGCCACTTGGCGATAGTTCACTAGCCTATTGGACTCCCCACACCTCAGGTAGAACTTATACCCACGTAAAAAATTTTGTGAGATAGTGAAAGTCTTAGCAAGGAACAAACAGGGGGCTCACCGGGTGGTCCGCAGCCACTCGTGAAGCGGAGGGTGGGAGGTTCCGAGAGAGCGCGGGAATCCGGGAACCCAAAGGCGGGCAGGAGGGGCCGAATCCCATGCACTCATGGCAGCGCAGCTGGGGAGGGAGCCTGGCTGGCAGAGCCAAATCCCCGCGAACCCACGGCAGGTCAACTGGGGAGAGAGTCAGTCGTGGGCGGGGCCAGGGATCCGCGCACCCACGGCTGAGCTGCTGGGGCGAGAGGACCACTCAGGCTGCCGGAGGATCCGGGGCTTGGGGTACCCACGGCCGAGCAGCCAGGGAGGGGGACCCGCAGCTGCGCAGACAGGGAGGGAATCAGGCACAGAGGCCAGGCCTGTGACGAGAAGCATAGTCAGAAATCAGAAATTGGGACCATAGCTGTATTCTGGAAAATCCAGACATATTAGGTGTGGAGCCAGACCCTGTCAGCCTCCATGACGACAAACAAAGCCCACAGAATCTGCCTGGGCAAACAGGTCCATACCATCAGAACCATTACAGGCTGATAACTCAGAGTGCAACATAGAGAAGTCTGAATTGGGAGCAGTGAAACAATCCCGGTCCATTACTCACAACCTAGCAATAGGCTGTACCAGCTCACAGTGCCTCAGGCGATTAAAAACACAGTGACCCTGAAATCCCCCTGGTAAGCAACGACAGATAGACAAGTAACTCGTCCCCTGCACCAAATCATCCACTGTGGATCCAAGCACAGAAAACGACAAGAACAGACAGCTAAACGCATCCAATGGCCAAAGGTCAAAAAAAAAATAGAAATCAAGGAAATATGACTCCAACAAAGCAGAATTATCCTAGCTCATCCAATTCGGATGACCACACACCAACAGAAACACATGAAAACATTGACAATTATGCATTATGGAAAGTGATAGAGTCCCTGCAAGAAGAACTTAAATCTATGAAGGAATTCAAAGAAGCCACAATTCTACAAGTCAAAACAAGGAACAACACCATTAAAGAGCTCCAAGCCAAGGTGACAGAGCTTGAACAGGAAAAGGAAAAAGCAATGAAAGATCTCCAGACAAAAACAAGCAAGCTGGAGAAGGAAATGTACAAAACAAACAAAACCATACAAGACATGAAAATACAAATAGAAACAATAAAGAAAACACAGTCAGAGTTAAAAGAGGAAGTGGAGAACCAAGGGAAGAGAACAGGAACTACGGATGTGAGTATCAACAATAGGATGCAAGAGATGGAAGACAGGATCTCAGGCATGGAAGATTCAGTGGAAGAAATCAGTACAACATCCAAAGAAAATGAGAAGGCTAAAAATTCTCTCACCCACAACATCCAAGAAATCAGGACTCAATGAAAAGACGGACCCTAAGAATTATAGGTATAGAGGAAAGAGAGGACTCCCGATTCCAAGGTCCAGGAAATATCTTAAACAAAATCATAGAGGAAAACTTCCCAAACCTGAAAAAAGAGATGCCAATAAAAATCCAAGAGGCTTACAGAACACCAAACAGATTAGACCAGAAATGAAACTCCTCTCGCCACATAATAATTGAAACACCAAATGTACAGAACAAAGAAAGAATATTAAAAGCTGTAAGAGAAAAAGGTCAAGTCACATACAATGGCAGACCCATCAGAATTACACCTGACTTCTCCTCAGAAACGTTAAAAGCTAGAAGGGCCTGGTCAGATATACTACAAGTCCTGAGAGATCATAGGTGCCCAGCCAGACTACTTTACCCAGCAAAACTCTCTATCAACATAGATGGAGAAAACAAGATATTCCATGACAAAATCAAATTTAAACAATATCTACCCACAAACCCAGCCCTACAGAAAATCCTAGAAGGAAAATCCCAACCCAGAGAAGAAAACTCCACTCAAGAAAACAAAGGGAATAGAAAACCCCTCAGCAACTAAACCAAAAGAGGCACAGGACCACCACCTATACCAAACTAATGGGAAATAACAACCCCAGGTCACTAATATCCATCAACATCAATGGACTCAACTCCCCAATAAAAAGACATAGGTTTACAGAGTGGATCCGCAAGCAAGACCCTTCCTTATGCTGTATACAAGAGACACATCTAACTACGAAAGATAGACACTGCCTCAGAGTAAAGGGCTGGGAAAAGGTTTTCCAAGCAAATGGACCCAGGAAGCAAGCTGGAGTAGCCATCCTAATATCAAACAAAACAGACTTCCAACTGAAGTTAATGAAGAAAGACAAAGAAGGGCACTATATACTCATTAAAGGGAATATTCATCAAGAGGAAATATCAATACTGAACATCTATGCCCCAAATACAAAGGCACCTACTTTCGTAAAAGAAACACTTCTAAAACTTAAAGCACACGTCGATCACAACACATTAGTAGTGGGAGACTTCAACACCCCACTCACAACAATGGACAGATCATCAAGACAGAAAACAAACAGAGAAATATTGAGTCTAACAGAGATCATGAAACAAATGGACCTAACAGATATCTACAGAACGTTTCACCCAAAAACAAAGGAATACACCTTTTTCTCAGCACCCCATGGAACCTTCTCCAAAATCGATCACATAATTGGTCACAAAGATAGTCTCAGTAGATACAAGAAAATTGAAATAACACCTTGTATCTTATCAGACCACCACGGAATAAAGCTGGTCTTCAACAGTAAAAGAATCAACAGAAAGCCTACACACACATGGAAATTGAACAGCTCCTTACTGGATGACCACTGGGTCAGGGAAGAAATAAAGAAGGAAATCAAAGACTTCTTAAAATCCAACGACAATGAAGACACAACATACCCAAACCTATGGGATACATTGAAAGCTGAGCTACGAGGAAATTTCATAGCACTAAGTGCTTTCAAAAAGAAAATTGTGACAGCTCATATTAGTGAACTAACAGCTAAGCTGGGTGAATTGGAAAAAAAAAAGAAACAAACACTCCCAAGAAGAGCAGAAGACAGGAAATCATCAAACTTAGAGCTGAAATCAACAACTTAGAATCAAAAAGAACCATACAAAGAATCAATGAAACCAAGAGTTGGTTCTTTGAGAAAATCAACAAAATAGACAGACCCCTAGCCAAATTAACTAAAAGGCAAAGGGAAAGAACCCAAATCAACAAAATCAGAAATGAAAAGGGAGAAATAACAACAGACATTGAGGAGATCCAGAAAATATTCGGGCATTATTTTAAAAAATCTATATTCCACTAAATTTGAAAACCTAAGCGAAATGGACAATTTCCTCGATAAATTCCACCTACCAAAACTAAATCAAAATCAGATTAACAGCTTAAACAGCCCAATAACACCCAAGGAAATAGAAACAGTCATTAATAGTCTTCCAACCAAAAAAAGCCCAGTGCCAGATGGCTTTAGCACGGAATTCTACAGGACTTTCAAAGAGGAACTAACACCATTACTTTTCAAACTCTTCCACCACATAGAAACAGAAAGAACATTGCCAAACTCATTCTATGAGGCCACTGTCATTCTGATTCCTAAACCACACAAAGACCCAACAAAGAAAGAGAACTTCAGACCAATCTCCCTCATGAACATAGATGCAAAAATACTTAATAAAATACTATCAAACCGAATTCAAGAACACATCAAAAGTATCATACACCATGATCAAATAGGCTTCATCCCTGGAATGCAGGGGTGGTTCAATATACGAAAGTCTATCAATGTAATTCACCACATAAACAAGTTGAAAGAAAAAAAACACATGATAATCTCGCTAGATGCAGAAAAAGCATTTGACAAAATCCAACACCCCTTCATGCTAAAAGTTCTGGAGAGAACGGGCATACAAGGACCATACCTAGAAATAATAAAGGCAATATACAGCAAGCCAGTAGCCAATATCAAATTAAATGGAGAGAAGTTTGAAGCATTTCCTCTAAACTCAGGGACAAGACAAGGATGTCCACCTTCACCATATCTCTTCAATATAGTACTTGAAGTCCTTGCTAGAGCAATAAGATAACTAAAGGAGATCAAAGGGATAAAAATTGGAAATGAAGAAGTCAAATTATCCCTATTCACAGATGATATGTTAGTATACATAAGCGACCCCAAAAACTCCACCAAAGAACTCTTACAACTGATAAACAACTTCAGCAGGGTGGCTGGATACAAAATTAACTCTAAAAAATCAGAAGCCCTTCTTTATACAACAAACAAATATACTGAGAAAGAAATAAGGGAAACAACCCCCTTCACAATAGCCACAAACAACATAAAATACCTGGGGGTAACTCTAACCAAGCATGTAAAGGACCTATATAACAAGAACTTCAAGCCCCTGCAGAAAGAAATGGAAAAGGCCTTTAGAAGATGGAAAGATCTCCCATGCTCATGGATAGGTAAGATCAACATAATAAAAATGGCTATCCTACCAAAAGCAATATATAGATTTAATGCAATTCCTATCAAAATACCAACACCATTCTTTATATAACTGGAAAAAGCTATTCTCAACTTCATATGGAACAACAAAAAGCCCAGAATAGCTAAATCAATCCTGTACAATGAAAAAACATCTGGAGGTATCACCATCCCAGATTTCAAGCTGTATTACAGAGCAACAGTAATAAAAACAGCATGGTACTGGTATAGAAACAGACCAGTAGATCAATGGAATCGAATTGAAGACCCAATAATGGACCAACACACCTATGGCCAACTAATCTTTGACAAAGAAGCCAAAACTGCACAATGGAAGAAGGACAGCATCTTCAACAAATGGTGCTGGTCCAACTGGATGTCCACTTGCAAAAGAATGAAATTAGACCCATACCTATCACCTTGTACAAAACTTAATTCCAAGTGGATCAAAGACCTTAACATAAGGCCGGCCACACTAAAGATACTAGAAGAAAAAGTAGGAGAAACCCTCGAACTCATTGGCACAGGTGACATCTTCCTGAACAGAACACCAACAGCTCAGGACCTGAGATCAACAATCAATAAATGGGACTTCATGAAACTGAAAAGCTTCTGTAAGGCAAAGGACACTATCATTTGAACAAAACGGCAACCAACAGACTGGGAGAAAATCTTCACCAACCCCACATCTGATAGAGGGCTATTATCTAAAATCTACAAAGAACTCAAGAAACTAAATGCCAAGAAACCAAATAATCCAATCAAAAAATGGGAGATGGAGCTAAATAGAGAATTCACAAAGGAGGAATCCCTAAGGGCTGAGAGACACCTGAAGAAATGTTCAACATCCTTAAACATCAGAGAAATGCAACTCAAGACGACCCTGAGATTCCACCTAACACCTGTTAGAATGGCTAAGATAAAGAGCTCAAATGATAGCGCATGCTGGCGAGGGTGTGGAGAAAGGGGTACCCTACTCCATTGCTGGTGGGAGTGCAGGCTTGTGCAACCACTATGGAGGTCTGTCTGGCGATATCTTAGAAATCTAGGAATAACCTTGCCTCAGGACCCAGCCATACCACTTCTGGGTATACACCCAAAGGACCTCTCACGGAGACATAGGGAAGTCTCCTCATCTATGTTCATAGCAGCCTTATTTGTAATAGCTGGAAATTGGAAACAACCCAGATGTCCCTCAACTGAGGAATGGATTAAAAAATTGTGGTACATCTATACAATGGAATATTACTCAGCTATAAGAAACAATGAAATCATGCAATTTGCAACCAAATGGATGGATCTAGAGGAGCTCATCCTGAGTGAGCTAACCCAGTCTCAGAAGGATGCACATGGCATCTATTCACTTATAGTAGGATTTTAACTATATCGTACAGGATATCTATACTACAACCAACACACCAAAAGGAATATGGACATAAATTTTTTTTATCTTTTTCTTTTTCCTTCTTTTTTCTTTTTTTTTCCTTTTCCCTTTTCTTTTTCCTCTCTTTTTTTGTTGATATTCTTTGTTTTTGTGGGTATGTGTGTGTGTTGGTCTTTTTTTTAGTATTCCCCCAGTAGCAAGGAGACACCTTTCACTGGCAGTACTGCCTCGTAGGCCCCCGGAGAATGAAGAGGCTCTTGGCCCTCATATGACTCCTGATCTGTGGTGAGAGACTGTTAGGCAGGGACACTCCACCCCAGAGGAACAAGACGGAAGGGTCAGGGGGTAGAGCATGGGAGGGTGGGGCTAGGAAGCGGGAAAAGAGGACAATATGATAAGGATGTAACCTGAAGCAACAAACAAATAAATTTATTAACTAAAAAAAAAAAAAAAAAGGCAGGTGGCAGGGCTGAAACACTGTGAATGGAATAGAGGATACAGCCATTCGGCCTGGTTTTGCAGACCTCCAGGTGTAGAGAAGACGTGGAGCTAAGGTAAAATACAAGAGAATTGTGGTATTGGCCCATGCCTTTGACTTCAGCAGAGACAGGGGGAGGACCGTAGAGTTGGTGGTGTTATGTATTCTGGAGTCATATGGAGCGGTGTGGTGAGGGTGAATACTCTTGGTCCCACAATTCAAGAAGAGTACACCCTTGGTCCCAGCTCCCAGCACACTGGAGATAGAAACGGGCAGATCCCGGAGCTCAGGGTCAGCCTGATGCAGGGCAAACTCTAAATAGAGACAGACTTCGATCCAGGAGTAGTGGAACACATCTTTGATCCTTTCAGATGGGAAACACAGGTCTCTGATCCCAATAATTAGAGTTCAGAGACACACACATGGGATTTGGAGGGACCTAGGTTTGGAGGCTACTTACAAAAGGCCTTCTCGATGCAGGCAGATTGTCCTTTGGGATCTCAAAATATATACACTAGAGCTGGTTTAGCTCCAAGGTGACAGAATGATTTCTTCTTTAACCCGGATTGAAAGATAACGCTTTGTATGTTGTCGGAAGGCCAAATTTGCTTCAGGAGAAGTACTACCTAGCCCCCCCCCACCCCCCAAAAAAAAGAGGGCAATTGTCCTAGGGTTGGGATTGGGGCAGGGCTCTGCTCTTATCTTTCCAGGAGAAGCGAAGCGTCCATTAGGGGAGCCCGGGGACGGCTGGACAGCGGAAACCACAGCAGAGAGCAGAATCAGGCACCAAGGAGGACGAGTGTCCCAGTTGATTCTGCCTGGCAGACTTCCTCAATAGCTGTCTCCATCGGGGGCCTGCAACCACCACGGCAATCCAATGTCGCTGGGACCGTTCAGCTCTACACAATGCCCCGGCAGGAACCTCAGTGAAGCCTGCAAGATCAGCTTCTGCCTACAAACCCCTTAGGTCATCTAAACAGCTGAGAACAGAAGGACTGAACATAAAAGGAGTATACTAGCATTTTTAACCATTTTTTCCATTTGAGTTCGGGCCCCAAACAGGTCTACTACGTCCCAAATCAGCAGGAAGTCACTTTAAGAGAGCGACGTCCCATGCCCAGAGGGTGGGGAAGGTGTTTCTCCGCCCTTTTTTTTGGTTATTTGAAGGATTACTGAAAACTCTGATATTTAGGGGAAGAGATTACAAGCTGATAAATGGTCCTGTTTAATGGGTTTTGGAGGTTAGCCCCAGGGACTTCCTACTTTTCCTTTTCTGTATCCTTCTTCCTCTCCTAAGTAGGACTGCATAGGCTTGAGAAAAATGAGATATAGACATAGCACAAGAAGGTCCAAGAAGAAGGGGCAGATTATTGAATATGCCCTTATACCTTTGTATATTGATACAAAATTAGTAGTTTATTTGGCTAAAGTGGTATTGACCATTGTTTATTGTGCAAAAAATAAGATTGTATTGGATTACATCGGTATTGATCTTTGTATATTGATACAAAATTAAGATTATAGTTGGCCACAATGGTATTGACCCTTGTATATGGACGTAATATTAAGATTGTATTGGGCTACATAGGCATTGACCTTTGTATATTGATACATAATTAAGAGTATATTTAACCACAATTGAATAGATCTTTGTATATTGATACAAAATTAAAGGTAACGCTTCCTAATGGTATCATACCTAGAGATACTTAAAAATAAAATGTGAAGCTCTGGCCTCTTGATACCAACAGTCTAAAACGGTCTAGGATAGTTAAGTAAAACAAACTCCTAGTCATGCAAACATGTCACTTTGTTAGCTACTATGACAGTCTATCACAGATATTCTCTAAACTACCCAGTAATCAAGTTGCTAAGAGACAAGCAACATTTGCTTATCTAAATACAAGAGATGGATAGGGCATCTTCAAACACCCCAAGAGATCTGCAGAATATGGCATTCAAATATGTGGTCTTAAATTAAGATTTTTTTTTTGATATCGTGACATATCAGCTCCTGACAGCACCCCCTATTCTACTCCAAGTAGAAGAAAAGCATCGAAGAATCTCCAGTGTGAGATGGTTGAATTAGTGGCAAGCCTATCTCTTGGCATGAAAAAACCCCTTGCACCAACTGCAGACAGACTGCTGTCCAAAAAGGACAAAACTTGGTAGCAGGGAAGTTGACAGCCTAACTCTGCCAAGACAGGGTAGGTAAGTCCTTCATAATCCCGGCTCTACAACAAATGTCTGTCAGAGAAACAGGACCCAAAGGCTGAAGACTGATGCAGGAATGTATGGAGAGAAAATGGGAACTGTCCAGGCAGTCATTGGTATGTCATTTCTTAGTTTTGGAAGCTGCAGGCCCTGCACTTCCTATATAAGCAGATATATTTATCCCTCTCAGGTCTCTGAGGTGGTTGAAGAATAGACAGCTAGAGTCTCATAGTTAAATTTTGAGTTGTTTAGGAATCAAGAGGGTGTTATAGATCTAAGAAGATACTCTTAAAAGTGTGTTGCAAGTTAGTATGAATGTTGAGTCAGATGTAGACCTTTAAACTCATGGAGATGGTTAGATAGTAGAATGTTAAAGTCAGGGGCCAAATATGTATAAATTGGACAATGGGAAGGTATACTGGGCCATTTAACTCTCATAAATGTGGCATATTTATATCTGTTGTTTTGTATAATACTTACTGTTATAAGAGAAGGAACCATATGTTGTACTGAAAGGGGAAACTTCTGGGGGAAAGAGGGTGGAAGGGCGGGATAGGTAGGGGGAATAGGGAGGGGTTTGTGACTGAGATGTAACTTAAAGAAAAAAAAATAAAGTATTTAAAAATAAAACATAAAATTTTCAAATGATAATTTACCAAAGGCATACTTGCCTTACTGTCATGAAAGGAAAAATGGTCTTAATTTCAGGTTAGAATGTTAGATTGCAGTTTGCCACATAGCTCACATATTCTTGGATATCAGCTTAAAAGTTTTTTCCTATATATAAAGGATATTTTCATTGTTTGGCACTAAAAAGGCAGTTAAGAGGTTTAAAATATTGTAAGTAAACTAAGGGTTACTACAGTTCAACTGTGTTTTCTAAATCTCTAAGAGCTGAAGTAATTTGGAGCTAAGGTAAAATACTTGAGAAGGGCAGTGTTAGCCCATGCCTTTAACTCCAGCAGACAGGAGGATCACTACAGAGTTAATTGTCTTTTAAATTTTAGAGTTACAATACAATGAACAGGGTGGTGATGGTACACACCTTTAATCCCATCAGTTGAGAGGCATACACCCTAAATCCCAACACACTGGAGACAGAAACATGCAGATCTCTGAGTTCAAGGCCAGCCTGCCAAAGCAAGCTCCAAATAGAGAAAAACTTAGATCCAGGGGTAGTGGTACACACCTTTAATCCCAAGGATTGTGAGGCACATACCTTTGATTCCAATACTTGAAAGGCAGGGGCAGTCACATAGTATTTTCACTGATTTAAGTTTAAAAGCTGCTTGCAAAAGGCATGCTGAAATTCAAAGTGAATTGTCCTTTATGATCTCAAAATACATACTTAAAAATATGTTTGGTTCCAAAATATCAAAAGAATTTTTTAATCTCAATTGAAAGATAATACTTTTTATATTGTCAAAAAAACCAATTTGCTGTAGGAAAGATATTACCTGTCCCCCTCCCAAAAAAAATAGTGCCCCAGGGTTAGGATTAGGGAAGGGCTCTGTTCTTATCTTTATAGGAGATTAAAAGTATGCATCTAAGGAGTCCAGTGACAACTAGACAATTGAAACCTCTGAAGAAAAGGGACCAGCCACCAAAGAAGACAAGTAGCCCAGATGATCCAGCCTTGAAGACTTCCTCAATAACTGTTTCCTGAAAACTCTACAACCAGAACAACTCAAAATGTCTAACTAAGATGGTTCCGCCCCACAGACTGTTCCAGCCAGAGCTTCAGTAACACCATGAAGTTAAACCTCTGACTACAAACTTCTGAGGACATTTAAATAACTAAGCACAAAAAGACTGAACATCAAATGTTAATATTAACTTGCTTAACCTTTCATCCATTCTTATTTGGGCCCCAAACATGTTTCTTCCATCCAAAATCAGCAGGGAGTAATTTTAAGAGAGCAAAGTCCCATTTCCAGAAGGCGGGGTGGGGGAATGGCTCCCTCTTTGGTCATTTGATGGGCTATAGATGTTTGTTGGTATTTAGGGGGATTAGTTACAAGTTGTTAAATGGTCTTGTTGAATAGCTTTTGGAGGTTAGACCCAGGGATTTCTCTCTTTTTCTTTTCTATATCCTTCTTTCTCTCCTATGTGGGGTGGGGGGGACTCGAGAAAAAATGGGATATAGACATAACATAGGAATGATAAAGAAAAAGGGACAGATTATTGGATATGCTCTTATATCTTTGTACATTGATATAAAATTAAGATTATATTTTGCTACATCGGTATTGATCTTTCTATACTGATACAAAGTTAAGGTTAACTCTTTTTAAGGTATTGTACCTAGTAAAATCTTAAAAATGCAATGTGAAGTTTTGGCCTTTTGATAGCAACTGTCATAAACTGTTTCGGATAATTAAGTAATACAAACTAATAGTCATTCAAATGTGTCATTTTGTTAGGTACCAGCATAGTTTACCACAGATGTTTTCTAAGCTAATCAGAAATCAAGTTGCTAAGAGACAAGCAACATTTGCTTATTCAAATATATGGAGATAGATAGGTGGTCTTCAAAAATCTCAAGAGATCTGTAGAATATGGCATTCAAACATGTTTTCTTAAGATTTTTTTTGATAATGAGACATGTCAGCTCCTGACAGCACCCCCTATTCTACTCCAAGCAGATGATGATCATTGAAGAATTTCCATTTAGAGATGGTTGCAATAGTGGCAAGCTTGTCACTGGGCAAGAAAAATCCCTGGCTTCAATGGTAGACAGAATGCTGTCCTGAAAAGGACAAAACTTGGAAGAAGGTAAGTCAACAGCCTAGCTCTGCCAAGACAGGGTAGGCAAGTCCTTCATAATTCCTGCTTTACAATTAATGTCTGTCAGAGAAATAGGTCCAAGAGGCTGAAGATATAAGCTCTAATGTATGGAGAGAAATTGGGGACTGTCGAGGCAGCCAGTTGTCTGTCATTTCTTAGTTTTAGAAGCTGCTGGCTCTGCACTTCCTGTATATTCAGCTATATTTATCCTTCTCAGGTCTCTGACGTGGTTGAAGACTAGATAGTTATATTCTCACAGTTAAATTTTAAGTTGTTTAGGAATTAAAAGGATGTTCTATGTCTAAGAATATGTTTTTAAGTTGGTAATACAAGTTAGGATGGAAACTAAGTTAGGTATAGAACTTTAAACTCATTCAGAAAGATAGATAGATAATAGAATATTAATATTAGTTGCCAAATATGAATGGACTGGACATTGAGAATGTATGTTATACCTTATAATTTTCATAATTATGGTCTAATTATTCTTATTGTTTTGTATTGTATTTATTGTTATAAGAAAAAGAGCCATTTATTTGACTAAAAGGGGGAGTTGTTGGGGGAAAAAGATACACCTTAAAAAAAAAAAAGCAGTTAAGAGGGTGAATGGGAAAAGGTAGGAGGATGGGACCAAAAGGGAAAGGAAGGGATTATGATTGAGATGTAACTTGAAGAAAAAAAAAAGACTGAAAAGAGGCAGAAAATTCAGGAGATATGCCACTGAGCTAGCCACAACTTTGCAACAAAGACTGCCGGATGTTGGGTCCCTCACAATGTCCCCAGAGAAGACTTTGGAGATTGCTGTGCTTTGGAACAGCACAAAAGGTTGAGAGAAAAATGAAGTTCCCAGCACCCATCAGCTAAAGGCTCTTAAAGGAGACATGAACTCCCCCACACTTTTCAATTTCTGCCACCTTTCTCTCCTGGTATCAGGGAAGCCAGATCGCAGAGTAACAATGACATTAGCCATGCATAAGCTGAGCTGGGAAGTGAATGGGAGCCAACACTCCTCCCCAGCTCTCCACCTGCAGCCTGCAACTTCCCAGTAGAGCCTACCACTTTTGTAAGAAAAAGGATAGCTCAGGGGAAAATGACTAGAGAGCTAAAACATAACAACATTCTGGCCACAGCCACCAAAGAGGTCCTAGAGTTCAACAAGCCTTGCTCCAAACACAACATGAGCATTGATTTCTATGTTGTCATCTAATAGTCCCAAGCAGTAATAGTAGCAGTAAGTAGAGAACTATGACCAACAAAATCAAAAGAGGCACAGAAACTTATTTCAACATCTCGATAATAAGATAACCATAAACTTAAAAGTACAGCATACAGGAGGAAAGATCTGTTTGGCCTATGACTCCAGGAGTTCTATTTACGGTAAGATGTGCCCATGTTTTCCAGACTCATGGTAAGGAAAGATTCCATGGCAAAGGATGTGGTGGAGTCATGTTCACAGTCAGATCTGAGAGAAGGGAGTCTCAATTTTAAAAAATGCCTCCATAAGTTCAAGCTGTAGGGAATTTCTAAATTGGTAACTGATGGGGGATGGTCATTATAGGTAGTGCCATACTGGGCTGATGATCCTGGGTTCTGTAAGAAAGCAGGCTGAGCAAGACATGGGGAGCAAGCCAGTAAGCAGCACCCCTCCATGGACTCTGCATCAGCTCCTGGCAACAGGTTCCTGCCCTGTCTGAGTTCCTGTCCTTCAAACAGTAGCAGCAAATAGAGAACTATGACCAACAAGATCAAAAGAGGCACAGAAACTTAATTCAACATATCGATAACAGGATAACCATAACTTAAAAGTACATGGGGAAGGCTAAGTCTAATAAACCCTTTCCTCTCCAAATTGCTTTTAGCCATGGCATTTCATTGTAGCAATAGTAGCCCTAAGACAGTCCCTCAATGAGTTTAATCCACTTCCAAGCCTCTCAGAGTCTCAAAAGTTCCACCATTTCTCAAAAAACAAGTTAAAAATATGCTCTGAGACTTAAGGTAAACTCTTATTGAGTATGTCTGTAAATGCAAAATGAACATTGCATACTCTAGACATAAAATGGTCCAGTAGAACAGGGTACATATTCTTTTTACAAAGGGGAGGAACTAGAGAAAGGATGGGATCAAAGCATGATTAAAATCTAGTAGGACAAATTTTAAAATCTGTATCTAGGGCGTGTTGTAAGGTGATATGAGCCCCTCAGGGGTTGGAAATGCCCTCACCCACAGCCTTCCCACTCTTACCCCACATCTCACTTGCATTAGCTCCATTAGTTATATATAGCTTATTTTGGTAAACATTTCACATTCCTGGTGTCTCCAGTTTTCTGGAGTCTTTAATATTTCTTAGAGTTCATTCTCATGGTTTCAAGTATCACCTTTCAGGGATGTCCTGCAGGAATTTCTGGCCTCCCAGATTTTCCTTGGAAATCTCAGTGGTACCTTCCATAACCCTCTAATTCTTGCATTCTCCATGCCTGTAAAACTAGCATTGCATAGGCAACACCAAGGTCCACCCCCAGTTTGGGCAAATGGGCACGGTGACATTAACTCTGAAGAACATTTTCTTAGCAACTTTTGGTGAGCGTGGTGTCATAGAGGTAGTTTATCTTAGAGGAAAGTCTTTCAAACAAAACCTGCTCTTTTATACCCTTGGCTCTGGGGTGGGTGATGTCTTGAAGTAGTCTTGAGAATCTTTTCTGTTGTCCAAGTGTGACGTTGTTGCTTCTTTATAATGGTACAATCTCTTTAACACCTATACCCTCCTTGACTCAAATTTAAATGTGCTCTTTTTCTGATCAAACGTTTTAAAATCATTACATTCTACTCCTTGTTCCTTATTCTCACTATAAACCTGAATAAAAGCAGCCAGCCATGCTCATGGTATAGCCTGAATGCTGGCAGACTTGAAAGTTCATTCATTAGAGTAACTAGTCCATCATATTTCAATTCAGTATCCCAAAATGTAGACAAGCTCTTTGCCATAATTTGCTATGAATACCTCTACTTCAGTTCGCAGTGGAGTCCTCAGTACCCTCTGAAACCTTGAGAACACGTGCTTTGCGCTCTGCAGTCCTACCAGCTTTCAGGACTTATGAGCTCCCTCTAGTATCATGAAGCTCTGCTTCTGGCATTATAGTGGTTCTCTGGTCTATATCTGGAAATGTTTCCAATTTTCTTCTATATCACCTAGAATAGCCACAACAGCAATCCCACCAATTTGGTATGTTAGACTTTCCATCACTGTAACAAATACCTGAAGGAGAAAAGATTTAGTTGGCTCACAGCTCCAGGGCTTTCATATAAGTTTGGCCAGGCCTTTTACCAAGGGTCTGCCTCAATGTAGACTCATCATGGCAGATGGAGTATGTGATTGACAAAGCTGCTTATCTCGTGATGGTTGAAAGGAGTCAGACAGGAAGGAGCCAAGGCAAGATAAGCCAGCTAGAGGTTGTACCCTCTCCCCTAGTGACCTACTTTCCCCAGTCAAGATTCATCTTCTAAAGCTTCTAGCACCTCACAAAATAGTTGGGGACCATACTTTCAGAACATGAGATTGTAGGAGACATTTAATAGTGCTGGGACATTGTGGCACACACCTTTTATCTCTATTATTTTTGGGGCAGAGGCAAACAAATCTTTATGAGTTCAAGCCCATCCCAGTCTACATAGCAAGTTCTATTTCAGGCCAGCCAGAGCTATCTAGTAAGAATCTGTCTTTAAATGTGTGTGTGTGTGTGTGTGCAGATACATTTTATAGGATAAATTATTGTGGAGGAAAGAAAAAATATCTTGCTTTCATGGAATTTAAAGTCTAGCTGGGGAAGTTGAAAATACAAAAGTAAGTAAAGTATATTCTTTGTTAGACAGTGATAAATGTTAAATGAAGGAGATAACCAGTAAGTAATTTTTAAGTAAAAAAATTAAAAAGCTAAACAAATTGAAATAATTGTGCAGATATCCATGGAGGGAGGATGCCACCAAACAAAAGGTTCTAGAAGAAAGATACGTTTGTTGTGTTCAGTAACACCAAGGAGGAAGAGCATTTGAGGGAAAGAAGAAGACTGACTAATAGAGACCAGAAGATGAGAGGTCTTACAGAGGGTAAGAACTATAGCTTCTTTACAATAATTTGGAAATCACTGAGTAGAATGATGTGACAGGTGTTTTCCTACTATCAAAATTATTACCTCACAGCAGGAATTAGGAAAGGCAGACAGAGTCTGCTTGCTGTACAGTCAAGTGATAGTGGTTGGTCTAGATTCATAACTATAGAAGGAATATCTTGTATAATGTATGAATACATCACCTGTCAAAAAAAAAAGCCTATGACCTATAGGAAAAGTGGAATAGAAGGTGGGACATCTGGTAGGCAGAGAGGATGTGGGAGAGTGCAGATGCAGGGAGAGATCACAAAAAGATGTGAGGAGGACAGACACATGGTACCTGAACAGAGGTAACCAGCCATGTGGCAGAACTTAGATTAGAATAAATAGGTTATTAAGCTATGAACCAATCAATGAACAAGCCTACCTGTATGGTCTAGGTATTTGTAAATATATTTGCATCTCAGAATCTTATTTCTGGGAGTTTCCTGAGAGGAAGAACATGTACTACCACACATGACAGAAGTAATGATAACAAATGATGGAACTGTTGGTAAATGTTGAAGATAAAATTAATAAGACATGGGCATCGTGTATCACAATGTGTGATGGAAGAAAATAAAAAAGTAAATCTAAACTGTAAGAATAGAGTTGTCATCAGCTGGGGACGACCATGAGACTAGCAAGTTGAGAACCATGGCAGGTGGTGAAAGAACGCAGTCACTTAGTTTGAGATCTGTGAAATTTGAGATGCCCAAAGGAAACCACATGGACACTCAGACGCTCAGGCCTAGAGTTCAGAGGAAAAACTCAGGCTGGCTATTTAAATTTAGGAGTCCATTAGCATACAGATTGCTTTTAAAGCCACGAGATTATTCCTACTTGTCCCAAACATACCCTTCCTGTCTTGTTCTCTGTACAATGAACAGGTGCAAATGAAACAAACAATACTTAACCCAGAAAGGAACAAAGTTACAGGCTTCACTATTCATAGAAGTATCATTAGATAAATATTTAAGTAACAGGAAAGACAGCTTAGTTAACTTAAAACAATCCAGAGTAAGTTTATTAAGGGAAATCAAGTAGCTTGTACTAATGTGTGAAATGTTGAAGAGAATGTCTAATAATAAATAGAAAAGTTTGGAATAAGTTAACCTTAGAATCAGTCCATTTTCCATCATGATCATAAATTAAATGTGTATAGTAGTCTGCTAAAACTATGAACTGTTAGTCAGGAGAGAAAGAATTAGTGATAGAATAAGTAGGTGATAGATAGGTAGATAGACAGGCAGACAGGCAGGCAGATATATAGATTATAGATAGGCAGGCAGACAGACCTTAAAGCAATAGGTTTCCATGATTATGGAGGCCAAAACATCCTACGACTCACCATCTGCCAGCTAGAGGCCCAAGGAAGCCTTCCATGTGGCTCAGTTGGAGTATGGGGGCCTCTGAGTCTGGCAAGCTGATGGTGTGGATCTCAGCCTCAAGCCTGAGATCCTCGGGACTTTGCAAGCCAGTATCAGAGTCCTAAGATTGGAAAAGTAAGAATTCTGATATTGGAAGTTCCAGATTCCAAGAAGGATTCAGCAAATCATCTCTCTCTGCTGTTTTAGGTGCCTAAATTTAGTGGCTCTTCCATACTGGTACTTTGGGCTACGTGCCAAACTTGCAGAAATGCCCACATAGACACTTCTGAAACTACAGAAGATTTTTACCAGCTTCCTAGGGATCTTTTATTCCAGTCAAACTGGCACTTAGAAATAACTTCCATAGCTCCAGTAAAAGTACCACACACTGGGTGGCTTAAAAGACAGAAATTCATTATCTTACACTGCTGGGAGCTGCAGGTTCAGAATCTGGAGGTTGTAAGTTCAAAATCAAAACAGCAGCATCATCGCTCCTTCTGAGGACTGAGGTCTGTCGCAGACCTTTGCTCAGAGTGTAGATAAACTTCTTTCTATAAATCTTCACGTCATTGTTCCTGTTTTTCTTTCTCTCTATGTGTATCTGTTCCTGTACATACGAACATGTCTGCATACATGTATGTAGAGTTCAGAGAACAGCCTCAGGTATCCTTCCTCAAGGCCAAATATGCACACTGTAGTGCCCAGATTTTTGGCATGGACTCTGAGGAATTAAACTCAGATCTTGGTGCCTGAGAGGCAAGCCCTTTCCTATTGAGCCATTTCCCCAACCCTGATCTTTCCTCCATGCCTGCAGCTCTTTGCATTTAAGGGCATCATATTATATAGAATCATAGATGCACTTAATGACTTCAACCTAGCAACCTATTTTCCAGTTAGGTCATAAATATATGTTTTTATTTGTGTGTGCGTACGTGTGTGTGTGTGCATTCACAAATCAGAGGACAGTTTTTAGGAGTCAGTTCTTTCCTTCATCCTTCAAGTGCTAGGATTGAACTCAGGACTCAGGTCATTAGTCTTGGTGGACAAGCCCCTTTACCTACTGAACCATCTCTCCTCCCCCCCTTTTCTTTTATTTCTTTCTTTTTCTTTTTTTTTTTTGTTTGTTTGTCAAATGGAAAGGAAAGTAACATCCATCAAGTAAGGTTACATCTTGAAATAAGGTTAGGACATGAATTTGGAAGACACACAAACCCATAAACATATCTGGGAGGTGGGAAAGGGGACACTTAACTTCATGCACTTGGTAGTACCTTGAAAGAGTAGGCAATCAAACTGTAGACCAATAAAGAACATGGCTTGGTAAGATAGTAATCTATACACAATCCCAAGAAAACCTCCCGCTGACATTAACGGGCTATGAAAATGTCATTCTCCTTAAGGCCTACCAAAAGCTGCAGAATCAAAAGTTTTTTTGAATGACCCTAAATTTAACCTGGAAAATAATTTAGAATGTAAAGTGACATAAAACGAACTTAGGAGTCCACCTGACAACTAGGGTGTCTTAATTTAGCTTGGGGATAGTTAATACATTCCATTCACAAAAGACATTAACACACATAAATGTATCAGCATTACTAAGGACAGTCATTGCTCTGCTTGCTAGCATCTGGGGTTTAAGGGACTGATCACATGCACCTCCTCAAAAAAAAATAAATGGAGACAGTTCAACATATATATATATATACATATATATATATGATTTTTATAAGTTAAAATAGTGATGAAATAGTATGGGACATAGCCACTGTCCAGCTGAGGGTCTAAGGAAGACTTAGATGATCAGAGGAAGCTGTTATTAAGCTAAAGGCTAACTAGACAAAAAGGAAGTAAAAGGCATTTTAATCATAAGCAAAATCATGGGCCCTTGCAGGCATGAAGCCTAGGGGTTCAAAGTAATACAACTGATGATTTTTGATCATGCAGTGTATACTTATAGGGGCAGAAATGGGCAGTATAAGATCTTTGTAAAGTCGAAGAGGCGTCAGTGACATCCAGGCTTCTCAGAATCTGAGAAGGAGCATTTATTCTTGTGCTTCCAAGGAGAGCGGAGATGAATCTGAAGGTTAATAGTCAAGTAGGAGTGAAAATCCATATACTGTGGCTAGTTTCATGTCAGCTTGACACAAGCTAGGTCATCAGAAAGGAGGGAGCCTCCATTGAGAATATGCTTCCATAAGATCAGGCTGCAGGCAAGCCACATGTTGAGAACCACTGCTGTGGGACATTTTCCTAATGGTGATTGATAGGGAGCGGCCAGCCCATTGTGGGTGGTGTCACCCCTGGGCTAGTGGTTCTCGATGCTATAAGAAAGAAAGATGACTGTTGGTCTCTGCATCTGTTTCCATAAGCTACTGGATGAAGAATCTCAGAAGACATGCTATGCTCCTATCTTCCAGCACAACAGAGTATCATTAATAGTGTCAGGGGTTGGCTCTTTCCCAAGTTGGGCCAGTCATTGGTTGGCCACTACCTCCATCTCTGTTCCATCTTTATCCCAGCACATCTTGTAGGGAGGACAAATTTCATGTCGAAGTTTTTGTTGGTGGGTTGGTGGAAGTACCACCTTGTTTCATGAGGTAGCCGCTTTAGGCTCTATGTTCCCCACTGCTAGGTCACTTCCATATACTCCTGGGAGCCTCCCCCGTCCCAGGTCTTATTCCAAACAATAGGTGGAGCTCAGGGGAGTCTTGTGGAAGAGTTGGGGGAAGGATTGAGGGAGCCAGAGGGCTCAAGGATACCACAAGAAGACCGACAGAGTAACTAACCCGAGCCCATGGGGCCTCACAGAGACGGAACCACCAACCAAAGAACATTCATGAACCCCCCTACACATATGTAGCAGATGTGCAGCCTAGTCTTTATGTGTGTCCCTTAACAATTGGAGCAGGGACTCTGACTCTGTTGCCTGCCTTTAGATCCCCTTTCCCTACCTGGGCTGTCTTATCTTGCCACTGTGGGTGAGGGTGCACTTAGTCCTGCTGCTACTTGATATGCCAGGGCAGTTTGGTATCCATGGGGGGCTTACTCTTCTCTGAGGAGAAGGGAGAGGACAATGGTGGGAGGAAGGTATGTGATGGTGGGACTGGGAGGAGAGGTGGGGGGCTGCGATCAGGATGTAAAGTGAATAAATAAATAAATAGTGGAAAAAGAAAAAAGGCAGGATGAACATGCCATGGTATGCAAGCCAATAAACAGCACACCATGGCCTCCTCCATAGCCTCTGTATCAGTTCCTGCCTCCAGGTTCCTGCCATGCTTGAGTTCCTGTCCTGACACATCTGTTTTGAACCCTCCAACTAAGCTGAGTGTGGTGAAATACTCCTGTCTTCTCACTCCTCAAGAGGCTGAGGCAGAAGGATCTGCAACTCTGAGGTTAGTCTGGATAGCAAATTTCAGGCCTGCTGAGGCAATGCAGTAAGACCCCCTACCCCACTCAAACAAACAAACAAACAAACAAAACTCCAAACAAAACATTAACCACAAACCTCACCACCCCTATAGTTGCAGTAAAGTGGTTCATGGGATCCTCCATGATCTGGCCCTACCTGCCATTCTGACCTCATTTCCTGTTGCTTTCCTGCTCATTCAGTTGCTGGAGCCAGTCTCCTGGTTGCTTCTGGAATAAACCAGACATCACTTTGCCTCATTTTAAAATGTCATTCCCACAGGAGTAGAGGTAGGAGTTTTGATCAGGTCAGCTTACGAAGAGAGAACATATTAAGGAAAGGAACAAAAGATAGAAAGAAATCAATCTAAGAGCAAGCAGAGAAAAAGTACTCAGAAAACAAGAGTGGAAAGAGGAAGTGGAAGAGAGCAAACAAAAAGTTAAAACACAAACCAACCAAAAGAAAAAGGACAGAGAGTAGTCATGAATCCACATTTGTGGGTCGCATATCCACAGATTCAACCAAACACAAACCAAAAGAAATACAATCAAACATCGAGTATGGTCTGAACACATACAGACTTCTGTTTCTCTCATGACTCCCTAAACATCACAGTGTAATAGCTATTGAAATAGTATCTTCATTGTATTCCGTACCCAGACATGATGTAGAGTCTATGGTGGGCATGAGCAAAGTTCAAATTCTACAACATTTTAGATTAGAGACTTCAGCATCTATGAATTTGGGTATCCAAAAGAGTCCCAGAATCAATACCCTATGGATACTGATGAGTAACTACACTTTGAAACAGATTGGTTAGCAGTGTCAAATGTAGCAAGAAAATTAAAAATAATACCTAAAGGTGTCCATTGATACCTTTCAAAAGTTTTTTTTAAGTGTAGATAATCTTACACCATCTATTCTAACTCCAGATAAGTAAAGTGTTGCATCCAAAAATTCAGCAAAGAAATATATTTTAATAAGAGAAAGAAATGTCTAAGTTTATATTATATATACAAATATCCTGCTAGATATGACTCCATTAAAATGAAAATTACTCTATCAAAAAGATATTCAAGGAAAATAGAAGTAACAAAGTAAATTGGAAAATATATGTAATAAATTTGACAGTGGGAGAAGTTTTAATATAAAAATTTGCAATAAGAAAGATCAAGATTCCAATATATAAAAATAGAACTATAGGCAGATGACAGAAGATACAGTTGACTAACAAATGAAAGGGGTGATTTAAGGTCATAAGATTTTTTTCTCCCATTAACAAAATTTTAAAAATATAATATGGCAACTGAATTGTTAGATAAGAATACAGCTATGCCACCAATATATCTAAGCAAAGATAATTCATTATAGAAGGTAATTAAAATATGAGTCTGCAATAACCAAACAGTGAAATCCATCCAAACATCTATAACTAGATGAACGGATAGACAAAGCATGCCGTTTTACACACAGCAGTTTATTATAGAGCCTTTAAAAAGAATGGAATTCTGATACATGGTATAACATAGATGCACTTGACATTATAATAAAGGAGATAACCCAGACACAAAAGTACAAATACTTTAATATTCCATCTGTACAAGGTATCTACAACAGTCAAATTTGTACATGAAGAAAGTTGAGTGCTGGCGTTCAAAGTACGTGGGGTTTTCTTATTAAATGGGCAGGGCTTCAACATCAGATGAACATTTTCTGGAGCGGGGTAATGGTGATGGTTGCACAACACTATGAATATACCTATATCGAGGTATTTAATTATAGACTTCAATACAGTTAAAATGTTACTGTTATGTGATACGGATTTTATTATGGCAGAACCTTAAAAAAAAACCTTGATAACCAATAAGATCTTGAAAATGACTCAGAAACATCACATTTCATTTTTTTTTCTTTACCTCCTAACCCTTCCATCCCATTTCTCTGGGGTGGGGTGTCCTTATATAACAGTCCCTCATCTCAGTTGAGAGGTCGTATGAGGGCCAAGAGCCTCCTCATTCATTGAGGGTCTACGAGGCAGTACCATCAGTGAAAAGTGTCTCATTGCCTGGGAGAGAGAACTAAAAAACAAACAAACAAATAAGCAGACAAATAGATTAAAAAAAGACTAAAAAATACAAAAAAATTATAATAAATAAATAAATAAATAATAAGAAGTCTATGTCCAAGTTCCCTTTGGTGTGTTAGTTGTAGTATCGATACCTTCTACTATATAGCTAAAATCCTACTATAAGTGAATAGATGCCATGTTCATCCTTCTGAGTCTGGGTTAGTTCACTGAGGATGAGCTTTTCTAGTTCCATCCATTTGGCTGCAAATTGCATAATTTCATTGTTTCTGATAGCTGAATAATATTCCATTGTGTAGATGTTCCACAATTTTTTAACCCATTCTTCAGTTGAGGGACATCTGGGTTGTTTCCAGTTTCTAGCTATTACAAATAAGGCTGCTATAAACATAGATGAGGAAACTTCCTTATGATTCCGTGAAGAGGCATTTGGGTGTATACCAGAAGTGCTATGGCTGGGTCCTGAGGCAAAGCTATTCCAAGTTTTCTAAGATATCGCCAGACTGACCTCCATAGTGGTTGCACAAGCCTGCACTCCCACCAGCAATGGAGTAGGGTACCCCTTTCTCCACACCCTCGCCAGCATGTGCTGTCATTTGAATTTTTGATCTTAGTCATTCTGACAGGTGTGAGATGGAATCTCAGAGTCGTCTTGAGTTGCATTTCTCTGATGATTAAGGATGTTGAGCATTTCTTCAAGTGTCTCTCAGCCATTAGGGATTCCTCCTTTGTGAATTCTCTATTTAGCTCCGTCCCCCATTTTTTGATTGGATTATTTGGTTTCTTGGTATTTAATTTCTTGAGTTCTTTGTAGATTTTGGGTATTAGCCCTCTGTCAGATGTGGTGTTGGTGAAGATTTTCTCCCAGTCTGTAGGCTGTCGTTTTGTTCTAATGACAGTGTCTTTTGCCTTACAGAAGGTTTTCAGTTTCATGAGGTCCCATTTATTGATTGTTGACCTCAGGTCCTGAGCTGTTGGTGTTCTGTTCAGGAAGTTGTCGCCTGTGCCAATGAGTTCGAGGGTTTCTCCCACTTTTTCTTCTAGTAGGTTTAGTGTGACCGGCCTTATGTTAAGGTCTTTGATCCACTTGGACTTAAGTTTTGTACAAGGTGATAAGTATGGGTCTAATTTCATTCTTTTACAAGTGGACATCCAGTTGGCCTTTTACTACTAATTGTCATAAACTGTTTAGGATAATTAAGAAATGCAAACTAATAGTCATGCAAGCCAGTCATTCTGTTAGGTACTATGACAGCCTATTATAGTTATTTTCTAAGCTAATCAGAAATAAAGCTGCTAAGAGACAAGCAACATCTGCTTACCCTAATAGAAGAGATAGATAGGGCCTCTTCAAAAACCTCAAGAGATCTGCAGAATATGGCATTCAAAGATGTTTTCGTAACTTTAATTTTTTTATATCAAGACATAACAACTCCTGACAGCACCCCCTATTCTACCCCAAGTAGAAGATGAGCATCGAAGAATCTCCAGTGGGAGATGATTGAATTAGTTGCAAGCCTATCTCTTGGTAGGAAAAGCCCCTTGCTCCAACTATAGACAGAATGCTGTCCAAAAAGGACAAAACCTGGAAGCAGGTAAGTCGACAGCCTAGCTCTGCCAAGACAGGGTAGGCAAGTCCTTCATAACCCCTGCTCTACAATCAATGTCTGTCAGAGAAACAGGGCCAGACAACTGAAGATTGATGCTGTAATGTATGTAGAGAAAATGGGAACTGTCCAGGCAGCCACTGGTATGTTATTTCTTAGTTTGGGAAGCTGCAGGCCCTGTACTTCCTATAAAATCAGATATATTTGTCCCTCTCAGGTCTCTGAGGTGGTTGAAGAACAGATAGCTAGTCTCATAATTTAATTTTGATTTGTTTAGCAGTCAAGAGAGTGTTATAAATCGAAGATGATACTTTTAAAATTGTGTTGCAAGTTAGTATGAATGTTGAGTCAGATATAGAACTTTAAACTCATGGAGATGTTTAGATAGTAGAATGTTAAAGTCAGGTACCAAATACATATGGACTGGACATTGGGAATGTACGCTAAGCCATATAAACCTCATAACTGTGACCTAATTATCTCTGTTGTTTTGTATTGTATTTATTATTATAAGAGAAAGAGCCATTTGTTGGACTGAAAGGGGAAACTGTAGGGGGAAATAAGATATACCTTAAACTTAAAAAAAAAAAAAGGGAAGAGGATGGGGGGTTGAGGGTGGGAGGGTGGGACTGGAGGGGGGAATAGGGAGGGGACTGCGATTGAGATGTAACTTGAAGAAATAAAAAATAAAGGAAAAAAAACACTCAAAAAAAAGAAAATGACTCAGAAATTCTACTCTTAGAAATTACTCTTGTGAAAATGAACCAGAATTTTAGCAAAGATTTTTACCAAAAATATTATTTGTAATTGCAAAACAACTCTTGCAAACAAAATAAACAGTCACATAATGTGGAATATTCCCACTAAACTGGCAGTCACAGGACAGCAGTGACCTAGTCTCTTCTTGTTCTGCATTTTATCTCTACCTCCATCCTCTGGTTGGAACACAGAAAACACTCAATGGACATTGATGAACTAATTAACATGGTGAAGCGATGGTTAGAAGGCTATTACAAAGGACCTTAATGACATAGGAAAAATGGTTTGATAACAGTACGTAAAAAAATGCAAGCTAAAACTTGCATGTCATTTCACTTCAATTGTGTAAAACAAGGGTTCTCATTAAGCAAAAATAATGAATTCCCTTATTGTTCAAGCCAGTCTTGAGTTATGGCTTATTACATCTGAAAGCTTGCTAGCTAATCCTCCCACCCACACAAGAACTTCAGTCATAAAGAGCTCTTCATGGCTTCCCAAAGTTTATTAAAGAGAAAAGCAGAAAGTTTAAAACAAATAAAAAAAAACAAATAAAATGGGGATTGTTAATAAAAATTATCTGACAGCAATGGAGGAAAAAAGAAAATTATTTAATCAATGCACAAAACAACTATAGCACCATAAGACAAGATTGGGCAATTTAGTGTAGAATCTGGCAACTTTACAGTGTAAAGTAACTTTTTTTTAAGCTATTCTTTTAATGATAGATATTTGCAATAATGATCCTGCATCACCAACAGAAAGTTCAACTGCGGGATGAATTTTGTTTGAGACAATGGCACTTTATGTAACATAGTTCACTAGGATTTTCAGTAAAAAGTTTTAAATATTTAACATTAAGCATGATAAACTTAAGTTCTGGTAACTTCTCTCAGTTGGAACTCCACTTTTCCTAATGTTGCTCAAGGGAAATGAAAAGCAAAGCAAAACAAAAAAACACAACCTATTTTGTTTGGCAGTTTTGTATTCTTGAACTTATGTTGAAAATTGGGTTTTTCTACACTTTGGGCCGCATGGTGGATGTCCTGGGATGGAGCTTCTGCTTGCTTGAAGCACAGATTCCTCCTCTTTCCCTTCAAAATCATGATGGACCTAGGATGGATCTTGGGGAATGCTGTTGTCAACAGATGCCAAGTGTCTGGAATGGGATGGTCTAGATGTTCTGAAGCCATGGAATTGAACTAATTAGACTTCATTTAGAAATTGCTAGAGAGTTCTGTGTTTTTCAAATCCTCCAGCTCAGAACATAGCAATGCTTGCTATTCTACCCGGAAGAGGTTAAAGGGAAATATTAACCTACCCCAAATAACCTCCAGATTCCTAAAGTAGGCGAGAATCATATCAGTCCTGACTCTACCAGGGTTTTTCGCAGACTGTGGTCAACTTTAAATGCTGCTTTGATGTTAATAAAATCCAAAGAAATGGGGTTAACAACTCTACTTAATGTTGATTAAAAGATAATAAAGTGTATGATGTTAGTGGTAGCCTTGTATGAGCATGACATTCCATGAGTGCTGAGTGCTTTAATCCCAGCTCTCTTCTCTTGGGCTCATTGAGATGTTGAATCCCTGCATCTGACACCTAGATGGAGGATGGGTTATTTGTGATACACTTAGGACACCATTAAGCAAATATAGAGTGTGCACTGGTGACTTTTCTTGTCCTGACCACATATCTGAAAATAAGCAATGTCGGGGAGAAGAGGCTTATTTTGACTCATGGTTTGAGGATATTAGTCTATCACCACAGGGAAGGCATGGCAAACTGTAGCAGCTTATGGCTGGTGGAGGGAGCATAGCACTGCTTGCTCATGTGTCAGCAGACCAAAACCTGAAAAGAATGCTGGTACCTACATCTTGCCCACACAATGTTTTGATTCAGTCTAGTACCATAGGCCATGAGATAACCAAATGGATTTACTATGTTCTTCCCTCCTTTGTAATTCCTCTCTGGAAAAGTCTACCCAAACATAACCAAAGGTATGGCCCATTAAAACTCTAAGTTGGCCGGGCGTGGTGGCGCAAGCCTTTAATCCCAGCACTTGGGAGGCAGAGACAGGCAGATCTCTGTGAGTTCGAGGCCAGCCTGGTCTACAAAGTGAGTCCAGGACAGCCAGGGCTACACAGAGAAACCCTGTCTCGAAAAACCAAAAAAAAAAAAAAAAAAAAACAACAACTCTAGGTCTTCCTTAATCCAATCAGACTGGCTCTTGAAACTAACCATAATGCTGGAGGGTGGGGTTGGCTCACATCTTTAATTCTAGCACTCGGAGGTAGAGGCAGGCAGATCTCTGTGAGTTGGAGGCCAGCCTGGTCTACAGAGTTCCATGACAGCCAAGGCTACACAGTGAAAACCTGTCTCAAGCCACCCCCCTCTACAAAAAAAGAAGAAGGAAGAAAGAAAATAAATTAATCCTTACAGAGGGATCTTTTCCATATGTGTGGTATGAGAAAGCTTAGGAAATAGATCTGAGTGGACTTTTACCAAACAGCCATGAAACTTTAACAAACACCCTGTTAACATAGCCCCCTATAATTTTCAGTTTTAGGAATGATTTCACAACCCATCAACTTCTACAATACCATACGTTTGTAACTAAAAGCCCCCCCCCCCCCCCTGCCTTTCCTTTCTCCTTTCTTCTTCCTGGCATCTGTGCCAGGAAGAACCTCTAGCCCCCTAGGAATTCCTAGAAATATAATATAATATAATATAAATGGTGACTCAAATATCCCTTCATTGTTCAAATATACTATAATAGGTTATATACAATGCCTCTAATATCTGTCTATTGTTCAAAACCCAATTCATACATTGCCTGTTCCAAGAAGCCTTTTCATGATTGCACAGGCAGAATTAGTCATCCTTCATTCTGTAATCTTACAGCTTGCTATTACAACATTTATCATGCTATAGTGTAATTACTCATTTATGTGTCTACTTCTCCAAGAAGACTGTAAGCAAGTCAAAGGCAGACCCTCTATGTAGGTGGCAAGAGACTCATTCTGAGCTTGGGAATATAAGAGAACATGGGATATTAGAATGCAGTGGTAACTTGAATATGGGACATAATTCCCTTCCTTTCTTTCTTCCTTCCTTCTTTTGTTTCTTCCACAACTTAGCATCTAGGTTATTATTATAGGATAGTACTTAGGTAATATTTAATTAGAGAAAGAGGAGATAAAGGTAAGAGGCTAGCATGGGGAAGAGATCTGATGAGAAGGATATATCAAGGTTACCTACAACCCTCCATTTGGGTAGCCTTACAAAGTGCACACTCTGATATGGGTCTGGTGAGTAAGAACTGGGTCCAATCTGTAGATATAGAAGAACCTGAAGCCAAAGGGGACCTGGAAGAGTCAACTACACAATGGGTAGGGCCTGGTGAGCAAGGAAACTGAGGCCCCTTGAAAGTAGGCGAGAGTGCTATTAAAGTTACTAAAGGACTGGAACGCTAAGCATTAAGCATTTCCGTTCTTCCATGGCCTGACTCTCAACATATTATGGTGCTTTTTAAAATCTGCTATTTAATGTTCTAAGTACTGAAAAGGCATTATTGGCATTAACTTTATTGTCAATTTTATATTGTGTAGTGACAATGTTAAATATAAATACCAGAACATTTTACTCCTGTGTAGAACCACTAAAATCATACAAATCATCCCCCATGGCCTGTAGAAGGATGTTCATCAATCTGATCAGAACTCATTAACACAAGATTGTCCAGGAGAAACCAGGAAATAGTAATCAGTCATGGGTTAACCTGAAGGATCTCAGGACACTCTCAGGGCAACTCCAGACTCTCTCAGGTGCTCAAGGACCAGTCTGGGGACTCAGAAGGTCTATATGAACTCAGACCTGGTGGATGACATATTGCCCCTCCCACAAACCATGTGCCACCTCTCAACAAGGGGCCAAAAAAGGCCTCTTCCATGAGTCACTCTAAGCAATGGCAGATGGTTGTGTGACCCCCACAGGCGCTGGAACAACTGCATCAGAATATATTCATTTTTTAGACTGGGGTGGTTAAGATGAGATCTCACAATGCCCAGATACCCACCAATAAATTATGTTTCTCCACCTAAAGTGGGAATGACCACTACTCCCACGCCTTACCATGAAATACCACTGAGAATAGGCACAAGGACCTCAATCCTCTTGTCCCTGAACTTAGATCCCTGCCAAGGTGGAGGGAACTAGCGTGATGGGTAGAAGAAAGGAGCAGGCAGGACCCAGGATGAAAAGGGAGGAGAAACATGTGGCCAGAACCATTTCTAAGGAGGAGCTGGACCTCACTGAAGCTGGAATGGCCAGTGCCAGCACCTATGCTGCTGTCCCACAGGCCCTCTCTCACAGCCTGAGACGGTGTTACAGGAATCTCAGGACAGCAGCTGCAGCGCATAGAGCCAGGCACTGAGCCTTCTGCGTGTGGGGCCCCGGGCAACTGCATTGGTTGAAAGCCCAGAAAGCTTGCCCTGTTCTATGACATAACCCAAGAGGATCAGAAAATAAAAGAGGACCGAGGAGAGATGCTGGGGAACCACGGCATGGGAGCGAAGAGTGCTATAAAAGACTCAAATGAGTAGGCAAATGTTAGAGAAAACCAGGCCAAGAAACCGTAAGAATCCAGGACTGCCAACACCAGAGGCCTCTCCTCAGAGGTCTAGGGACCTCTGTGTATTGTCCCATGAGCATTAAAAAAAAAAAAAAAAAGAGCCCATGTTTAGAAACTGGAAAAAGTCCCATAAGAAGCAGGCGTCTTACAACAACAACAAAAATAAACCAAAAGACATAACAATGTCCACATTCCCCCATGACGAACACGAACCATAGGCACGCACGCACGCACGCACGCACACACACGCACACACGCATGCCCACTCCAACATTAGACTGTTGATGACTCACCAGTGTCTGCCGAGGCAGGCTTCCGGGATGCAGTTCCATTATGAGGGCTGCAGCCATCCAGCACGTGCACTTGGAACTTGGGCCTGTACCCGTATCCAACGCTGCAGAAAGTTCACCTAGGAGGGGACCTGAAAATAGGTCAGTGTGCTGGGCACGTTGGAAGACAGCAGCAGCGATCTTCGTGAAAGCAGTCTCAATGGGATGTGGGATGGAAAGCCAGATGGTTGGTGGGCTACGAAGTGAATGGGTGATGAGCTAACACAGCAAGGGTGCAGACTTATTTTTCAAGTTGGGTTTTCTGTGGGTTTTTTTTTTTTTTTGACATAAAAGAGAGTGATGGAAAAGAAGATTAAACCCATCCAGTTATCGCTGTTTCTCCCTCATGCTTCTTCCTACACACCCTCTCCCACTAAATAAAGAAGGAAAGCAACATGAAATGAAGCAAGATCTCTGTTTGACATTTTACACTAAAGAAAAAAAATATCAATTCCAGACCAGAAGTGGAAATTAACTGGGATTTTAACTAATCCCTGTGAAGTGTCACATTCAAAGCTATCAGTCCCTTGGATACTTAAGTCCCTTACATGAAGCTCTGCAGTATTTCCACATAATGTACTCTCATCTTCCCAAATTCTTTACATTATCTTTAACTTACTCTCACTATCTAATGAAATGCAAATGATATGCAAATTAGTTGTTAGGCCGTATTGTTTCTGGAACAATGTGAACCAAAGTCTGCACATTGTTCGTTTTTTTTTTTTTTTCTCAAGCATTTTTGATCCTCAGTTGAATATCTGGCTGTGATGGTAATGAGAAGATGAAGGAGAAGCCTGACTGTATTTATTGCTGTTGGTGTCAGTGGTTAGAAAAATAAAGTAAGGTTGAGACTAATTCAGAGGTTTTTATTTTATCCTTTGACAACGGAATTTTTTTATGGGATGTTCTAGAACAAACCTGTTTACACTGCAGAAACAAAACAGAGTTACATGATCTGAGAGGTACTCTAAAATCCCAGAAAACATGACAGCCCAATTTTATTTTCTGAAACAAAACCACTTAAATCCTAAGATGCTGTTGAACAGGCAACGTCCCCCCACCTTCGATTGTTGAATAAACTAATCTTTAAATAAATGATGACATCTGTTTCCACCTACTGCACCGATGTTTGGATGTTTAACAGGCTTGTTTGTTCGTAAGAATGAAATTGGAAAGGCCAATATTTCATTATGAACATATTTAGATTTGGATTTAACAGACTCTGCATTTTATGAAGTTTGTCTTGGTTAAGTAGACAATAGACCGGAAGTGGACCCTAGTAGAAACATGAGGGCTTCCTGCCTCTTTCTAGAAGCTACTGGTAAGGCTCTGAGAGGATCTTGAGAGGTGATTTAGGTTGGGCTTTGGAATCGTTGTAAAGTCATCAGATTTAACTCTGCTTCAGTGAGTCTGTCAAAGAAGCAAAGCCCTCTCCCACTTCCCTGACCAACAGAGGACTGTGGTCTGCAGGGCTCGCTTTCAGTGCCCAGGACTTATTAGTGATACCTGTCTGTGATTCTGCAGCTTCAAGGGGATGTAAAACACACAACACAAAGTTACCCCTAAGGAGAAAATGAGGGAGGAAAGAGCTGTATCACTCTCTTGCTCTGGTGTTTTGCTATGAAATCAGGCAGACTTCATTCATAAAATGCTAGATTCCTTCAGAGCTTTGAGATCGTGTCTAACACCGAGAACACCAGTTTTTGACATTAATACATTACCTCAGCCCACACGATGGCCTGAAATTAGCCACGTGGACTCTGTGTCTACTGAAGTCCATGCTTAAAGTTCAGCAAGATAACTCCATATAAATAAGACCAGCAGTTGGCCTGGCTTAGGCCTAAATCAGGTGGTATCATATAACGTGTAAGTGACTCTTCTGAGGGAACGGGTGGTGGGCAAGGGAAGGAAACCAGCAGGGAGAAGAGAGAGGCCATCCTCATTGCCTTCCTGCAAACCCAGTAGTTTGTTTTTTTTTCCCTTCAAATTTCAATCTCCTGAACATAGAACATAGCAGTGTTGGCAATTCTTGTTTTTTCGTGATCTCTAACCCTTTCTTTATACAGCACAATGTGTAGTGCTGTATAAATGTGTAGGCCCTCATGCAAACTGTCTTTCTGCTAACCAGCCTCGCTAACCAACTCTTTTCTTACCTCCAACATTTCTTCGCTCCCTTTGCCTCCCCACGCCATGAGCCTCAGTAGGTCTGACTTTTCTTCTCTCACCCTTGGTGAGCTCATCTACTGCTGCATTTTGGATTTTTCTTCTCTGTATATGATTATCAGATTGTGGTATGTAGAGTTAACCTCCTTGCCAACTAGTGGAAAAAGCTGAGAAATCGGAATTCAACCCAAATGAGATCACAGGGTTAGGGACTCAAAGTGCTGACTACAAAAGCTTTCTCTCCTTCCACAGCTCCTCAGTCATCCCCACACAGCCTTCCTGACGTCACTGAATGACTCCACCTTCCAGTTAAAAGGGGAAACTGTGGTATCTTCTTGGGCTTTTCCTCCTACTCACTACATCCAACAAAGTGCCATAGCTTCTGAATACCACTTTACTGACAGTCTTTTGTATCCTATTTTTTTTTCCTTTCCTGACATTTAACCACAATCGGAAATATCTTCTCATGTGCACTACCAATCTGAGCTCTTAACTCAGGACCTCAGTGAATCTCCAGGGTTAGCCAAAACCAAAATAAACTTTTCTCCCAGGAGTTGCACTCTTTCTGCATCATCACAGACCTGTTCTGTTTCTGTAGCTTTTTATTATATCTCTTTGCAAACACCATGCTCTGGCCAACGTGAAAGGTTTTCTACTTTCCAACCCCCTTCCAAACACTTAAACCTGGGGATATGTACTTATGGTGATCTGGTCTTCCGGAGCTCCTTTTCTCTCTCTGTCTTTACCCTGCCTCCGATGGGTGTACCGGTCTGGGTCTAACGAGGGGCATAGAAACTAGGGAAATTTGATATAGGTAGGCAATTGGGTTCTAGGGGACTGAAAGAAGAAAAAGCAGAAGAGGGCTGAGGAGCAAAAGAGAGGCTGTGCCTAAGCATTCATAGAGGTCGAAGGCCCTTAATTTACACCTGCTGCTTGTCAGTTCTAGGGAGGCCTGGAGTGGGCCTGCATGGTATGTTGGCCTGCCTGAGACTGTCGCCACAGTCTAGAGGACCCACCCCGGAGCTGCACCAGCAGCTGCCAGCGCTTGGCCTCTTTCTGAGCTCTCAGATTCCACTCTGGGCACAGCTGACAAGGGAATATAGGAAATACACTTTTCAGACACCCAGCCCCACCTCTACCTTGCAGAAGGATAGGTGGGGTGCAAAACAATAAGGGACTCGCTGGAGCAGGGCCAATACAAATAGCACATGCTTTCTCAAGTTTCCGCTGAGGCCTCCCCTCTTCCTGCTCCCTCCAACACTGCCAGCTAAAGGAAACGTCTCTCCTTTCCGAATTCTGAACCTAGGCATCTTTGACAGGATTTTAACTATGTTTGTTGAGAAACTACTCCAGTCCAGATAATGTCATCTGTGCTGAAAATACAACTGTGTGTGGCAACCATGGCTTCCATTCCCCTGAAGTTCCATGGATTTGCAAGTGTGGGTGGAGAAGACACAATTTAACTATGGTATCACAAGGTAGTTTGCTAAGCATTAAAATAGAGGAGGTGAAAGTGTCAAATTATACACTGGAAAGGTTGGGAAGTACTTCCTGAGGAAGCCAAAACCTAAAACGGAATAGGTAGAGGTCGGGGAGAAATACTTTCTACAGAAAGAAAGGCATATACAGTGGTCCACACACAGTAGAAGGAGAGAACTTCTATTCAGAAAACAGAATGTATATGGTTTGGGGAGAAGAGAAACAGGTGAATGTGATTGAGAGGTTCCTTGAGAAAACAGTAGGTGCTACAGAATATAAGGCCTGGCTTCCAAGCCAGTAAAGGCATTTGGGACAATAAGAAGCTATTGAAGATTGTTCAGAGGGGTGTGACATGATCTGATACTCAGTTTTAGTGAATTTGTGTTGACTCTGAACACACTGAAAGGAGAGAGAAGGACCAACTAGGAAACTGTCAAAGAAAGCAAATACAGTGGCTAAGAAGAGGTTATAGCACTGGAAATAAATGAGTATTCTTTAAGAGTTATTTAGAAAATAGAAGTGAGATGAGTGTGTAGGAGGTAAGGGGTCAATGACAGGTTGTCCATGAGCCTTGCCTTTCAAAGTTTTCTTGGACAGAAATAGCACTCCTAAGACAGAAAAAACACAAGAGAATGATATTTGGAGAGTATATTGCTGCTATGACAAGTTGCCACAAACTTTGGAATTCATAATCATACAAACTACCTTATAAGTCTTGATGTCAGAAGTCTGTGTGTGTCTTACTAGGGTGAACTATAATACTATGAAAGTTGCACTCCATTGGGAAACTCTAGCATAGAAGCCATTTTCTTACCGTCTCCAGCTTCTATAGGCCACCACAATCCATTTGCTCCTGGTCCCCTCCTCCACCTTCAAAGCCAACTTTAAGTCTCACTCTCTGACCCTGCCTACCTCTTGCAAGGACTCCATGATTGTATTGAGTCTACCCATATAATCCAGGATCACCTTCTCATTTCAAGATCCTTGACTCACATCTGCAAAGTCCCCTTTGCTGCTCATTCATTAATTAAATCACAGGTCTCTGGAGGCTCTTTTTCTGCCCACCATGAGGAATGAAGGCACAGATATGAATTCCATTTTGCATGTGTGGAGTTGGTGACAATGGCACATCCAAGGGATGATGTGAACGAAAGTGGGTGTGAGGTCTTATTGTCTAAAGGGGTCCGAGAACGTGCCATCCTGGCCACCACTAGACAACAGAATGACTGACAACATTCTGTATAGGAGTTACACACCTACACAACTTCTATTATCTATGACACTTTTAAATAGTTCTTTGCCAACTGCACCATCTGCTTTAAGTTGCTGTAAAGAGATTTGATCTCTAAAAGCTCCTCTTGGAGGTGAAATTCTTACTTCTTCTGCTACTGGGTATGATTATGGTTATCAAACACTCTGGAAAAGACAAAACTAGAAGACTAGCAGTTGCCAGGGGCTGGGAGTAGCCAGAACAGCCAACTGCAAAGGCGCATGAGGAAAATATGATTTCCTGTCAAAACTTGTATGACTATGCACTGAAAAGGGTGATTTCAATCTGCAGTAATATCTTGATGAATCCGACTCTTGGGAAATCAAAAGGAGGAAAAAAAAAAAACATCAAACTCCTTTCCTACCTGCTGACTTGTGCCATGACTGCACCCCAATTCCTTTGACCTTGGCCCCCTTAAATTATATCAATCATGTAAATGTGAATTTATCAGGTTTCAAGAAAGATAAAGTCTTTCTTTGCTTACATTTGGTTGTTTTTCCTGAGGTGACTCTCAGCACTCATTAATTCTGAGGGGTTTGTTTCAAACAAGAAGATCATTTTAGTTTTGATTAACTTTTCTTAACTTTTGGCTTGTCTGGTACCAGGCCTTTTTCTTTTCCCCATATTGGACTAAATAATTAAAAACAAAAAATAGAAGCTTCACTATTGCTTATGTGCCAATATGAATGATCTCACCAGATAGCATGTAAAGGTACATATTAAACAGGAAGATAAAATATAAATATTTACTTATTTCAAATATGGGGGATGAGGAGCTGAGTCCTTCCTGGTTGGCCTTGGGAAGAAAAGAAAAGGTAGACTTCAAGGAGTTGCCGGGGGTTTTCTCTCTAGTTGAACAAGCAACAGCCTGAGCCATGGAAGCACCACCCGCTTGTGCAGGCAGTGCCTGAGCCTGTGGTTCTGAGGGTATCAGGTTTCTAGAAAAAGCAGAGCCCTACCTATGGAGGATCAGGGAGGGGTTTCCCAATTTCAGTGAGAAGATAATCTTACCACAGCCACTTGCCCGCAATCTGATTTCCTTGAGTTGCACAGAAAGATAAGTCACAGATTCAAGAACCCCGTGATGTATTTATCTTGTGCCTTGAGAGAATCTAGCCCATGGGGTTCTTGATTTTTACTATTAAGTATTAACACTGCACCAACCTTATCCAGGATGCAGAAATCTTTGTTGAAATTTGCCTTCATTTCAACACAACCACCACCAACAATACGGAGCAGCCATGGTGTGTTTCTGAAGCCACTTGAGCTTAGTATGAATTGTAGTGTGGCATACACGTGAGCCTTATCATTCTTTTAAATTTTATTTATTTATTTTATGCATATGAGTGCTTCATCTGCATGTACACTTGCATGCCAGAAGAGGATATCAGGTCACTTTATGGATGGTTGTAAGCCACCATGTGGTTGCTGGGAATTGAACTCAGGACGTCTGCTAGAGCAGTCAGTGCTCTTGACCGCGGAGCCTTCTCTTTATTGTTTTTATTCAGTAGTTTCTTTAAACTTTTAGGACAGAGTTCAGCAACTAGTGCAAGGACAAAATCAGGCCTTGCACATGTGCTTTTGTAAATAAAGGTTTATTGAAATGCCTCCAGACCTAAGTATTATCTAGAGCTGCCTTTTCACTGCAAGGGCAGACCTGTGTAGTTTCAATAGAGACAATGTAACCTGAAAAGCTGATACTCTTGGTCATCTAACCTTCTAGAAAGGGTTTGATGCCTCCTGCTCTAAGAGATCACCTTTTCCAAAATCCCTTTCAGAAGGTCCACCAGGCCCGTGCTCAGACATCCTTATTTTTGAAGGAAAGAATGGAAAAAAGCATCTAAGGTGTGATAGCCTTTCATCAGAAGTTATTTTTGTTCTCAAGAGAATCTTAGGTGAAGTTTCCATTGCCCTCTTTGTGACATACAGCTTTTTGTCTATGTGTCTTAACAGTAAATCATTAAAATAACTATAGAAGAAGCTATCCTAAAATTGTGATGGGTTATAGACCCTTTGGGACCTGCATTGACAAAATGATCTCTTCTTCAGAGCTAAAAATTGGCACGTGTGTGTGCTAGGGTCACAGAGGTATAGGCCAACATATCCTTGCAGGTTACTTTTTTTCTGAAGGAAGGATCTTTGTGGGCTAAACTCTGGGTGCTGGTTGAGAAGGTAGCTCAGGGACAGAACACTTTTCTGGCATGTAGGAGGTCCTGAGTTCCATCCCAGCACCAAACAAAAAAAAGAAAGAAAGAAAGAAAGAAAGAAAGAAAGAAAGAAAGAAAGAAAGAAAGAAAGAAAAGAAAACCATAAACAAAGACAAACAAACAGTTTGAGGAGGGAATCATGGGAGTCAGAAGTTAGACTGGGATATCACCAGCGTCTCTGTGCACAGATACTTCATAAATGATCACTTTGCTGTAGAATTCAAATATGGCACAGAGTGATGCTCTCTGGAGGCTTGACGTCTCAAGTGGTTTTAAGAATGAAGGAGCTTGGGATTCTGGTTCTGTGTGATCTTAGGCACAAAATGAAAATGTGTGGCACCTGGTAAATCAAAGAAGCTACGATGGGTGATTCAGGAGTGCCCAGTTGTATACAATGATGGCTGAGGTCACAACTGATTAATAACTGAGACATATGCAAACACTGAACAACTCACCAAACTACATGGCCTGTATGGTGTGTGATGGAAGTTAATTTGAGAGGAATGTCTGGTCTGCAGAAGCAGGATGTCACACATATTTAAAGTAGCTAACATACTACAAAAATAACCGAGTCAAATATGAGAGAAGAGGTGACTGAGGTATGGTGGTACAGGTCTGTAATCTCAGCACTAGGGAAGCTGAGGAAGGAGCATCTTGAGGTCAGGCTGTGTCAGGCAGCAAGTTCCAGGCCAGCCTGAGCATGCTCTAAAAACTCTAAAATAAATAAATTCAATTCAATTACAATAAAGGCTTTGGGTATAGTTTGGTGATGGAGTGCTTGCCTTTCATTCTCAAACCCTAGATTTAATCTCCATAGTGTTAAAATAAATAAATGAATAGACAACAAAAGTTAAAAAGAAAAACCCTGATATGATCTGGGGGTTGCTAGTTAAAGTTTCGCTGAGGTGCTGAGTACATTGTCCCTGAGTCCTGGTCAAACAAGGATGTTTGTATTTGCCAATAGGCTTGTTTATTCAGAGATGAAACAGAGGGGTGATTTGCAAAGATTCATCAGGTCGAGTAAGCAGTTATGTAATTTTCCCTCCAAATTTAAACATGGCACAGAGTGATGCTCTCTGGAGGCTTGACTTCATACAGAAATCTATTTGCTGATCGTGGTTGCTGCAGGCCAGTAAGCTAGCACAGAATGGACACTCATCCCTTGAATCACAGTTCTAGGTGGTGTTATACTATCTTGCAGGTATGGGTGAGGTGCTAACAGTAATCCAGAGTCCAGTCTCTGCAGGGACACACTGGCATGCCCTTTATCAGGTTGGGTTACTTACTGAAGTAAGTCAGTCTAGCACCTTGAACCCCACATCAGACAGCAGCCAACACTGAACAGAGCTCTGTCTGCATATGCCACAAAATGCTGCCAGGACCCAACACAGCAGCAAGATTTAGTTCTAAGGAAATAAAAATAAAGAAAAATAATAACTTTCCAAGGCTGCTAATAACTTCTGTCTTGGATAGTTGGTGATGGCTTGCTCAGTCTGGACTTTCTCTGATAAATAATTGTGTCGTTCCTTTTTCTCTGTATGTGTGAGTCAGGAAAAACAAAATTTCACAACCAAATGTGGTAGCCTTCTTTTCCTCTTCCTAGCCACCCCCATTGCTCCCCCTCCACTGTGATCCTAAAGATGAGTTATAGAAAGGGCATTGGCCAGGGCTTTAAACACTAGGGCTTGGCCAGTATTGATTTCAGCATGGTCAGTTGCTAGGTGGCCTCAGGCAAATCACTGAACTCTTTTGACTTTTTTTTTTGTAGCTGTAGAAAGCAAGCTTCAAGGGGCTGGGGAGCTAGCTCAGCCAGTGAAGTGCTTGCAAGCACACAGAGCTGACTTCAATCCCCAGAACACCTGATTTAAAATAGAATACAGCATAAGCCTGAGTGTGGCAGAGTTTGCTTGTAAGTCCTGGGACAGAAGGACTCCAAGACCTTTTTGGCCAGCCAGGATTAGAGTTCCAGAATAGTGAGAAACCCCCATTTGAATAAAAAGGTGAACAGTACCTATGGGACAATACCAGAGGTTGTCCTCTGACCTCTACACACACACACACACACACACACACATGAACTCACATGAACACAGGAAAAAGAGAGAGACAGAGGGAGGGAGAGAGACAAAGAAAAAGAGAACATTTAAGATAGGATGATTTCATGGCTGTTTTGGGGTACTTTGGGGCAGTCACAGACCCTTTGCCTCACACAGTAAAAACAGAGAGAAGAGAATGGCAGTGGAGTTTTCCCATCAAGGCATTTGGTGTAGACAAGCATTTGGTAATAAGCTTCTCAGGGCCCCATTTAAAGCTCTCTTAAAAAACAGACTCTATATTTCTATTAGTGTATTGTGTATGGGTGTGTATGAGTGAATACAGATGCCCAGAGAGGCCAGAAGCATTGACTGTCCTGGAGCAGGAATTCTAGGTGTTTCAAGCTATCTGATATGGGTACTAGGAAATGAACACATGGCCTTTTCAAGAGCAGCAAGTGCTCTTGGCCATAGAACCATCTCCCTAATCATAAACAAACAAACAAAAACCAGATTTTTTTTTTGTTTTAAGTGAGAACCTTCTAGTTGCTTGCTATCTTAGCTTTGTGTGTTTGTTTCCAATCTTGAGTTCTAGACATCTGTGGATTCCTAGGAAAAGTTCACAGCTCTCAAAAAAGATTCTTGTTCTTGGAGCATGAGGGGTGACAGGACAGGTAATGTGTGTGACACAGGGTCAGAAAACAGCTTTCAAGTGTGAATCAGTTCCTGAAGATGTGATGATGCACGCCTTCACTCCCAGCACTTGGGAGGCAAAGGCAGGTGGATCTCTGAGAGTTTGAGGTCAGCCTGGTCTACAGAGTGAGTTCAGGACCCCTTTGAGG
>CAJQZJ010009649.1:6157446-6227396 GCA_907164525.1 Lophiomys imhausi | reverse complement strand
GGACCCCTTTGAGGTCAGCCTGGTCTACAGAGTGAGTCCAGGACCCCCAGGGCTACATAGTGAGGCTTTGTCTTGACAGAAGCACAACACAAACAGAAGTAGAGGAGAGAGAGAGAATTATTTCCCTTCTTTCACCCTGTGCTAGGGTGTCTCCTGCTTCTGTTGTGTAGTCCTCCAGGCTAGCTGGCCTGTGAGCAGTGAGTCCCCTTTCTCTCTCTCATCTTGCAGGAGTGCTGTGATTACCCTATCTGGCTTAAGATCCCCCTGGGGTCACTGAGCTTGCATGGCAAGTGTCTCTACCTGCTGGGCCATTTCTCCAGGCCCAAGAAAGGTGCTTGATTTTAGAAAGGTTATAGACAGAGTAACAAAGGGATAAAAACTAAGGAAACTAAGGAATGTGTCTTTATTTTTCTTCTGGGACTCTCCCCATTCTCCTGCATCTCAGTGTCCTGCATCTGTCACAGTGGTGTTATGTTGTAACAGTGTAACATTTACTCAGGGCCTCCTCCTTGCCTGCACTGTTGCAGGGCCCAGGCAAAGGACAACGTATCCTATTCCAGTCACTTTGATTTTCTTTCTTTTTTTTAATGTTTATTTATTACTCCAAGTAACATCTCCATCACAGTCCCTTCCCTTCACCCCCCCAGTCCCACCCTCCCACACTCCTCCCCTTCTCCCAGAACTCATAATTCTTTTTTTAAATAATTAGGCCACAATTATGAAAATTAAAAGTTATAACATACATTCCCAATGCCCAGCCCACATTTGGCAATTGATATTAATATTCTATTATCTATCGATCTATCTCAATGAGTTTCAAGTTCTATACCTAACCCAGTTTCCATCCTAACTTGCATTACCAACTTAAAAACATCTTCTTAGACATAGAATATCCTTTTAATTCCTAAACAACTTAAAATTTAACTGTGAGAATATAACTATTTAGTCTTCAACCACATCAGAGACCTGAGAAGGATAAATATATCTGAATATACAGGAAGTGCAGAGCCAGCAACTTCCAAAACTAAGAAATGACAGACAACTGGCTACATGGACAGTCCCCAATATCTCTCAATACATCGAAGCATCTATCTTCAGCCTCTTGGCCCCGTTTCTCTGACAGACACTAATTGTAAAGCAGGAATTATGAAGGACTTGCCTACTCTGTCTGGTCAGAGCTAGGTTGTCGACTTACCTGCTTCCAAGTTTTGTCCTTTTCGGACAGCATTCTGTCTACAGTTGAAGCCAGGGATTTTTCTTGCCAAGTGACAAGCTTGCCACTAATGCAACTATCTCCAAATGGACATTCTTTGATGCTCATCCTCTACTTGGAGTAGAATAGGGGGTGCTGTTAGGAGCTGATATGTCTCAATATCAAAGTATCTTAAGTTAAGAAAACATGTTTGAATGCCATATTCTACAGATCTTTTGAAGTTTTTGAAGACCACCTAGATATTAAACACAAAAAAATCAAATAACCCAATCAGAAAGTGAGGTATATAGCTAAACCGAGAATTCATAAAAGAGAGGCACTAATTCACTAAAGGCCAAGAGTCACTTGAAGAAAAGTTCAACATCTTTGGTCATCAGCAAAATGCAACTCAAAATGACTCTGAGATTCCATCTCACACCCTTCAGAATGGCTAAGATCAAAAAATCAAATGACAGTGCATGCTGGTGAGGATGTGGAGAAAGAGGAACTCTCCTCCATTGCTAGTGGGCATGCAAAGTTGTACAACCACTTTGGAAATCAATCTGGAGATTTCTTAGAAAATTGGGAATAGCTCTACCTCAAAACCCAGTCAGTCACTCTTCTAAGTCATTTATATTCACTAATTTATCTAGCATCCCATAAATCCTTTAAGGCCAGAACTTTCCAAGACACGTGTCCAAGGTCACCTAATTAGTAAGAACAGAAACAGGATTTGGAGGTAATGCACTCTGGAGCTCATGGCTTTCCTGCATCATTCTCCTGGGAAGCAGCATTGCAAGACAGTTTTAAAAACATCATTTCATCAAGAATTTGCCATGCAGGCAATAGGCTCGTCAAAAGATGATTTGAAAACATTGAACTGGCTCACATTTGATAGTCTTTCAGCACAAAAATGCTTCAGGCCAAGCTAAAGTTCAAAGGTCGGGTGACCTCCATTTAAGGTGGCTGAGGCTAGATTCCAGGAGGCCAAAATTAATGTCCCCAACTGACGTAGATTGTCGACCCTGGAGTGGTAATCAGAATGGGCGGCACTCATGTATACACAGCCTTTTGATCCTCTTCCAGGTCTGTTTCATAGAGGAAAGGGAGGGGCAGGGTAGCTGATGCCCTTCCTGGAGACTACTTGCCTAAAGGGAGTCAGTACCAGGACTAATGCTGGGGAATTCCAACCTGCCGCTTGGGCACTTTTCATTTCCCCTTTATTACCACATCTATCCATCACAAACTTGCAGAAGCTGTCTTTGGGATCAGAATCTTCAGGTACATCTTTGCTGGGCATCCTCTGTTACTCTCAAAGTTCCACCCTGGAAAACATTTGCTCCATTTACAGCAGTGCAGGTGGGTTCCGGCCTAAGTTTTAGCCTTTGCTGATGAGTTTGGTTGACTCAGGCGAGATCCTTGAAGCATGTTTATAGATGAGTATTTTAACATAGGGAAAGTGAAAGTAAGTACTTTGTCTTTGTGAGTAAATTGTTGTTTGAATCTGTGATGAGAAGTAAAAGTCAGGCTATGAAACCAGTTGGCTTCAAAGTACCAGAAACATCATGGGAAGGCCAATCTATTGTGGTTAAAAATTAAAAATTAGTTACTCTTCTCCATGATACGAATGAATAAGCACATTAATAGTTCATAAAAAGAGGTTGTGAAACCTCATCGGGGGAAAAAGTAGTATGTAAACCATTTATAGGAGAGCCTGCCACCTCCCTTATCTCAGTGGGGGATTGGGCTACACAGCTGGGAGGATCCTTCCTGTGTTGTAATGATTATTAATTCCCAGGAAGGGTTTATCTTTTATTGGTAATTATAATTTACTCTCCTCCATTCCCTCAATCTACGTCACCGACCACACCCAGAGCCACTGTAAACATTCATCTATCCACATGGGACACTAATTTTCATGAGGAAAAAGCAGTAGCCTTCTCTGTCTACCAACAGGGTTATAAACTGTATAAACATCATGGGGTCAGACTTCACTGACTGTGTTGTCTGGGCCACTGACTATGTAGCTAAACCCCACCTAACAAGGTTCATGTCAACAACATCAACTGTGATGCTGACTCAAATTGAGGAATTTGAAATTATCACTGAAAGAAGAAGTATTTATGATTATAACAGCTCTACTATCCTCACCAACAGGGTTTCTTTGGAATTTAAAAGAACAGCATGTGTTTATTTCTCCTACGTAACACTCAATTGAAGAGAGTAAGGCATGCTGATAGCTGAAGAACAAATGGATGTTTCTGTTGATTGTATCACAGAACACACTCAAATAGACTGGTTATTATTACATACATTCATTACTAAGAGCTAATGTGCAGTGAAAGCTAAGCTTGTACCATGCCCTGCCATGGGACTCTATTCTTACTGGTATCATAACAATCCTAGAAAGTGGGTACTTATGTAAGTTACTTTCCTCATTTATTACTTATACAAACTACCTGACAGAAGCACCTTAAGCTAAGTAGGATTTGTTTTGGCTGAAGGTTCTAGAAGTTAAGGTCCACTGTACTGTGGAAGGCATGGTAGAGTTCCTTGCAGCAGGAGTGTATGTCTGGGGCTCCTACATCTCAGTAAACGAGGAAGTGGAGAGCATTCAGCCAAGAAGCCAGCCAAGTTACAGATCATAAGGCCAGTGACTGACTTCCTCCAGTGAGGCCCTACCTCCCAAACGTTCCACAACTTCCCCAAGCAGTACCATAAGTTGAGGGACCAAGTGTTCAAAGGCATGAACTGGTAGGGATGTGTTACATTCAAACTGTGATATTTCTATTACTTCTACTTTATCAATGAGAAAAATAAGGCACAAAGATTTTGATTTAAAGGAATATTATGTAATTGTCATACAGCTACTAACTAGTAACACTGGAAATTTGAGCCCACAAAGTCTGGGCCAAACCTCTTTTGTCAGCTGTTGTAATGACACAATAGTACCTCTCCAGTTATTTCATTTAATTTATGACGGGTCAGGTCAGTGTTACAGAAAATTGGCAGCAAAAGCTCAAAACAATATTCACCAAATGTTTCTAACCAATGCCAATAGAAAACTAAACAAAAATGAATAAGCCATAACTTCATATGCTTAGTTCCTCCCACAAGAAAATGAAAACAATGTTCCGTTATGAAGGGGCTAATCAATAATATTACAATAAAAAACACACTCATCTCGATTTGAACAGTAATATCCAGAGGTCATAGATGAGTCATCAAGACAGACACTGAAGTGGTCTGCTACACAGCCATTTTGCATGGTATATCCAAAGCCTGAACAGGCTTTGACTCTATTCAGCAATTCTACTTCTGGGAGTTTATCCTATATAAAACAATGTATAAACATGCTCACTTAAACATTTTAAAACAGTGGATAAAAGGAAACATTAGTATATGTGTGGGCATGTAGATTCATTGTGAAGGACTATGCATGCGTACAAAGATTCATCAACACAGATGTCTGCGATAATAACTGGTGAACAACGGGAGTGAAGGAGGGAGAAAAGAAAAGAAAGGAGGTAAAGTGAAGGGAGGGAGGGGAAGAAAAACAATGACATCAGCTGTTAAGCAGAGGTAATTAGTTAAACTAAGCTGTGGTGCAGGCATTTGACATGACCGTGATGTAGAACCCCACAAATGCTGCACGGGAGAAGACGTGAATCACCAGAAGCTGCAAATTCAGACTTGTTGGGTTCAAGGTGAAATTTTGCTCTCTCTCCTTTGTGTTTTTCTGTTTCTCAATTTTTTTGGATTAAACATTCATTAGTTTTAGACTAGGGAGTCAAGCATATTATAATAAATACAAATAAATGTTTGTTAGTGTGAAAAAAATCTGTATTAGCCAAGATTCTAAAGTACAAGTGATAGAAACCCCGTCTTAAATGGTCTTAGGTGTGGCCGGATCCAGCCTTCATACAAGTGCTGTTAGGACTTGGTTCTTTCTCTTGTCTTTCTTTCCTCTTTAGTGCTGCATTTTCAGGGTTGTTCTCCACGTACCCCTTCTGCAAACTCAGTCAATTATGTTTTCAGTAAGATTTAGAATAAAAGACCTCAGTCTTATTTTCATAGACCATCATGACAGCATCTATCTTTTCCTGATCTATTCAATCCCCTAAAGGGATTGCCTGGCCACGTGCCTATCATTGGAGCCAGGAGTTGAGGTCAACTAGGATGTTGAAGAGTTAGATACCCAAAGGGCAAGCTGCCTAAGCTTCCTGGGTGTTCTGTAAGGAAAGAAAGAGAGCATAATGCTGGGAGGTGACAAGTAACACTCTGATCACAGAGCTCTTTTAGATCATCGGTTCTCAACCTGTGGGTCAAATGACCCTTTCATGGGGATTACATAAGACCTTCGTAAAACACACATATTTACATTACAATTCAGGGCAGTATCAAAATTATAGCAATGAAAATAATGTTATGGTTGAGGGTCATCATGACACGAGGACCTGGATTAGAGGACTGCAACATCAGGAAGGTTGAGAACCACTGCTTTATATGTTGGCCAGACTGGAAAAAGAATTCACAGCCTTGAAGCATTGAGGTGTCTTACAATTACAAGTGATAGAAAACAGGGAATGTATTTGCTCAAATAACTGAAAGTCTAGTGGTAGAACTGGCCCCAAGTGAGTCCAAGCCATCCAGGATTTGGCGTCTCTTATTCCTGAAGCCACAATTGACTGCTCTGGACTCTCATGACATAACTGTCCTGGAGGCTCCACATGGGACAGTCCCACAGCTAACCAGGTTTGCTCACCAAGAACCTATAATCACCTCTCTTATTAGCCCAGATTGGATGACTGGCTTAACCCTGACCAATCAATGTGGCTTAAGGAAGATGTGTTGATTGGCTTGAGCTAGGTAAAGCCTTTTCCTGAGTGGGGCCAGTCCATCCAGATCACCAATGAGAATTGAAGAGGGCTGCTTGTCTTCCCAAGGAAAAGCCATAGAGGACAGGGAGAAGTGGAGGAGATGGGAAAGGAGACCTTCAGACCTGGGTCTTAACCCCAGAGGAGTGTGGCATGTTTTAAATTCTATCAACTGCTCTTTTTGGCAAATGTTTATTAAAACTGCTTCCTGCTTGTTGCAGGTTATTGCTGACTGATGTGAATAAATGGTTCCACACACTTCTAAGTTTTCTTTTTTCTCAAGTGGGCTGCTGTTACAAAGAAGTGGAGAGAGCACATCCTGCAAGGCTCCTCCCAGAGCCCACAGGCTGCCTCTCTTCTTTGGGGTTCTAATAACCTGAGCGCAGGTTTGTGAGGGTTTTTTTTTTTGTTTGTTTTAGCTGCTGATTGTTTGCTCTTTAGAGAGGGTCTCACTTTGTGGCTCAGACTGGCCTCAAACTCTCAATCTTCCTGCTACTGTTGAGTACTGATGTGATTATAGGAGTATGTCACAAGGCCAAATGCTTTTTCACACACACACACATGCAAGTAAAAACAGATTTTTAGAAAAATGGGTTGTATTTTACAATTTTAAATTGTACTTTATGAGTATGGTGTTTGGCTTGTCTGTGGATCACATGTCGTGCCTGGTTCTCTAGGAAGGCAGAGGATGACATCAGATCCCATGGGACTGGAGATCCAGATGGTTGTGAGCCACATACAGGTGCTAGAAATTGAATCCAGGTCCTCTGGAAGAGCAAACAGGGCTCTTAACTGCTGAGCCCATCTCTCCAGCCCCAGAATATATGGGTTTTTTGTTTTGTTTTGTTTTGTTTTTGTGGGTTTTTTAATGTTTATTTATTACTTCAAGTTACATCTTCCTCACAGTGGGACCCTTCCCAGTCCCACCCTCCCATCCTCTAACGCCTCTCCCTTCTATCCTATTTCTTCAGAGTCGGGTGTCCTTACATATCAGTCCCCCACCCCAGCTCAGCAGTCATATGAGGGCTAAGAGCTTCCTCATATACTGGGGAAGGCCAAACTCTTAAAAACAGGTTTTCGGTCTTTTGGTTTTGTTTTGTTTTGTTTTTGATAAATATATCTTCATGAAACATTGTTTAGGAAAACATATGGGGCTTGGAAATGTCAGCGCCCCGAGAGGCAGTCACAAGTGCAGAGTTTTGTGCTCCTCTCTCTTTTATTTACAGTGTGGGTTCAAAGTCATGCTGGGTTAGCAAGAAAAGCAAACAAAATGATCTGGTGGTGCTGGGTGACATCTGTCCCTTAGGACAGTTACTAGCTTTCAATTTTATAAGGTTTTCAGTAGATAGCACTAGCTGGGAATGAAATGTGCCCCTTCTGAATTCAGAAGGAGGTTTGGCAAGATCCATTCAAAGGGAGTGTTCTGGTGGTAAATAAACAAGCGAGTGCCAGAGTGCGGCGATCCAACCTCAACAACTAACAGCCTACGGGAGGACAAACCACCAAGGCTAATGTCATTGCAAATGAGGGACAGCTTTGAGGTTGTGTGATTAAAACCCACTCTGCAGTCAACAGCAGGCCTCGGCATATGATGTGACTAACTGATCTGTTTTCCCATGTGGCCTCCGCTACAGAATATGTCCCCCTCTTGCCTCACATGAGTCAACAGAATTCTACCAAAGTGTCATAAAATGCCAGGAACACATATCTGTCATCAGGGCCCAGGGGATGATGGTGGTAGAAGTGGAGAGAGGAGGTGCTCCAAGGGGAGCGGTCCACCTGGTCACAAAGGGTATTGTCACTAAAACCCAGGCACTCAGGTGAGCTGTGCAGGAGGAATGGAGAGGGAAGCTCGCTTCAGCACCACTGTAGGGAGCCATGCCTTGACTTGGTGATTTCTCTCCCCAGTCCCAGACCATCATAGCAATTCCCTCTACAACTGTATTAACACTCAGTAAAGTGAGACTTCATTTTTCTAACTCCCACCAGGAAAGTTGATCCAGTAGATTTAGTGAGTTCAAGACAGAGGCCTGACAAGAAAGTAGAAGCCTGTAAACATAGCCAGATCTCAAAAGAAAGCAATGGTTGCTTTAAATTACACACAGAGAAGTGAAATTCAAGTTCACAAGCACTTAACTAGATGAACGCATAACATAGAACAAATTAAATGATTGCTCATAAAAATTTAACTACATTTGAAATGATTTTAAGGTTAGATTTCAGTTCGCTTAAAAAGAATTGATGACTGCTGAGAATCAGAGCCAATGTAAATTAAATGAGTCACGCTGCACATTGCCAAGTGATTTCAAAGCAGAGCTAGGATGTTTCTTTGAAAAAGGCTTCAGCCAAAATTATGTTTCACATGGAAAGTAAACACTTAAGTATCTTCGCTAAGACATGAAGTGAGACCTTCAAAAAGGGAGAGTGACACGGACATGAAGTCTATCCCACCTGAAATTGCTGACTTCTTTTATATTTTAAACTAAATTAAATAATTTCAAATTTTCTTGTATGTACTTGAAAAAATTTTTCATGTTTTGTATGTGCATGCATGTGTACATGGCTGCCTGCTTCTTTCTCTCTCTTTCTGTGTGTGTGTGTGTGTGTGTGTGTGTGTGTGTGTGTACTTGTGTGTGCAGTGCTCAGAGGCCAAAGGTGGAACATAGTTGTCTTTGTCACGTTATCTTTTTGCTTTACTCCTTTGAGACAGGTTTCTCACTGGACCTGGAGCTGGGCTGGCAGTCAGTAAACCTGGGGTATCCGCCCACACACATTCACAGCACTTGACATTACAGGAGCAGGAGCCATGCTCTCAAGCTTACTGAGCAAATGCTCTTCCCTGAGGGGCCATCTCCCAAGATGAGCTTTAAAACATTTGAATGAGCTGGGCGGTGGTGGCGCACGCCTTTAATCCCAGCACTTGGGAGGCAGAGGCAGGCGGATATCTGTGTGTCTCTGGCTGTCCTGGACTCACTCTGTAGACCAGGCTGGCCTCGAACTCACAGAGAAAGAAAAACCCTGTCTCAAAAAACCAAAAAAAAAAAAAAAATTTTTGAATGAACATTTTATTTTGCATATTAAATATATAGAATTTTAAACTTACAGGCTTGTGATTATGAATTTTGAAGTTAGTATATAAAATAATGGGTTTCATTATTGCATATCATACATATATGTCACTATACAACATTCTAGTTTGTTTCCATCCCCCAATCTGCACATATAATCCCTGTGTCTTTCTAGTTGATTCTGCTCTTTTCCCCAGATAATTTGAACTTCTATCATGTCAAATGTATTCCGCTATCCTTTCTTTCCACTCCTTTAGCTCTATTCTTCCCCTCATGATTCCTGTTCTAATTATGATCCATATACCTATACATACACATACATACACACACACCTAAATACCCTACACATACACATGTACATACTCACACACTCCTAAACACCCACACACATAACTAAACACCCACGTACACACACACACACAAGCACCCACATTGATATATACACATACCTAAGCACCCTATACATACACACATCTAAACAGCCCCCACACACACCTAAAGACACATACACACACACAAATTTTCCCTATATGAGATAAAACATGAAGTATTTGTCTTTCTTAGTCTGGCTTACTTTACTAGTTTCATCTATTTTCTGACAAATATCACACTTTCAATTTTTCTTTATAACTGAATAAAAATCCATTGTGCACATGTACCACATTTTCTTTATCCATTCATCTGCTGATGACAACTAGAGTGACTCCACTTCCTGGTAAAAGTCATTTCTGCATGTTTCACGTTGGGGCTCTGTTCACTGGACCTTGTGCTGCAGCCATAACATCCTTGTTAGCCTGGAAATCAGGTACTTTTGAACTCTTGCCTCTAGTGGTGTGCTGGTCCCCTCTCACAAAATGCTTAGCTCCTTCCACTGGCAATGCAGAGGTTGGACTCACAGAAACCTAAGTAGAATGAATGATCCCAGTTCATGTACAGTAATCAGAGATCTACATATCTGCTAAATTCCAGGAGTTCCTCTGCAAACTGAAAATACAGCTCCAAAAACAAGTAGATGCTAGAAATTGAGGTGCTTATGGTTCAATGGGGCAGGCACCATCCCCAAATAAACTCTACACTCAATAGGCTAGGTGGAGTTAGAACTGAGATGAAAGCCCAACCAAGAAAGGGGAAATGCTAAGGGTTGCCATTTCAAACCACTGCCTCCTCATTGTGTGAGGAGTTACAGTTGAAGAGGAGAGTCATACAGGTATTGTGAGGCAGGGAAAGTATTCCAGGTAGAGGGAAGGGAAGACAACGGAGCCCCTGAGTCATGACATATTTGGGAGTCTGAGGAGCAAGCAAGATGTCAAAGCAGGGGACTTAGAACATAGTGAACAATGCTGAGAGGAAGGTCTGATAAAATTAGAGGCGGCTGCTGATCTGGGAAGCAGACTGGGTAAGCCAGTGTAGCCAGGAGCTACTGTAAGGAGCTGAGCATTCATTCTGTGAGAGGGGAATGGAAATGCCACCAGAGGCAAAGGTTCGACAGGACCTGATTTCCAGGCTGACGAGCATTTTGTGGCTTCAGCACAAGGTCCAGATAAGGAGACCTTCTGTCTCCCACCTAGGCCCTGCCTGGTACCTGTTGCTCCAGGGCTGCTGGCTTGGGAGAAGACATGCATACACAGTAAAGAAAGCAAGTCACTCGCAAACATGAGGACAAAGCAGTAGCTCCCCTCTTGTCCTAGGAGCCAGCTAGAACTCTATGGCCTCGCTGCCAGTGACTGCCTGAGGAGGTCACACCCTGTCTTTGCCTGTCCAGAGTCTGTCCGTCTGGTATTCAGATCTTCCCAGACACTACAACCACTTTCCCAGATGCATTGCACACAAGTGAGCTAAGCATGGAGCCTCGCCTACCTCATGTGTGATGACATCCCCATAGGGGATATTTTCCTGCTGGACTTAGCCCTGAGGTACTTACTCACCTTCTAGCTTGCTTTTCTAAACAATGGGAATGATGTCTAAAAACTCAAAACATTGGCAAGTTACCATTCCTGCTCTCTAAGGTGAAGCCACCTGATTTATGTGAAACAGCATAATTTATGGGTATGTCAAGATTCTAAGTGTTTAGGGGGCCCTGACATTAAATACGCATGTTTGTTTTATTGTTATTATTAATTATTAATTATTATTATTTTACCAAGTGATTCTTATGCACTATAAAGTTTAAGAGACTTTGTCCTTGAGCTCTCTGTTAATTCAAAACTATGTGTATGCATTTACTTGTGCACACACACTTATGGAAATTAAACATGACTCAGGCCCAGAGTAACTCAAACAGCACAGACCCAGTGGAGCTTGGCTGTTTTGACTCAACAACATATCATTGATAATCCCGCCTCTGCCTCTTAAAGTGTTCCTTGCTATGCAGCTATAGGGAAGGACAGGGTGTTCACTGTACCCAGTGCTGGCCACTTATGTTCTCTTCTATTATTTGGAGCTGGTCTGAGATCTCGCCTTGCTCACTCTGCACCTATGTATCCTTGGTCTACTGATGTAACTTCCTTGTGACTTGTTTTTCCCCTTCTTCTCTTCAAGGAGGTTATTAACAGTCTCTCTATGGTGATAGTAGTGAAAATGGACTGTTTTTTCTTCCAAGGGAAAGTGACCAACGTACAATCAGTGGTGAACTAATAGTTGATGGTCAATCATATTCTGATTAGTCTCTTGCTTTGAGGTCTAAAAATATGGTATTGTGAAACAAGCCTCTCTCATTTGAGCTTGGATGATGCAGGAACGTGGTTTGTAGGGTGGAGGATATGCAGTGGCAAAACTTCACACTGCAGGGTCCAATGTGGCTCTTTTCATGGCTGCTGACTGCCATGATGGAAAATATACATCTTTATCAGCTTTTGGAGGACATTTCTTGAGATACTATCATACATTTTGGTTCTGAACCTTTTGAGAGTCCATGGCCATTTATGTGCCCAAGGCCTCAAAAGTCCTGTATCAGGAAGCTTTGTTATCCCAGGCAACTTAAAAAGATGAGTCACTTTGGTGGTGGTGTGACAGTGATGAAAACAATGACCAATATGTGTTATGATCAAAATCTGAACATTAAATTTGATACAAAATGCTTTTCAATCTATAGATCTAATTTAGATTTTGCCAATTTTCCCACTAATGTCCTTTAGAAACATAAAATCTTAGATACATGCCTTTATGGACCATGTTTTCTACCCTGTTTTTTTCCATTCTGGCCCAGTTCCCCAATCCTTAATTTTTGTAACATTGGTACTTGCACAGTGTATGGGTTTAACATTATCTACATTGTTCTCAGATTGTGTTGGCATGGTGGTTTTCATGACTGCATCCAGATTACTTGGTTTTAGCAGAATTATCACAGATGCATGTATACTGGGATTCACTTGATTGATGGGGTTTCAGCCCTATAAAGTACCCCTGTAAAATCAGTCTCCTCTTTGCAGTTAATAAAGTATGTAATGGGGACTTATTAGTTCTTGGAGATTATATAAATATTCTATGTCTCATTAGTTTTCCCCACTTGTATCAGTATCCACTCATGACTTTGCCTAACCCTGTTATTTTTCTGATGGATTATTTAGTGATCAGACTTTCTTCTTTGAAAATGATTGACAGGAGAGTCTTTGCTAACAGAAACACAGGAGTGTTTTATGGAGAAGACCAGCAACTCAAAGCTAATTATAGCACAATGCAGCAACTGCTCTATTAAAACAGATGAGCCACAAGCTTCTGGATAAATCTAACACAGCACCTGTCTCTGTAGATGAGTTTTTCCTAGACCATAGTCATACCCAGGTGTTGACTTCCTTGTTGCCAGTGACTGATTTCTTTTGTGCTGTCGAGTTAGTTGGGAAGTTACAACTAAAGTACATGACCCACAACACCTAGCATAATTGCTCCTTAGCTTTTGTGAAACTATGAGCTGAACATGGGTAAAAGGCCCATAGCCCTTTTAGCTTCCTGATCAGTTCTGTTTACTTGTCATGTAAAGACCTTTGAAAAAGGAGTAATACCAAGTCAAATGTGTTGAACTAGTTTCTAACAATAGGTTACTGTATGCACTACAGAGGAGAGTCATGTCTTCTCTTGCTTAAGGACCATAAACTCTTGGGATGATGGGGCAGGACTGTCTTGAATTTGAGGTTAGCCTGAGCCATCTATACCAGTCTAGCCAGGGATACATATGGAGACTTTGTCTTGAAAAGCAAACAGACAAATAAAACCACACCAAACAAGCTAAGAAAGAGATTAATTGTAGCAGTAAGTTTTTTATTTATCACACATATATTTATTAATACTTAACAATTACCTAACAATTGTCTATAAAATTCCTAAATCCTAAACCCAAACCCTAACTCTGAAACGTAGCACCTAAAACTTCTTAGTACCTATAATACAAGCATTTAACATTAACCTGAGGTTTCTCAAAAGGATATTTTTCGCTGAGCGTGGGTCCTAATGGATGGCTGGTCTTCATACAATTTTTCAGTTTTAAAGTCTCTTAAAGTCTATGAATTCTGCCTTTGTGGTCTTAAGACAAATTAACATATGAAAGTTTCCCAGGCGGCTCACCTATGCAGATGCTTATGGCCTGCAAAGGCCCTCCGTGTCTAAGCACTCCGGAATCTCAGGGAGAATCCGTCTTCTCTCCAGACCCGAAACAGGTCAATATCAGAGGGTGAAACTTTCTGATGAGATTGTGACTCATTGTTGAATGAGTCAGGAAGAGGAGAGAGAGCAAGCCCCTCCGTCCATGTGAATCCTGCCTTAAATATCTTCACCTGTCGGCAGAGGCTTTCATGCACTTTTCAAGTTATGTCCCTGGGCTCAGTCTTTTTCAAAAAAGCTTTTTGCAGAGGGGCGTGAATTCACAGGCAGTCTCAGATGTGGGCAGGTGCCTCAGGGAATGTCATTCAGATGCTTTTTTGCAGAGAGCTGTGAAATGACAGCTGACCTCTGGAGGGCAGGCACCTCAGGGGGCATGTCCTGCGCCTAGCCCTGAGATCAAAGAGGTCCTGGTCCTTGGCGCGTTCCCAAGGACATGTCACTTCGTAACTAAATCTTTCATCTTAAAGTCCAGCCTTATTCCAAGTTCCCTATGCTATTATGCTAACACTAAACCTACCACAATTAATATTTTATAAAAGGTATTAAACTATACATGATCAAGAATAAAGAAAATCATACCAAGTTATAATAATTAAAAACAATTATTATAATTAGCTCGACCAAATTTGTATTTCAAAATAATGCCAAAGCCTTGTAAAACATCCCTTTTAGTTCTAGCACACATTCAATACAATAAAACTCCAGGAATGAGATGAATTTGAACAACTCTCCAAGTTCATGTAGCATAAACACAAAAATCTGTCTTGGCATTAGGTTTGGTGAATGCAAACAATAAGGATTATTGGGAGGCTAAATGTATCAATTAGTCATTTACATGTGAAAACCTTTTTATTTCCAGAATGTGTCTGGCTTCTTAAAGCACCCCTCACTCACTGGTAGCTTTAGAGTACACTGGATGAGTTGCTCCGAAAGCTTTATTTTGTGATGGGAAGAGGGAGTTCTGGAAAATCAATTAGGAACTCAAAGTAACTTAATCTTGTTGATTGTTCTCTTGTGTGAGACACACCCCTATGCTGCTTGGAGCCTCCCAGTGAAAAGACCTGACACCAGGGCCAGTCTTCTGTGATTCAAGTAGAGGACAGTGTTAAATATCTGGGGAATTCTGGCCACTGAATGTTGAGCTCCGTTTTTCTAAACTCAAAGCAACAGTTGCTTTTAGGAGGAGCCACCTGTAAGACATGCCTACTTAGACATAGTGTTGACATGAGGGAGTGAGATACGTTTGAAAGTGGCCCAGATACTTACTAGAAAGTCAGACCTTATGACCTTGTGACTTTAAAGCAGTCTAAACACAGGAACAGAATGTGGAGGAGAAGCACTCCCAGATCGTAAGATATCACGAGGGATGCAAAAACTAAATCACAAAAGCTTATGCCTCAGACACACCCAAGATGAACATAGAAATTAAACACAGGCATCAAAGGACCTAAGTATCCCAAGATAGACAAACACAAAGGAGAGAAGCCTGCCTGGGCCTTTCTAGTCATAGCTCTGCTTGGGTCTCAGCACAGAGTGTCAATATACTTTGCTTTAAACACAGCTTATGCTCCTTTAGAGTCAAAGTAGGCTTATCTGAAATAACTGCATAGTTGGCTTTCTTTAGAGCATTTGCTTTCCTTTATAGTTTCTAGGGCATTTTCACATACACCCATTAGTTCTGGCATTGCAGCTTGCTCTTAAAAAGGCAAGACTGGCCTCTTCTTCCAGACAGGAAAGCTATGAACTAGAAAACTAAGTGACTTGCCCAATGCAGCCAATCCTCAAAGGCGTGTCTCTTGATCTGAGCCCAGCGCATTTCAAGGGAGCTCTAGGCTCAGATTCATCAACTCCTATTGAGAGAAAAGTGATGGAGTGCAGATGCAGAGGGAGCTGGAGAGGAGGCTGGACAGTTAGAGGTGGCAGTGGCTCTCGTTCTCCAACTTTCATAAAATTGCAACATCCTAAAAATGTCTAATTCCAAAATTTATTTGAACATACTTTATATAGGCTTACCCCATCCTCTCATCCTCTGGGTTCAATGTGTTCTAGAATTCAGAGTAGTTTTTATTTTAGAACAATACAAACAATATCTAGCAGTGTATTTAATCATTCCATTATATAATACTTCTCACCAGGACATAGGATAGAACTCTGTAATAGAGCACATTGGTATTTTGGTGACAAAAATATGCATAGTTACTTGGAGATAAATACTGACAACAAATAAGTTCCCATTAGTTCAGGCCAGTGTTTTTTACCACATGAATTTTAATGCTAAAGTATTCCTTAAATTGGTTTCAGAGCTTTTAGGATGCTGGGATTGGGGATGAGGGATTAGTGATCAGTGTTTTAGCCTCCTTGGATTTTGTGGCCTTTTTCGGTCATCTTCATGAATGCTGGCTTTCCTAAAAGCTTCTTTTACTACCATTTTTTATATAGGCACATATTTCTATCCATTCCTGGGTTCTGTAAAAATGGGAACTTACCTTCTAAAGTTTTTTTTTTTTTAATTGATTTGAAAGATAGAAGATCAGGGTAATTCACTTTACAATAGGACTCTGTCCTGGAAATGAGTCACCAAGTTCTCTTTTAGATAGCCAGCATCCTGGTGGTGACAGTTTGATTTTGTGAACAGAGAAGTGGAGTTGTCCTTTTCCTGAGTAGCTGTGAAAGCTCTGTAAAGGGCACCATGAAAGTGAAGAGGGCACCTCCTCACTGTCTCTGTCCTCTGAAGTATCCATCCTCTCTGAAATACCCATGTTGCATAGCGAGTCATGGCTTCTTGGAAGTCAATGAGGACCTTTGGTAGCAGTTTCTCAGGCAAGCATTCTTACTCTCTAGAGCTCTGAAAACTCCAGTTCTCAGAACGACTCAACAGGAAGCCTCACCCAGTAGCAGAGGAAGCTGAGGAAGGAAGGAAAGATGGCAGTGCTGGGGGAGGGGTGGCAGATTAAACAATAAATGAAGTCACAGCCTTGGAACTCTATGTGGTCAGGGACACACCCCACTTACATGCCACACTGGTCCAGAAGCTCCACTCGGCATCCTCTCTCTTGCTGGCCTGGATTACTCCTTTCCCAGGTTGGCTCAGAAATGTCCTCAGGGTCCTTGTAGCTGGAGGCTTCCGCTCCCTGCTGCTCATCATCTCCAATCTTTCTACTTAGCTTTCACCTCCTTTTTGACCTCCAAAAATCAACACTCATCTCTTCCCAAGGAAGTAACTGCTGTCATTTTCCACTCCATCAGACCACAAAGTAGTTTACGATTTCCTCAGCCTATCCACTGTATTTTATTCCATGAGAGGAATCCTTTTATTCCTTCTGCAGAATTAAATGCTTTATTTATTTAGTAAATTGTTTTATCCGTTAATCAAGCACTTATTTAAAAACCTACCCTGTGTGTACAATGCTATGTTGTGAATTTGAAGGTAAATAAGAGAGTTCCTGTATTCAGGAGTTTACAGTTTAGGGAGAGAAAAAAGGCACCATCAAAACAAGGTCCACCTCTCAGGTTTTGGTGTGTGTTGGTTGAAGGTGGTCAGAGAAGACAGAAACCTTAAAGACGAATGAGAAGCAGATGAATGTACCGATGGGTGAAGGCTGTTCCTGGCAGAGAGAACAGTATGGCAAAGGGCCAGAAAACTTGACAAGCCGCCAGTGTTCCAAGAACTGCCTACAATTGAGTGTTGCTGATGGATAGAAAGAAGTCAAGTTGGAGAGTGTTCTGGAGAAAGGGAGGGGGGAAATGGGCAATGAGTGGAGGCCTGACCATCAAGGGTTTTATGGACCTAGCTAAGGAATTCAGTTAGTTCACGGTGCCTGCGTGGCCTGTTTGGATGGGGCTGTCATTTATGTCCCAGGTGTCTCGTTTTGAGTTCTCATGAGGCAGAATCGGAGGCAGAGTTTCAAAGGCCTGTAGTTTCATTAGGAGAGGATCCCATGAAGAGCTGACAGGGCTGTGCCTGCTATGGGTGTGTGTCTTCCATATGCAAAGGCTTGTGATGTCCCTTGGAGGTGCTGTGGGCCTTTAAGAAATAAAGCCTCGTGGGAGGTCCTTAAACCAATGGTGGTGTGGACTGTGAAACCTCTTTATTTTCTTCTCTCTGGCTCATTGACAGACTGTCATGCTCTCTTGCTATTGGCATCTGGAATTGGGCTGACCTATCTTGGACTTGAACCTCAAAAACTCTGGGTAAAATATGCCTTCTTTTCTTCAATAAGTAGTATGTGCTATGTATTTGCTGATTAGTACAGACAGGGCTAATGGATGGGAGGTAGGTCTGGAAGCGGTTCAGGACCAGGAGGGCTGGCAACTCAAGATACACCAGTAAATAGCTTGTTGCTGTGAGCAGCTCAACAGACCTCTGGAAAGCTGGAGATGTGCTTTGCAGTCATTCTACCCCAGAATCAAAAAGGCCCAGGATTCATTCACCAGGTCCCTTTTGGCTTCCATTGAGAGCTGTTCTTATGGGCAGTCCATCACTGTGACCCGGTCTGTGTGAGGCACTCAGGAGGAGACGCTTCAGAAAGACAGACTTGAAGAAGCCTTGACTGGTGATAGGGATGTGGATGGGACACAAGCATCTGCTACATCCAGTTCTGCAGACAGAAAAATGAAGGAAAACATGAAAGATTTTGGACCTTCACTCTTGTAATGAGTCAGGGCAGGAAAGACATGGTGGAACGCTCCAAAGGATGATGAAAGAGAATGTGATGAAGGTATGATTGGCAGAGGCGTGGGTAGGCTGAGAGAGCCACAAGGAACAGGGGCAGTCCCCTAAGTTAACACCAGTGGGAGGCCAGTCAGCATTAGCGCTGCTGCTATGATACCACCACATTTGAAGAGGCGGGAAACCCCACCTTTTCTCTCCTCTGGTGGAGTAACTCTGAGGCTCCTTGTGTTCCCCAGCTCCTCCATGCACATTCATGCCAATCTGCATGCCTTGCAATGCTGCCCTTCTTCTCCTGACCCACTTCCCTACTCCTCTACACCATCTTTTGTAGTCTCACCTCCCGGTTCATCTACTTGGTGAACTGCAGCAGGAGCTGGACTCAAGGGAAAGAGGTTTCTCAACAGGGTGTCACTCAGACTGAAAGCTGCAGCTCTGCCAAGTTGCAGCTTGTGTGGCAGGAAGCTGAAGGCAGAAACATTGTGTGCCTTTTCTTGTCCAGTTCCTCAGCCATGGGTACTAAGAGCCCGAGGACAAGGAAGCCCACGGACATGCTTGGTCCAAGAGAAGCATCTCCTGGGGGCACAAAGCAGGCAGAGATATGGAGAGGACACTTGGCAACAGCTCTATTTCATGCTAGACTGTCTTTTTAACCCTCCCTGTCCAGACATGTGTCAGAAAACTCACAACTTCATGAAAGCACCATGTTACCGGACAGAACCTTCTGTCTGTGGGTTTTTAACCATTTAGTCTCCATTGACCTCAACATAAGGGCATCATCTGGGCAGAGAAGTGACCATAGCCATTCTCTACTGAGCGGGGCCCAAACCTTATCTATCCTTGCAATCAAAGTCAAATGTCTACTTCAGTACCTCGTGTCTTCCCAACACATAGGAAGTGATTGCTTCTCAGCAGTGAGTGATTTATTCAACTCACCCTAATATCCTTATAATAGCTCCGTTGCCCTCTGGAGCCAGAAATCAAATGCATGATTTCCACAGATAACTTTTAGCTTCAAACTTCTTAATTTGACAATGACCTGAACTGATGTGTAACCTTAGATGGGACCTAAGGTGAGAGCATCCTACCTCATCAGCCAGAACTTCATTCAAGTCTCCACAGGGGGGGGGGGGGGGCTGAGCAAGCAAAATTGTTCAGTCCCTACTGCACATGTGCTGGCATTTCACACTCAGACAGATCAGGACCCAGAGATGAGGGTCTCCTGTGGAAGCTTACTCAACTAGATAAGAGTAGATAGATCCAGGGATGCCATATATGTATGTCCACTGTGACTCCATGTCACAGTCTTCTGCTTTAATATAGGTTTCTGATGGAGCATTGCTCAAAAGAAACACACTGTTTCTAGAAACACACTGGAAAGGATAAGCATCCTCAGAGGATCACTCTAGAGCCTTCAGGGATGGTATGAGGATGCTGCTTGCAGTAACATGACTTCTGCCTAACTGTCACCTGTGGGCTCTCGGGCCATACCACCTGGCATCAGCTACTGGCTTGTGAGGCCGTGTCCACTGCACAACCTTGGGAAAGCTGATCAATCCCCTGTGACTCAATTTCCCTGTCATCAAATTGGTATAAATGGTCATTCTTAGGGTAAACACTAAGTGAAGTTAATGGTGCCTGGAATGTAGTAGCAACTTGATAAAAACCAAATGTGATCATTTGTACTAGTCAGCATTGTGATATCCACCTGGTAAATTTGTAGAGAAAGGCCGTCAACCCATAGCTACCATGCAGAATGCAGGGGTTCACCTGGAGAGGTCAAGGAGTGTGAAAAGAGGAGAGGAGGAGAGGAGGAGAGGGGACAGGGAGGAATACTACAGTGGCTGGGTGCTTTTGTGCCTTGGGTGAATTATGCTACATGTGGATAGGACAAAGCAAACTGGCCAATCAAGTGCACACTGAGGGGTGGAGATTCTTGACCAAAACATAATTTCCTCTGTGGTTTCTCTGAGCTATTTTTGTCTTTGCCAAATGACCCCTTTGGGAAATAGAGCTCTCTCTCTCTCTCTCTCTGACTGTCTGTCTCTCTCTCTCTCTTTCTCTCTCTGACTGTCTGTCTCTCTCTCTCTCTCTCTCTCTCTCTCTCTCTCTCTGTGTGTGTGTGTGTGTGTGTGTGTGTGTGTGTGTGTGTGTGTGTGTGTTGTACATGGTGGAATGCTCCAGGGGATGATGAAACAGAATGTGATGAAGGCATGATTGGCAGAGGCGTGGGTAGACTGAGAGAGCCACAAGGGATGGAACAGTCCCATAAGTTAACACCAGTGGGAGGCCAGTCAGCATTAGCGCTGCTGCTATGCTGCCACATTTGAAGAGGAGGGAGCCCCTACTTCAAGGTTTGAGAATGCAAGTGAGAAAGCAAGGGCTTCCCTGGAGAGGGCGGGGCAGGAGCTGGGGCACATAGTGTGAGCACAACACCAGACACTGTCAGGCTCTTGGGGTTTTCCAGACAATGGATGGCTTTAAGTGACTTCAGTTGTGAAAGAATATCTTTCCTCCTGGGGTGAGGATGGTGCCTTTGGTGGCAGGTGGTGGCTCTGACATCTTGGGCCATGTTGAGCTGAGTTGGTCTGTGGTAAGGTGGTTGGTTCCTCAGCTCTAAGGTGATGGTAGGGAGAACTCTAACTCCTGAGAGAACCCTGTGTTGCAAAACCTAGAGAAGGAAGATGTTCACCCTGTCTTGGGGCTCAGCATGCTGGGAGAGGTGTCTGGTAAGTTCTTCACTCACTCTCTCTTACCCAGAAACTCATCCTTTCACAGTTCTAAAGGACAGAAATTCAAATTGTTGAGAGAGCCTGCCTCTCTGCAGGCTCCCAGGAGAGCTCTCCCACCGCTTTCCTTAGCTTCTGCCTTTCCGGACCATCTCTGGGGCTTCTTGGCTCAAAGCTGCACAATTCAGCCTACACTTCTTTCACCACAGGCACGTTTCCCCTGTGACCGTGTCTGTACTGTGCCTCACACAGCCATCCATGTGGGTTTAGGTCTGATCTGATTCCACGTGGGCTCACCTTAGCTGCATCTGCAGAAGCTATTCCCAAGTTGAGATTCTATGAGGACAGGCATTTGGTAGGAGGGGTGCTGCTGAACTCAGTTCAGGTGACTTCTTCATGACAGGCACCCTGCCAGTTGGCCTACATAAAAATTAGCAAGACCCCTACCATCTCCAAGTTTCTGGAGGACATAGACACGTGAATAAATAGCCGTTATCCCACAAGATAAGTATGTGCCTACATCACACATTGATCTGGCCCTTATACCAAGTGCCTGGCACTATTTAAAGCAATGTACATAATAATCCTCTTAGTAATGAGGGGCACTCTTGTCCTTATCCCCACTTCACAGGTCAGGAGACTGAGCTCTGGAGAGCACAAGTAACCACTGGGAAGGGAGTGGTCCCAGAGTTCTATCTTTGGCAGCAGAAGTTGTGCCTGTCCCTCTGAGGAGCTGGCATCCAAGGAGAGGATGGCAACTGTGCTGAGGCTGGGGGCATACCGGGTGAAGACAGGGTTCCAGACAGAAGCAAGGCCTATGCCAATGCTGAGTCAGTCAAGAACTGCATACGCTCTAAAACAGCAAAACCTTTGATTTCAGGGAGGGCTGCTGGGAGCCAGGTAAGGTCAGGGAGGGAGAACCCTTAGGCATATCCTGAGGAATGGCAATCTGTTACCTCTGAAAGTCTCAGCCTTGTAATCATGGGGCCTGGGGCTTGAGGCATCCCTTCCAAGGTTTCTTTGCCTGTGTATGGAGGACCAGGTAAAGATTAAATAGCGGTGGGTTTGGTCAGAGGTGGGGAGGACAGATTGACTCAGGGTGTTGCTAGTGGTGCTTGGTGATGGATATAAAGAACTGGGAGAAAAAGAAATGACAACCACTTTGTGACTGAGGGGCAGATGGGTGACTGTGCCACAGAACACATCACAGAGCACGCATGGATAGAACAGTGGCAGGAGGAAGGGATGAGCATCTTGTGTTGGGCATCCAGTGTTTTCATAAGCCATGGTTGGAATCCTGCCAACACAGGTGAGAGTTCTTCTAGCTAGTGTTACATGGGAGTACAGGATCCTAGTTCCAGACCTAGCTGCTCAGTTGGAAGCCCTAGACAGCATGCTCCCAAATACACAGACCTGGGCTTTGTCTGGGAACCCAGGACTTGTATGACTTTTTTTTTCTTTTTTTTGCACAAGAGTGCCATTAACCTATTGTTTTAAAAAAGTGGTAAAAGCTCATGTTTCCAAAGCAATTCTATGTCAGCACTTTGCCTCAATTTTTAAAAATGAAATTCCATCTCATACTCATCAGAATGGCTAAGATAAAAAACTCAAACAATAGCACATACTGGCGAGGTTGTGGAGAAAGGGGAACACTCCTCCATTGCTGGTGGGAGTTCAAACTTGTACAACCACTATGGAAATCAGTCTGGCGATATCTTAGAAAACTTGGAATAGCTCTATCTCAAGACACAGTCATACCACTACTGGGTATACATACAAACGATTCCTCATCAAACCACAAGGACATCTCCTCATCTATGTTCATAGCAGCCTTATTTGTGATAGAAACTGGAAACAACCCAGATGTCCCTCAACCAATGGATGGATAATAAACTGTGGTACATTTACACAATGGAATACTACTCAGCTATTAGAAACAAGGAAATCATCCAATTTGCAACCAAATAGATGGAACCAGAAAAGCTCATCCTGAGTGAGCTAATCCAGATCCAGAAAGATACATATGGCATCTACTCACTTATAACTGGATCCTAGACATATAGTACAGGATAACGATCCTACAACCCACAGTCTCAAAGGAACAAGAACCCAGCATAACTATCCTACAAGAAATTCCACCCAGCAGCAGAACAAAGAAAAGGCTGAGACACACAGTCAAACATTAGGTGGAGCTCTGGGAGCCCTATATAAGAGAAGGAGGAGGAATAGAGAGACCCAGAGGGGTCAAGATCAACACATGAAGATCAACAGAACCAACAAATCTAGGCCCCTAGAGGTTTATAGAGACTGACATGCTAACAAGAAAAAGAAGAAGCTTAGACTAGACCTATCCCTCCATACTAATATAGATATTAATATATATATGTTGCTAAGGCAACAGATCCCTTAGCAAGTTAAGGGGGACAGTCTCAGTAATGGACTTTGTTACCTTTGAGTAGGACATTTTTGCCTTAGCTGAGCTGCCATGTTGGGCCCCAGAGCAAGAGGAAGCTCTTAGCCCTCATGTAACTGATCAACTGAGGGGGGGGCTGATACGTGGGGGGTCCCCTACACTGGAGGAAAAGGATAGATGGGAGAGGAGGTAGAGGGTGGCAGGGTGAGGCCAGGAGGGGAGGAGAGTGGGGGCTGTGATCAATATGTAACTTGAATTAATAAATAAATGTAAAAAAAAAGATTCTGTGAAGTAAGTACCTCTCCAGTTATAGGTTAAAAACACTAAGACTCAGACAAGCCCAGTGATTTGCTAACCAGTGATGATCTCTGCCAAAGAAGACCATGGTCTGCAGCCTGGAACTCTAAGTGGATGCCACTGAGTCCCTGGGCCATGAGACAACTTCTCCTCCTGCCTACTTCCAACCTTTGATTTGGATCCTTACTGCAGAGGCTGGCTTCAGAAGGCTGCCGTCTGCTTCTGACCTCTATCTAGGTTACTTTGTCTCAGCAGTCAGTCTGTCTCCTCTTTGCTTAAGTATTTAACTCAACTTTACATTTCTCCTCGTCAACCTTTCTAAATAAAAATAAACCTTGCCTTCTGGACTGCATCTGCAGATTCCCACACATTTGAGATCTCTGGGTAAGGAGCTCAGGATGAGTGTGGGCAATGTGGGGCTGACAGATCGCTGATGCTTGGTGGGGGAAGACGGGACGGCCCCCAACCCAGATGTCTCTTCCACTGCTGTTGGGCCACCCGGCCTGGGTCCTGAAGCCTTGCCTTGTATGGTCTTCTGGATTTGTCACAGCTAGAGAACCTGCACAGAAACCAGATCCTCGCTGCTTGTTGTCTGTGTCCTTTGGCTGAAGTCGGTCCCTACTTCCCTCAGGTCAGAGGCTGTGCAGCCTTCCTGATTGGCTTCCACAATACAGTATAGGATGTCACAAGCAGTGAACCTTTACTTATAACAAAAGCATGCAGCTAGCTACTTGCTTTGGAAACATTATTACTATTCTGCTTCTTTACCTCTGGAAGTTAGATCCTTAAACCCTTGGGGATAGGTTCAGTGACTGAACAACAGAAAACAGTCAGCCCGCCCACTTAGTGCCAGAAGAATCTGTCTTTCCCATCTTACTTTCCCCTCCCCTGTTCTTTTTGCTTATAATTTAGGAAGCTCTTAGCAGGCACACCAACAGGGATGTTCAGAAATGATTGCAAAATTCAACATGAGGAGTCTTTTCCTTACTCCCCTTTCCCCAGCCATTCTTTCTTCCCCCTCTTCTAGAGCCTGCCAGATTGCCAGAGCCACCAAGGAACAGACTTCCTCTAATCTGTTGCATCTGTTCACCCACCCTATTCTGCACTAATCCTCCAAGTGCACTGTTTGCCCCAAATGGGCAGGAGACAACTGGGGTGAGACTATAGGGCGGGTGTGTGGCTCCAGCCACTCACATGTTACTTTTTTCTCATGGGCAGCAAGGGAGCCACCTTCATTCCATCAGCAGAGTGACACTTAAGAACCCTTTAGTCACAGGGTCAGTTCCAAATTCCCAGTTCACACAGCCAAGCCTTTGTCATGTATCCATTTGTGCACATCAATTTTACGCCTGTGACTTAGTTATATTTATCTGGGAATGGTTCAGATTCAAGCCATGGGAAACTTAGAGTCTTGCATGATATTTATGGTTCAGTAATTGCCTTACTGTGGGGCCCAGGCTCAGGAGCCTGTCTTTCTCTACCGCAAAAACAGGGAGGAATCTTCATGTGTGTCTGAGCCACTTGCCAGACGTATTGGAGTCTGCTGTTATAAGCATGGATTTATTTCATCTTCCCTGGAGCAGGCCCCTTCACACAGCCTTGACACACAAAAAACAGGCGAGAATTTAGTGCTAGTCTACCATAATCTAAATGTTCAAATACTCAACTTCCAGACCACAAACTGAAGCCCTAGGAGCCAAAGTGGTGGTATTCAAAGCCCTTTCCCCTGCTAGGGAATTAGCTCATGAGGCTGAAGCCCTACCGAGTGTGGAGAGGAAAAGACACCAGGTCTGCTGGTGTCTGCCACGTGAGAACACAGCAAAAGGCTGACTTCTGCCACCCAAGAAGAACCTTGATCATGGATTTCCAGCCTTTAGTTCTGTGGGAAATAAGTCACCCTGTTTAGGGAAGTTTATCAGTTCAAGCTGACAGAAATACTGTCCCTCCATGATGTTCTCCTCCATATTTATATGATTATCAACATCAACACTCATCTCAAAAGATCAATACGTAAGTTTACCGTTTTGAGAGAGAGAGAGAGAGAGAGAGAGAGAGAGAGACAGAGAGAGAGAACTTAAAGGGCTCTCAGTTTGGTTGCTTCACTTGCAAATTACTCTTTTTAGTGGCTGAATGTAGCAAGGTGCAGCTGGGTGGGACAGTCAACCTTCCTCAGGTTGGGACTGTTTCTAGTTTTCACAACTGTCACAGAACAGTGTACATACATTGTGTCTTCTAGGAGGGAGTGAGACATCTGGGTCAAACTTTCTTTTAGTCATAATAGATGTTGCCAAGTGGCTTTCCTAAAGGAACCCTTTAGTATAGAGTTCCAATCAGAAATGGACAAAAGTCACCTCTCCTTTTCATTGCACTTCAGCAACAGGAATTCTAAGTCTCTTTGGTGTTTTCCACCAGAGTAAATGAGAGCGAACTGATGCACCACTGTAACGTGAAGAGGTGCCTTCCTGATTACATGTGAACTGAGTCTCTTCCTGTATGTGTTGACATTGTAGATTTGGTTTTTAGATTCTTGGCTTGGTTTTCTCTTGATGTTTATCCCTATGTTATTTGTTTTGTAAAGTTTCACGTGCTTGAGCCATTTGCTCTTTGTGGTCTCTACGCTTGTTCTTATCTGTTGACTTGGTGTCTTAGCCTGTTCCAGAGGCTGTAAGAAAAGAGCCTCGATTGACAGTTCATAAATAACTGACATCTATTGGAGACTGAAAAGCCCAAGATCAAGCTGAGAGCAGATCCAAAGTCTAGTGCGGGCAGATACTCACAGATACTTCTGAACTTTTACAAAGTGGAAGGTGTGAATCAGCTCCCTCGAACCTCTCACAAAGACACTAATCCCGGCCACGAGGACCTCACCCTCATGACACGATCATTTCCTAAATGCCTCATCTCTTAATGCCATTCTCTGGGTAAAGTTAGGGTTCAGCCTTTGCCCTTGGTAGAAGAAGCGAGTATTCAGACCATAGGACTTAATTTTCCACAAAAGATTCTTCATTTTTATCTATTCCACCATGCATATTTGTCCTTCTAAAACTTCCAAATCAGAATGCTCTAACTCATCTTTGAGCTTGCATGTGTGTCCTGGTATTAGTGTTGTGTAAATGTTTACATGTGTCTTTAGCTCACCTACAATTGATTTTTTACTTATAATTTCTTAAAAGATTCTCAAATGAATGGACTTAGAACATATGAGAAAGGTCACACAATCTGAGAAAGAAGAAACCTGCATGATCTCCCTCATATGCAGATTCTAGTCTATAATACATATGAAAACTATTATTCTCCATGTATATAATATATGTAAACAAATAAAAAGATTCTCAAATGAATGGACTTAGAACATATGAGAAAGGTCACACAATCTGAAAAAGAAGAAACCCGCATGGTCTCCCTCATATGCAGATTCTAGTCTATAATACATATGAAAACTATTATTCTTCATGTATATAATATATGTAAGCAAATATGCATGTGGGTACAAGTATATATAACAGGTTGGAAGAAGAATGAGAAGGGGTAATTGTTAGGTGATGAGAAAGGACTGGATGCAGGTAATAGATACTTGAGTCAAAAAGATGCTATAAAGCTAATTGTTTTTCTAGTTTTAACTCTGACATGGATTTTTCAATTTTTTTGGTGGTGGATAGGTGCATAGAAATATATTTGATAGTATAAAATCCAGTGTGAAGGCTCATAGCTTGAGAATGGCTATTCTACTGCACAAAAGTTCACTAAGATAGGCAGACTTTGGGTCTGGTTAAGTTTTATGTGTGATATTTTTTATTGGAAAGTTCTTTTTGATAAAGTTTTAATACATTTAAAAAAATCAAAAAGATATTCAACATTACTCCTTCCTAATGAGAAAAAAAAATACAAATGAAAAGTATGTGGATTGTGCCTCTTAATTTGGCAGCAATCCAAAAGCTTTGTAATACACTGCAGTGATGGAGTTTTGAGCAAAGACATTTTTATTCATTGCTGGTAAGACCATGACCCCTTGGGATGACCCCCAGGGAGGGCAATCTGGCAACAGTCCAAATGCATATTCCCAGCAGTTGTGTGTTTGGGAAATGATTCTACAAATGCATTTGCCAGGGGAAAAGGTATGTATTTGGGGACACAGCTTGTATTGACAAAATATTAAAGACAATCCCAATATTCAGTTATAGGGGCCAAGTTCATGTAACTTGATTAAATGGAAACTAGAACAGTCACATAGTAGGTGACAAGAGAGATCTTTGTGCAGTTGCAAATATCTTATAGACTTAAACAGAACCATGATTGTGTATGTGAACATGCTATTGTTTGTGCAAAACACCAAAGGAAAAAAATCAACACACACACACACACACACACACACACACAAATATGTATGTATATATATAAAACTTCTGGAAGGATCTTTCTGGTAAGAAATTAGATAGAATTCAGCAGATATGAGGCACAGATAGGAGAAAAGTTTTCACTATAGGCTTTCCCTGAATTTAATTTTATATTGGTTTTTTTAGCTATTAAAAACTTTCTCCTATGCTCATCCTTCCATACGTTTTGAGACAATTTAATCTAATTTCTATCTTCTCCAACAGTAATTCCTTATGGTTATTTCTTTTTTTTAAACATTTATTTATTACTTCAAGTTAAGTCTCCATTACCGCCCCCCTCCCTCCACCTCCTCCTGTTCCCTCCCTCCCACCCTCTACTCCCTCTCCTACCCATCCCATCCCTCCAATGTGGGGTGCCTCCATGTATCAGCCCCCCTCAGTTCATTAGTCACATGAGGTCTAAGAGCTTCCTCTTGCACAGGAGGCATGCATAACAGTTCCACTAGGGTGGAGTGTCCCACTGACAGGTAACCAAGTCCCTGTTCCTGCTCTTTTGAGTTATGTTTATTTGTTAATTTTAGTGAGATGGACTTTTTTTAATTATTAAACACTTATTTATTAATAACTATATTTATTTATAACAAATACACTTAACTACTATTCCTATAAATTCCTACAACCCCTAAGAATTAACCACTAAACCTATTGATAAGGATACAGTCTTTGGGGCAGGTCCTCAGTCGAGATGGACTTTTATATTATATTCACACCCAAGACATGAAGTAGTGATATCTTATTAAAGATGTAAGTCAAGATCTTAATAGATAGAGGAACTACTTCATGTCTTTCGTGTTAAATTTATTTCTAATAAAAATATCGCTATTGTAATTGAAATATGTTTCCCCGTCTCTTTCTAGATGCTGGTTGTCAGACAGAACATTTCAAGTTATATATTCATTCCTGTAGTGTTGATGAAATTGTCTTTTATTATTTAAATTGTTTTCTGTATGGGTGTTGTGCCTACATGTATGACTAAGCTCCACATGTATGCCTGGTGCTCACAGAAGTCATAAGCTAGCATTGGATCTCCTGAAACTGGAGCTCCAGGTGGTTGTGAGCTGCCATATAGGTGCTGGAATTGAACCTGGGTTCTCTGGAAGAGCAGTCAATGCTCATAACCAGAGCCATCTCTGCAGCTCCAAATCATATTGTTTTCAAAGTATATAACCACATTCTAACCACGGACAGATTGTTTCAATATTTATAACAGTTGTTTCATATTCAATTCTTACTGAATTTGTTAGATTTTCAAGTTCCTGGTTTCAATGGAGGTGGTTCTAGTATTTTTTTAAATTTAGATTAATATTAGGCTGAAAGAGTGTTGCTTTGTAGGTCTAAAAGACATTGGGGTTTCCTATGATTCTCTATAAATCTTTGTTCTTCACTTCCACATCTATTTGAGGTATTTGTTTGAAATTGCTTCTACAATGTTTCAAATATGTGGTATGCTGATGGTGGTAGACCGTTGCCTACAACAACTGTACTTGCATGTGTTTCCTGCCTCTGTGCTTGTCTTTCCCACATTGATTTGGCACATGCAGGTAACTCTAGCCAACTGGACATGATGCAGTCAGAACCGGATAAGCAATTGAACAATAGAATTGGCGCTCTTGGAAGAGGTCCGCACTTAGAATCCTGTACAGTACTGTATGAAAGATTGGGCTAGTCTATGAATGATAAGAAGCTATTTGGTCCCATTCAAAGACAATTAAATAAGTCACACAGCAATGCCATGTGGAATAAAATTACTCATCTGAGTCCAGCCAAACCACAGAATCACAAAGAATAACATACTGTTATTAACTTTAATTTAAACCAATGGCTCTCAACCTGTGGGTTACGACCCCTTTGGGGTCAAAAAGTCCTTTCACAGGGGTCACACATCAGTTAAATTGTATTTAACATTATAATTCATAACAGTAGCAAAATTACAATTAGACTTAGCAACAAGAATAATTATATAGTTGGGGGTCACCACAACATGAGAAACTGTTTTAAAGGGTCAGAGCACTCAGAAGATTGAGAACTACTGATTTAAATTAATTAATTTGTCATTTAAACAAAAAAATCATACTTCCAGGAGACTGTTGTGATAATGAACCATGGTGGCAGATTCTTCTGATCTAAGCAACTCTTGAACTTTGAAATAACCCCAAATCATGTAATCATTACTTATTCTTTAGTTGCTGCTTTTGACTAACTGTTGTTGGGTGATAAAATTTTTTCATTTATTTTTTTTACTTTCTCTTCTAATATTGAATTACAGAACAACTTAGTTTTCTCTATGGCCTAGAGTTATTCAGATTACATTTTAACCATCTATGTTAAACAGTTAATACTCAACTGTGAAACTCTCTGGTCATAAAACATTTCAGTGTTGGTATCACCTTTTCATATCCTTTAGAGTAACTCATGCTTGTATTCACTATATTTTTGATATTTTTCATATTGCTTATAGAATATGCATATTTTATATATTTTAAAATATCAACATTTAGAGACTTTTTTGTATACTTTTGTGACTTTTGATTTCTTTTGTGTATATGATCATGCTTCTTTTTCATTTTCAAACTTATGTGCTTTACTCTCTCTTTTTCCAATACTATTTTTTTGGTGTTGAATCTAGGGTTTCATATATTCTGGTCAAATGTGTCATTGACTTATACCCTTAGCTCTATTATTTCTTTATCCTCAATGAAGGTCTTATAATTGTCTTTTTTATTTTTTGTCTTTATTAATGTAATCTTCCTGGTTTCATTTGGCTCATTTCCTTTTGAAAGGTTCAGTTTCAAAAATGAAGGAGGTAACCAAGGAAAGAGTTAGCCAAGGAAGCAAGCAAAGTTCTTCCTGCCTCTTCCCTCCGACGTCACTCCTGGGCCATCTTTAACAGCAGTAATACGCCTTTTCTAAAACAAGCACCTTCCCTTTCCCAGAGAATTGGCCTCAGCAGTGGAGCCCCACACCATATTCCAGTTGCTCCTGCAGCATGCTTCTCCTTTCTCTTTGGCAAGTGAATACTAATTCCCCTTTAGGACACCTGCTTCTCTGTGATCTCATCACCATCTAAGAACAGGCCATGACTCAGGCCTAGCTAGTCAGCGGTCTCTATCTAGCTGGCCAATGACTGGCTCAGGAACTCACACTTGACCCAATACAGGCCAATCAAACATCCTCCAAGGCCTTAACTCGAGCTATTAGGAAAGAGGCTGCTTCTGCCATGGGGTTTCAGATGCTATGACCTAAGATTATCAAGAGCCGCCAGAGGTAGCCAGTCCATGTTGCCTCTAGAAAGGTATCTAAGAACCATGAAATAAACAGGAGGAGAGCGAAGAGATGAACTCTTAATGACGTGAGCCATACCATTGATCAGCATGCCTAGAGGTGATTCATTCTGCTTCAGCATACTTGTTATGTGAGCAAGTCTTCACTTTTGTTAAGGGAGTCTGAATGTCTGCCCTAAATCATAGGTTGAATTCTGACAGACATGGAAATTATGGTATCTTAGTTAGGGTTTCTATTGCTGTGAAGAGACATCATGACCATGCCAACTCTTACACAAGAAAACATTTAATTGGGGTTGGCTTACAGTTCAGAGAGTTAGTCCATCACTGTCATGGCTGCAAACATGGCAGTATGCAGGCAGACATGGTACTGGCGAGGTAGCTGAAAGTTCTACATCCAGATCTCTAGGTGCAGGAAGAGAGAGACACAGACTTGAACCAAAAGAAACCTAAAAGCCCACCCCTAGCTACACACTTCCTCCAACAAGGCCACACTTATTCCAACAAGACCACACCTCCTAATAGTACCACCCCCTATGGGCCTATGGGGGGTCATTTGCATTCAAACTACCACTCATGATATCAGGAAAAGCACTTATTTGCCTGTGAGAGTCAAATGCTCCCCACAGTGTAGATATCACTACTGTGGCCCTACTAGGTACGTCCCTCACTGTCCCCTGCTGGCTTGGATGCCTGATCACTCCACCTTCTATTTGGTCACCAAGTCTTTTGATTGTTCGATTGTTGGTGTTGGGGATAACAGAAAAATAAAAAATAAAGAACAGCCCAAATAATTTTTATCTGAAAATTTGCTAGAGTCGGAATGTTCTATAAAGGAGAAAGACACAATTGTTATTGTTGTTACAGAATCACCTTCTGAGAGGGTCTATTTTCCTGGAAAGGCAGGAGGCTACAAGAATCTAGTCAGGTCTGGCCTGTGTTGAGGAAGAGGGAGGGAGTAACAACACAGCTGTGCCTAGGGATGGAGGCCAGGAAGGCTGGGGCAACCAGCAAGCTTTATCTTAACTCAGCTTCTCAGACAAGAACCTACATGTCCTATCTAGTGTGTGCAGGGAAATGGGACAAGCATAGCATTTCTTTCTGCAGATTAATTTTACTGAAAGATTTCAGAAATCGGACTACTCACAAATTAAAACAATTTCCAGAACAAAAGGGAGAATACATGTTTATAGAAAACTTGCTGGCATGTCTGGTGCTTTGGTCAAATGTATCCAATTATGGTGCAAGTTTTTTCTTGCCTGAAGGAAAAACCCTATTCTGACCCCGTGTTCTCCTCCAAGCTGTTCCTTGGTTAGTTGTTTCTGTTATAGTACCCCTCATTCAACCGGTTGCATCTGAGTGTTCTGTCTCCACTTCTCCCTATCCTGATCTTTCTCCAGCCCATTCCTGTCAGTCTTTGGCTCGTATTTTGCTCTTGTTAAGTCTCTAGAAGATTCCATGTTGCTAATTCCAGTGATCCATTTTCAACCCTCAGTTTGGGGATCTCTGTGATAGTTTATCCACGTCTTCTGGAAGCACTTTCTTCACTTGGCTCTCAGAACCCTGCATTCTGCCAGGTGGTCCTCCCAGTGACCACCCCTTCTCTGGTTAGCCTCTTTTTGGGGTCCTTCTCAGCCTCCAGACCCCTTACTTTGGGGTGGTGTTGCTTCTTTGATGCTATCCACATGTTCTGACCTATGGTCCCAACGAGCTTCCAAACTTTAAATTCCATCTATATGCTGACAAGTTCCAAATTTATTTCTCAGCTTGGACCTTTCCCCTGAATTCCTTTTGCATACTTGTCATCCCCATTTGGATAGGGAACATGCATCTCAGACTTAACGCACCTAGAAAGGAAACTCATCCTCCCTCAGTAAGGCTGTTGTTGACCTGTCTCATTAAATGGCAAGGCTATCATATTTTAGGCTTCAAACCATGGAGTCATTTTGGATTCCTCTTTTACTCTTAAACCCCTACCTCCAATCAGCCAGAAAATTGTCTGGTTCTATCCTCAAATATATGCAGAATTTTCACTACTACCAACCTCATCCTGGCCCAAGTCACCATACTCTATCATCTCCTGTCAAGATTCCTGCCCTGGTCTCCTGGCTTTGTGCTTTGCTTGTGTTTGGCTGTCCTCCATCTAGCAACCATATGATCCTTTCAATATACCTGCCAGCTCCTGCCTGGAATCCTCCATGACTTTCTCCTCACTAAAAGTCAAAGATATCCCCCCCCATATGAAGCTCCTGAAGCCCTCACTCAATCCCATGTGTTCCTCCTAGTTCCTCAGTCCTATTTCCTCACATGCCTTCCCCATTGTTTTTTCTAGTCTTGCTGTAGATGCTACTTTTCCGTGAGTCTTTATCATCTCTCTTAAAATGGCATCTTCCAGTTGCATTCTGAAGTTATTATGCTCCCCTGACTTGTTTTCTACTTACCCCTATAATATTTAATATGTTATGATTTCATTTATTTATTCTCTAGCTCTTCTCATAAAAATGAAAGCTCCAGAGTGATTTTTACCTGCCTTATTCACTACACTATCTCATAATACATAGCAAGTACCCCAAAACCATGCTGCTTGATAGAGCTGAGTCCATCATTAAAAAATGAATGCCACTGGCTTCTTCTGTTCTGCCACTTGGACCCTTCTCTAGAAAAGCCTGAGATTCTCTGTGAGAGGCAGGGTGTGGGGCAGGAGGAAAGGGGTTGTAAATGGGAATTTGAGGATTACTAGGAGGAAAGGAGGACATGGTGGTAGGTTAGCCACATCTTCCTGGTGATGAAGAGAAGATTAGAGATGACTCGGGGGCTATGCTTTGTTCATGGAGACAGGAAGGCCACACTGCAAGGGAACCACAGCATCTGCTGAAGAAGCAACACTGGACATCCAGCCTCATTCATCATTCATCCACCACATCGGCAAGTATGTCAGAGATTATTTAGGAAGAAAAACAGAAATTATTTTTGCATAAACGCTAAACTTGCCTGAGAATGAATGTTCTGTCTACCTAATCTAAAAGAGTATATCTTCAAAGGAACTCGTTTTTCTATAAGGATAGTGAGAATATATCAATAGAAATTAATAATTAATAAATGACTCAACATACTTTTCTATAATTTCATCTTTTGTCCCCAAAATGTAAACATTACAGCTACACACACACATACACAACCGAAATAATATAAGAAACAAGACTGTGATCCAACTACTTCTGCAAACTCATTCTCTCTCTCTGACTCTCTCTTTCTCTCTCTCTCTCCCTCTTGCTCTCTCTCATTTATTTATCTAGTCACTACAATAGCACTCATACATATAGATCATTTATATATGTCTCAGGAATTATTCTAGAGGCTTTCCTATATTAATTTAAAGCCTGCCAACAACTTTGTCAGGCAGGATACCCTTTATAAAAACTTACCCTAAAGTCTAAGCATTAACTTAATGAATTTTTATTTTTATTTTATTAATTTGTTTTTTAATTAGGTGTCAGTGGAAATGTTTGTCAGTCAGCCTTCCACATGGTAACTCGGGGCCCTAGGCTCCTTCCACTGGTACCTCCATCACTCTCCAACTTCCCTGGATCTGACACACTCTTGACCAGCAGATCATTAAGAAGAGAGACTGGAGGATCACATTCCATTGGCAAGAGAATCTAACTACACAGCAACCCTAACTGTAAGGAAAGCTGGGCTGGGTGGACCAGTCTGGTGGTGTGGCAGGAATGTCTTAACTCTTACATGCCAGTCTCTGTCAATGGCGCATTCCTAGTGTTCACACATGGAAAAAAACAAAGTGCAGAAAGACAAGAAACTTACCTAAAAGTCCGTGATGCATAAGAGAGCTGGGACCTAGTCCCAAGCTGTCAGTTTCAATATGGACTTTTTGTCATTGCAGCTAAGATAAAATTTCAGCCAATCATTTTAAGATGACAGTTGGTCATCCAAATGAACAAGAGGGAAATAACAAAAGGCCATGACACACCCCAAACTCTTGTTCTAGCTCATTTTATAGCTGCTCTTTTGCAAGTAGGCAGCAACCTAGGCCAGAGCTTGCCAAATCTGCCCACCTCAACAATGCCGGATAATTAAGAACCAGTTTTGGCAATCACGCACATCAAAAAGAGACGTCCCTTAACCTGAAGCTAGCCTGACAGGTAGGTGGGGACTTTTCAGAGGGAGGCTAGTTAGGAGGGTGGGGCTTGTGGCATGGAGACTTTCTAAGTGATCTTTTACATGCTTAATTTCTGTCTAGAAGTCATGATCAGAATGCCACAAATGGGCTTATGTTAGGCTCTCATGGGGTCAGGGGGTAGAAAAAGCTGAGAATCTCCTCTGCTGTGGACCAGGGGTGTGGCGCTGGACAAATCACTTCACGGAGTAGAGTTGTGGACAAAATGAGGAGGTGAGACTGTGCCAACAGATGCTCCAGGTTCTTAAAACAAAATGTGTCTGATTGAAAGGCATAGTGGTGCAATCCTTTATTGACAGCAGAAGTAGAGGTAGGCAGATCTCTGAATTCAAGGCCAGGCTCATCAATAGAGCAAGTTCCAGGAGACACAGACGCAGAGAAACCCTGACTCAGAAGAAGAAAGAAGAGGAAGAGGAAGAGGAAGAGGAAGAAAGAAATGGCAAGTCCTCTCCCCATAAAATAAACTCACTGGCCTAAATCTACAGAGATCATAGATTCCCTGTACACTCAGACCAGGTGGACAGTCATCACTTCCATTTCTAAAGCTTTTACTTCCTGAAACAATCATTATTGCCCTGGACTCTGCTGCATCCTACAGAAGGGACCTTCCAGGCATGCTCTAGGTTCTTGTACTAGTCTCCTTGCAGTCAATGTCCCCAGAATCATTGGCCCTGAGGAGCCTCCAAGCACCTGGAACTGTGCCCCCAGATCTACAGCCACAGAGTGTTCTGGACTCTGTGAGAGGTTGAGGCAGGACACAGCCAAATGCTCTTCTGATTCAAATTAGGCTTAAGGCTTTGCTTCCTTCAGTACCATCTAGTCTTCAAACTCATTGGCCCCAGGTGTGGTGGCATATACCTATAATCCTAGCACTTGAGAGGTTAAGGTATAAGGGTGGTCAGTCTTATACTACTTGTTGAAATCCAGGCTAGTCTAGGTCATGTGAGTAGACCCTGTCTTTAAAAAAAAAAAAAAAAATCAAAACAAAAACCTTCAACTACATTTACTTCCTGTCATCTGAGAGTTTCTGTCTACTGCAGCCTTGTAGCTGCTCCCTTGGGATGGAAGAGCTCATGGCCAGGATCCTGCAGCTATTGTGGACACAGGAAGTCATGGTTACTTATAAAAGGTAAAGAGAACTATAAATACTGTTAAAAAACAGAGCTTCCCAGTTCAGAGGAAGTCCAGATGATGTCAAAGTCAGGCTGTGGAAGAAAGGGGCTCCTGGGAGCCTTCCTAGTTCCCTCTGAACCTTCCAGAAATCTCTGCTGATATCCAGGAAAACTCCTCAGCTTGGCTATTGTTCAGGCTCTGATTTGTCTTTCCAGCCCCATGACTCTGGAGCAGCCCCCAGTGATCCACAAGCCTCCAAAGCTCCAGGCACAGGTTCTTGTGGACCAGAAACCAGCCTGTTCCTTTTTCTATCCATCTCAGTCCACTCTTTTCTTTTCTTTTTTTTTTTTTTTTTTGGTTTTTCGAGACAGGGTTTCTCTGAATATCTCTGGCTGTCCTGGACTCGCTTTGTAGACCAGGCTGGCCTCGAACTCACAAAGATCCGCCTGCCTCTGCCTCGCAAGTGCTGGGATTAAAGGCGTGTGCCACCACCGCCCGGCTAGTCCACTCTTTTCTTAAGCTTGGCTCGAGTCCCAGGAATACTTAGATTTTTCTAGACACTACTAATGTGAATAAAAAGCTGTTCTCTTTGCTGAGGGCTTACCACCTGCCTGGTGCTCTACAGGTCTCATTGTCAATTCCCTCAACAAACAAGGCAGGGAAGTAGTACCACCTCTATGTTGGAGGAGGAGAAAGAAGTTGGTTTTGGAGCAGTATTTAAATCTTCTGATGTAACGTCACTAAGAAATCAAAGACTAGTAAATCTTGTCTAGACTCAAAGCTATTATCCTGCACTTATATACAACTTATTACCACTGTACCCATCGCCCACTCTACCATCCACTCAGTGAGCTAGCCTCCCTTCTCTGTGTCCTCTCCCAAATATGTAGCAAGACAGCATTTTCCATGCTCCAAAGTCCTGTGTCATTGAGAGTTTGCAGCACTGCTTTATCAGTTCAGAATGGTGCTTCTCCTGGCACAGGTATAACCCTTGAAACTATCCTAGGAGCTCAAAAACAGGCATCTCTTGCAAAGCCTGGCTCCTCTCATACTTTGAGGAGATTAGATGAACACTTAACAAGTGAATGACAACTCTAGAGTTACAAATGTTCCAGGGTCCAGGAGGCAATGCTGTTGGGCAACCAGGCCCAGGAACGGCCATTCAAGAGTTATCAAGAGGTTTGGTAAGTCCTTTGCCAGAGTTCTGAGCCAATGGCCTTTAGACTCAAATGAAGCCCAGTTTAGCTTTTAAAACTTCCAATGCTTCTGTCAAAAGAGCCTGCCACATAACCATGAGAAGTTGCCCTTGAGATTGCAATCACAGGAAATGTAGTGCTCAGCTTCCTTAGTAGACATCATTTGTTTTCTTTCCAACCTGCCGGTTGCCTGGTTGTATGACAGGGAGATCTCTGACGCCTAGAATGCAAACCCAAAACACTGCTGTGCCCCTCCCCCCCAGGCCCTGGTGCTTTGTAGCACAAACAAAAGGAGGTGTTGAGAGCGTGAGCTGTCTGAACCCAAGCCTGTCCCTGGCCCCATCAACAGGCAGTGGTACCGAGAGTCACATGTGCACGTGCACACTCTGAGTCCAGTGTGAGAAAGCTTCTGTCCCCAACACCCCTCCATAGTTTAGGCATTCTCCTCTCCCTGGTGGGCCCACAGTTTCTGCATCTCTCTCACTGTATTGTGTCACTGTGGTGTGGTTATGTTAGTGTTTCCTTATGAAGACAGAAGTGGAGAGAGGGATTGCCATTATCATGGGAGGAATGGTTAACAGTCTTCACTGATAAGCGTCACAGATGTTGTGCTATCTCCTCCATGGCTACAGCTGGATTAATCTGTCCCCACAATCTTGAGGCAGATGCTCCTGTAGTTCTCAGGGACTGGGTTGTGTTTTAAAGACCTTTGCATAGTTTAGCGAGGTGCTTATTACTGTAGACTTCAGTTTTTGTGTGATTTATCAAAAATATTAGGCCATCTTATTTTCTTCTGTTAACACAAAAGAACTTGTGTGTGAAAGAGTAGTTATTGAGAATCAGGGGCTGAGGGGAACTGGCCATGAGTTTTAAGTGGCTTCTATTAGGACTTGGAACATGGGTAAACCTTGCCACTCTGACCCTCAGTTCTACTGCTTAGGGGAGTGACAGTTCCTTTCTTTGGTGGTATTGGGAGCACCAGGGAGGACATGGGTAAAGTACTCAGCAGGGCATGTGACATGAAGTGGTGTTCAGTAAGTCAGGGCCATTATTACAATTATCTTCACCATCAACACTTAGTACCAGCAAGTAATGCAACCCACAGCTTGACCTCAAATTACACCAAGGCATTTTCAACTCATTAAAAACAATTCTCCAATCTTCTCCAATGCAGAGGACTGCCTCTCCTCTCACAAACTCGGACTGTTTGATAACCAGAACATAAACTTGCAGTATAAGATAGTTATAAAGATCCCAGAACACATTGTTGAGAGTTCATAAATCTATGTTCTGAGAAGATTCATGACTCTCATGTTCAGTGGTTGTCCACAGACATGCCTGTTTCAGGCCAGGAAAGAACCCTATATCCACAGAGCCTGGCGTCAGGTAGCTGGAAACTTTGCCAGCTTTACAGATAGAGCAAAGCAAGAGTAGACAGAGCTCTCAGAGATGTCCCCTGGGGAAGGTGACTATGAGCCTGTGAAGATGTTTGGGGAAAACACCTTAAAGATCTCTTGTGCTTGGGCTGCTTTCTTAGTTACCTTCCCTGTTTCTGTGATCAAGTTCCTGACAAAAGCCACTGGGGGAGGGGTACGGGTTTGTTTGGCTCACTGTTCAAGGGGATACAACACATCATGATAGGGAAAGTGTGGCAGCAACAGCTTGGAGCAGCTGGTCACACTGTCAAAAAGCCCAGGAAGATGAATGTTGGTGCTTAGCTTGTTTTCTCCTTTGTATTCAGTCTGGGACCCATGCCCTTGGTCTGCTACCACCCGTGTTTAAAATGGGTCTCCTCACCTCAGTTGATGCAACCTGGAAATTCCTTCACAGACACAGGGTCTCCCAGGTTATTTTAGATCTTGTCGACTTGGGATTAATATCAACCACCACATTGGCTTTTGATAGTTTGCTAGTCATCTACCTGCCTAGCATTTACCAGTAGACAAGAGAAGTGAACTTCTGTTAACTGTGGCCCAAGACCTGAGGCTGCACTCATAGGGGTCATCAATAGCTTAGAAAATGATCTTTACTCTTTCATTGCCTTCCCAGTATTAGATTTATAGAATACAAAGATGGTGGTGAAGACAAAGTCTCTATGATTCTCTAGACAGCCAACTGGGGGAAGCCCAGGGGAATCCTCTGGGCTACTTGGTGACCTTGCTCTCATGCTGTGGGTCACCAAAGCTGAGGCAGAAAAAAAAAAGGACAGCCCCTCTTCCTACCCCCAGATTAGTGCATATGCACTATCTAGCTCCTTTCTGCACTCAGAAAGGGAAAGGAGGCTGGCAGGCTGGAGAGCCCGATTAGAGCCAGAGCCATATGGCTAAAAGTCTCAGCAGGCTTAGCATAGAGGACTCTTGGGGAGAAAGAATATGACTTTGGTCGGTTCCTGGTGGCCAGGACAGAAGCCGGAGAGCAGCTTTGTGTCAATGGTAGTCACCAGAAGCATGCTGCAAGAGCAGGACTGCCATTCCCATTCCACCCTACAACACAAGGAAGCAAGAACACACCGTATCTCTAAGTCCAATTCTGAGGAACTTCCTTCTCAATTTATGCATCTGCCCTGTCCTCCGGTTGGCAACTCCCTCACCTAGAGATAATTTTGACATTGTGTTGCCAATCTTTACACTTCAGTTCAGAAAGTGTACCCACTTGATTTATCAAAGATGACAAGCTTTCTTCAAAGGGGAGAAACGAGGCTGAAATGTCTATACACCACCTCTCTCTGACAGTGCTCTTATAACTTGCTGTAAGACATGCCAAGTGGTTCGGATCCTCCCCATCTATGTAAAACATTTTTCAGGTTTTCATTCTGCAACCAAATGTTTTCCCTTGTGTGGTTCACTAGAAATTGTCCTCCCACCCCACCCCAACCCTGGTAGCTGGCTGACAGTGATCTGCCTCTAAAATCAATCACTCCTTCTGCCTTAATTAGATCCCCAAATAGAAAACTGCATAGTAAGATTCTCCGTTCAAAATACCAAGTGAAAACTTAGGCAGGCTTCATTCCTTGTTGTAGCCATGCCAGTTTTCCATAGTCTGACCTGCAGCTGACATCAGTGGACCAAGACCTTTCTTCAAAGGCGCGTATATATTTTTATAACCTAGACACAGAAGATGATGAGAGAGGATTATCTCTTGTCATTAAAGATGTTGGAACATTCTTTCATATGGATGGAAAAACTAGCCCTGTGGCTACTTCAGAGCCATGAGTGAAGGTGCCATAGCTTTTGTTATCACATGGCAGGGGCTCTGGCTGTAGGACTAGAGGCACCTGTGCATTTTAGGGCGGATATTTAAAAGCATAGTGGTTACATGGCTCACACGTTCTACTCGGCTCCATTTTGCACTACCCTTGAAAGCCATGTGTGATGGTTTTATATATATATCCCCACAAAAAAAGATCTACACTCTCTTTGTTCAGGGCAAGTTGGCTTTCAGGATGTGCCATATTTTATTGTTCTGTGACCTTTTGGTAGTTTTATGAGAAAAACAAAACTTCAATGATATTTTTAACCCACACATTTTTTCTTCCAGAATATAAGTAAATAAATGTTCTGTTATAAGAAACACTGGCATAGCCATGAGACGCCAGTGTCAAAAGAAATTTAGCTTCATAATAAAGCTTTTGGTTTAAGCATTTCCCCTTACACAGATTGTGCAATGAAAAAAAATCAAAGAGACAGATTCAAAACCATGCATGTCCGTGAAAGAAGAGCAGGACTCCAGACTTGGTGTTAGGCTGACCCTTTCTCACAGGTGCATCTAGTTGGTGAGGCAGCAGAGGGTCTCGCACCAGGGCCACTTCTGGCCACAAGTAAAATCCTGATGCTGTTTCCTTGTTCTGCAATCTCAAGTCAATTTTGAACTGACTCTGGGTCCTGCCTTGCTTTCTGCAGAGAGTCTTGTTCATAGTAAACCATTCTATACCTACTTCTGTGAGCACGCTAGGTCTGTGTGTGCATACATGTGGCATTGCCAGCTTTGGAATGTAAATAAAATTTGGGGGATCACAGCAGCATGGGCATTAATTTTTACAAGTCTATGTTCATACTAGCAGAAACAATGGTACAAAGAAATAACTAAAATAGCAGTTGCCTTTGAGTGAGAGGGTAGGGTTTATTTTTCTTTTTCACCTTTTCCTATATTTTCTGAATTTTTTGTTAAAGATGTCTATTTTTATAACAGAAGTAAGTTGAGTGAAAATGTTCTCCATTACAAGGTAAGGTAAATGCTCAAATAACTTAGGCTTGTTTTGTTAGATTTAATCCTGCATTACAAATTTAAAACAGAAGTATCACATGATCTGTTCTTCCTATCTTAAAAAAATACAAAACAAAACATAAGACCTCCCCTCCAAAGCATAAGTGCATGAAGCTAACTTTCTCTTTTAGAGAGTTTTAATCTAATCTTTGAAACTATTTGGATAAAAGTCAGCATTGGAAAACATATTTCTGCTTAAAAAAAAAATAAATCCTTATCCTCAGGACTCAGAGGCTCAGCTGAATTCCTCAGACCCAGAAACATTTTTAAAACTTAATTAAAAACGCATTAAGGGCAGCATTGTATACATGGATGTGGCTCTCTGGTAGCTTAAGATTTTTGTCCTAGGGATAAGTTAGGTTTTGTAGACTTCTTTTTTGGTAGATTGGAGTAAATCAGAGGCAAACTTGTGTGTGTGTGTGTGTGTGTGTGTGTGTGTGTGTGTGTGTTTTGTTGTTGTTTTGTTTTGTGTGGGAGAGTTCTTTTTGACAGTACTGAGAACTAACTCCAAGGTAAGCAAGCTCTCTGCTCTCTACCACTGAGTTACACTCCCAGATAAGTTCGTCTAATTGGTTGGATACTTCAAGAAGTTGTTATTTTGAGGCCTTGATTTTATACCGTAGCTCAGGCTGGCCTTGAACTTGTAATTCTCCTCAACCCCTCAAGCAGTTGTATTTCCAGGCCTGTGATACCTGGCCTGGTGAGACAAAGTTTGAAATACCTGACAATCCTGACTTCCCTGAAGAAGAGGCTCTATCTGCCCCATCTTAGGGCCAAGGAAACACACGAACCAGGTTATGTAACTGTCAGGTCTCAAGGTCATAGTCAGTTGTGTTTAAAGCCCACTTTGTGCCCTTTACCCTTCTACCTCCAGTGGATCCCCATTTAGTCTCACCTAAAGGGGGTAAAAAAAATGATCTCATTAAAGCAGTGGCCTTCCAACATGAGTCTCTACCAGAATCCTGTGGACATCTTGTTAGCCACAGCCTGTGGGAGTCTCTACCAGACATTCTGACTCAGCAGCCTGGGTTACCAGGTGACGCTGATGCCACTCCCTGGACACCACACTGACAAACAGTGGGTGAGAGGAGGATCTTAACTGTGGGACATATAAGGCAATTAGTTTAAGGCCTGGATCTTAGAGGCCTCAGTCAAGCTCACCTAATTGATTGGAAACTTGAAGCTGCAGGGCTTCTGTGGCCTTGCTGCACCTCTAGCTTTCCTAGACAGTCTGTTTCTCAGTCCTCAGGGACTTCTCTCCAATGTTGCTTGTCCTCTATTGGCTAATTAGCTACCCCTAAAGTGAGTTTTCATTAGGCTAATTACTCACTTATGGGCCAGGATATTTCTCTTATTTCATCTTCAAAACCCCACAATTAAATAGCAGCCACAAGGGAGGTGGTAGTAGGCTGGAGGAGGGAGTAGAAGAACACAAATCTATTTGGGCCACTCACAGGCAACCGGAGACCTCTCCCCAGAGGCTGACCAGCCTGTATTGTGGGTACTTGATCATTTATTTGCTGATGAGGACAGTGGTTTCAGGGAGGCTGTTGAAGCACCTCGTTTGGGAAATGAAGCCTTTCTTCAGCTGTGCTTTAGAGAAGAATTAGGATTAATTCCTCCTGACAGTCTCTGGGCTATGTGAAAATTTCCAGGTCTTGAGACAGCTACAATTTGAAGCTGGCAGCAAGCTAGAGTCTGTGGAATCTGTGTGTGTGTTCAGACAGAACCTTCGGAGCCTGAACAGGTTAAATTCTATGTTTGAGCAAGGCATTTACTATATAGCAAATGAACAGTACATAGAAAACACCAGTGAAAAATGTGGGATGAGCCCACGATTCAACGGGGCCGCCTATTGGGCTCTCTTCCCATTGGACACTTTCAGCTCTCAGTTTTTCTTTCTGGTAAACCTAGAAAAATGAACTAATTTGCCCTGTGATGGAGGTGACCTTTGGTTCTGTGGAATTCTGGGTAAGCGTTCCACCATCTCAGTCGCGGTGAGCTAAAGCGAGGTGGGAGTGGGGGTTCCTTGGACTTGGCACTGCCACAGAGCAGGGCCAACCCAGCTTCTACTTCAGATTCAAGCATCTCCACAGGCCAGGGGAGGCGAGGCAGAGAGCTCTTCGCTATCGCTGCACCCGACATAGTCCTGCCTCATTTGGGGTAAGTCCCTCACAACTTGCTGACAACAGTTCCTCAGGTCTTGCCAGAGAGAAAAGTATGTAAATTATAAGCTGGAGTGAGAGCAATGCATGTTAAGTCCTGCCACACTGCAGACGCCAGACCAAATGCTGCCTGTCATGAATGGAGTCGGGTGGAAAGCCGATCAAGTTCTGTCACGCCGCTTCTCCTAGGCGTTCATCGCCATGGACCCTTTCCTCTCCTGGCTTAAGTTCCTTAGTTTTATGACTAAGACTAAAGTTTTAATTTAGTCAAAATTTGACTAAGTAACCAGAGAAACCAAGAAGCACAGACAGGGAAACCAGGAAAAGCAAGAGAAGAATAGTGAAGGAAAGAGCGCGAAGATGGGCACCGGCCGGGAAAAAAGAGTTGTGATTGCAGGAGCTGTTGCACCGGGGCTCCAGGGAGTGGCTGGATACCTGCAGGCCTCTGAGGAGTCTGCAGCACACACCCACACACACACACACACACACACACACACACACACACACACACACCCCTGCGTCAGGAAGGTTTGCCTCCATTTCTTATTTGTTCTTACAAACAGTGTTGAAGGACGCCCTGGGCAGTTTCATTTCACTTTAGAAGTGCCTTCCAAACGGACAACCCTGCCTCGGGGATTTGTCATCAAGGCCAAATCTTGGGTTCAAAGGAACCAGCTCTAGGGAGGTTCAGGGCCCTTACACGTGGGCTAGCGAACTGGTCTGTGCCTGGAAACACTGGCAGCCGCTCCCGGAGGCTCTGATCTAACTAGTAGAGGAGGTCTGGCAACTGGAATTATACACGATTTCAGGGGAATGTAATATGAAGTACAGTGGTTCTCACTGTACTATGCTACCTCCTCCTCCTGTTAGTGTTCCCTCACAGGCAAAGAGATTTACAGCATTTGCAAAAATTCAGGACTCCCATCCTGTAGGTCCCGGCAGTTGGCACTCTGTGTTTCTTTGTGTCCCCACGTAATGCTAGGGCCACTGGTCCATGGAAAAGCAAGGCACATGAGAGTGATGATGTGAAGGAACACAGGCTGCAGCACGGGAGGAGTCTCTCCCAGAGTTGGACCCAGTGGCAAGGTTGTGGAGCCGAGCGACCTCTGGATTCAGAGATGGGCAGAGCTGTCTTCTAGTCCTTCCCTGACAGCTGTGGGACCTTGAATGAATTAAATAATCATCCTGATGACTGAGTTTTCTCAGTTTAAAATAGAGATATGTGGGGCACGGTCACACATGACTGTACTCCCAGCACTTGGGAGGATTAAGCAGGGACGTGGAAAGCTATAGGCCAGCTTGGGCTACATAGCAAACTCTGCCCCCTCAACCCCTGGAGAGAAAGATAATCATTACATAAAGTGACCAACTGTCCTTTCTTGTAGAGGGAAACCAATGTCACCAGTCAGAATACATGTTGAAAATGAACTACAAGTCAAGAAGATTTTCTTGAACTTTAAAAACGGGGTTAAGATTATATATTGAAAGGGAATTCTGTGAACCTCAGAATATGAACACAACCAACCAACACCAAGACATTCTTGCTTATTATTTAGTTTAAGGAAAAGGACACACATCTCAGGAGAGCTACACAAAAACAATATGTGGCTTCTGATAGAAAGTCAGAGCAGAGCAAGAAGAAGGTAAGAATAACACATTTAAGACTCTCAGGGAAAACACAACCAGGAATCTTACATCAAACTAAACTCACTCTTGAGTAGACAAAGGGCATAAAGCTGCTGTGCTCAGCTTGTAGATCATACAGAAGATTGCTCTGGAAGAATCCACCCGAAGACACGATCAGACAACCCGAGTGACTACGCAAGCCACCGGCCAAGCATAGACAGTGAATGGTGCACAATGTCATGTGTGGAAGCAAGATTCGTACAGATGAAAGGCAAGTGTGTGCTGCGGGTTCAAATAGGCAGGCTAGAACAGGGCGAGCAGGTCAACACCTCAGTGTTGCGTTGCAACTACTACATGTGGGTTGCTGGTTGAAGCAAATGAATGGTGAAGATTCTTTATCCATTATCGCCCCTGTCCTTGAGAGATATAAACTTCAATGAAAATAGTTTGTATTGGGATCAGGAGCTGCCTGCAAGTGCCAGCAAAGACCTGGTAACAAGCACAATTTTGCTACAATGAATAACACTGACAGACAAAATTAGGACTTGTTTTTGGTAATTGACGGATTTCTGGTTTAGGGAAGAAAATGTACAAGATAAACTTGGGATATCTTGTCACACCAGGCAACAAGTACGCTTTGAGTGATGAGCAAGTAATGTTGAAAGGACTCAGCAGGCTCTATGGAGAGGTTACAATTTGAGTTCCAGTGGGATAAAACTGCAATGTCTGGAAATTTGTAATAACTTATAATTATGCTTAAATTAATGATTTCACCATGATAAAAAAATCACCATTTAAGAATAGGGAGTCAATTAATTTTCTTGACAATCAATAAATAAAGAGAAAGAATCAAGTTTATTTCTAACCTTCCTATAGTATATTCTCATGCTAACCGATGTGTGTTGCTCTGACAGAACACAGGGGACCCAGAAACTATAAAGAAAAAATTTATTGGCTCACATTTCTGGAGGCTGGGAAGTCCAACAGTAAGGCAACACATCTGTATAGAAGGAGTCCTCTTGCTGTTTCATCAACCGTGGAAGGACAGAGAGAATGCCTGCTTCTGAAAGCCATTTAATTAAAGAGTGGGCCCACTTGCCAGGGTGGAGCTCTCATAGCTTAACTGGGCATTAAAGACCCACCTCCCAACACAATGTTGTTAACACTGGCATCTGAATTCCAATATGAATTTTGGAAAGGACATAATCCAGACCTTAGCAGCAGAGGGCTACATTAATCAGACAATGCACTGGTCTGTATATTAAAGGAGAAGAAACAATGTGTTTATATCAGAAAAAGTATTTTTTACAAAATGCAACACCAATTTCTAATTAAAAGTAAACTCAGCAAAGTTAGAATAAAAGTAATTTCTTGAATATGACAAAAGGTGTCTGTTTAAAAAAAATGGCTGCTTAGAAATGGTGGTAATCTCAGTATGCCAGAAGTTGATGCAGGAGGATCATGAGTTCAAGGCCAGCCTCTTCTGTTTAGAGTCTCAGCCTATTCTGAATACGTGGTGACAAACTCACATCACTACCAGCAGCAAAAGCCTGACTTTTCACATGATCTTAACAAAGGGTGCACCTGTCTTTAGATGCAGAGCATACAGGATGTTTACTCAACTTCTCAACATGTCATTGGAAGTTTAGCCCATGTGAAAAGACTAAGTATAAGGTTACTCATATTGCAAATAAGGAAATAAGACTGCCTTTATTTACCGAGCACATTGTCCCTGAGATATAAAGTGTACAGCCTACCACAAAGCTACTAAAAGAAATAAATGACTTTACCAATGTTTAGGATAGAAGATCAATATACAAGAATCAATTTTTTGATGTATCAGAGATCAGAATTAAACAGTAGTATTTGCCATAGTGTTGAAAAATGTGAATCAGGCTTTGGGTGTGGCTTAATGGTAGAGTGCCTCCCTAGCATGTGGAAGGCCCTGGCTCGATTCCTTGCATGTGAATCTTAGCTGAGCGTGGGGGCACATGTCTGGTCGTAGCTAGTAGAGAGGCTAAGACAGGCAGAAGAGCAGTTGTGCTCGGGTTTCAGGCCAGCCTGAGCAATGTGGTAAGACTATGTCTCAGGAAGAAACATCTGACAAAGACTGTGTAAGACCTGTACCCTGACAACAAATGTAACGGCAAACCATGACAACATTACTGAATGAAATTTAAAAGGCCTATGTTATTGAGTAATCCAGTACTGTTTCATTGTCAGTTTTAGCCAAACTGACACATGGATTCAATTTGAAATCTTGATCAAAATCCCAGAAGCCTTTTCCTTTTGAGAAGTTGACATGTGATTCTGTAATCCATGATGTCAAGAGCCAAGATAGCCTAGTATCAGAGTGGCTAGTTGGTTAAGGCAACAAGTCTAGGTGAAAGTGGTGGACATGGTGTTAGTCATTTACTAGGGCAGTGGAAGAAGACAGTAGCCTAGAAAAAAGGCTACCTATCCACCAGCCTGTCCATTACCCCCAAGGAACAGTGATAGGTGTAAGGCAGGTAGACCAGGACCAGTGTGGAGAATGGTCTCAATGCCAAGGAACCCCAATAGGATACAGTATAGAGCTGGGCACCTGGAGGAGAAAAGAAAGGGCTGTGAGAAGGAAAGTGTTGGGCACTGAGTTAGTGTGGAGAAAAATGTCTTCAGTCCCTGTTTGTCTCCCAGGGAAAGAAGATAGAGGTGCTGAGGAAGACCTCAAACGCCAGCACCTAAGCTGGGAACACGGAGTTCGTGGCCACAGACGAGGCACTGCACCCAACAGTCAGGCACCTCTTCTGGTGTAGAAATGTCAGTTTCAGCTTTTTCCCTTGAGACCTGTCATATAGAGCCTTTGTAATTGTCTGTGTTTAGGTCATAAAAGTCACACCAAGAGTCTGGCAGTCTGTTTGTATTGCAAAGAGGGTAGCTTGTTTCTGAATAGTTAAGTCTGGCTCCTGGCCACAATACACACAGATGCGATATAGAGAATTCAGAACCACCCACACAACTTGAGACAATAAAAAAATCAGAAGACTGACATTGCCTGCTATCGAATGTGTGGTCATGAAGTATTTCATGTTTCCAAGCATATATCATCTTGGTTATTTCTAACACTGGTAATTTTTCTTACCCTTATCAGCTCATATAGAGGTTCATTAATTATATTGATCTTATCAAAGAACCTATCTTTTTATTTTTATATTTTCTTTTTTGTCTATTTCATAAATTTTTGTTGGGATCTTTATTATTATTTTCTTTGCCCCACTAGTTTTAGTTTAATTTTCTCTTGTTTATTTTTCATAGTACTTAAAATATATAAAAACGCAGAACACAAATTGACCATGTTAACAAAATCTTCAGTACACAAGGCAACACTGTTTACTATCAGCACACTCTTGTAGAGCAGATCATCAGAACCTGTTTATCTTGAATAGCTGAAGTGTTATCCCCTCATATAGTAGCTCATTTCTCACCACCCTGCCTTTAGCCAGGTAGAACTCTGCTTCTGCTTTGAATGTTTCATATACACTGTATATATAGTGTTTGTCCTTTTGCAACTAGCTCATTTCACTCAGCATAATACCCCAAAGTTTTTACAACATGCAGTATTTCCTTCTTTTATGTGGTATGTTTAGATCACATTTTCTTTATCTATTTAGTCACCAATGGACTAAGTGTATTGTTTTCATGTCTTGGCCATTACAATTAATGCTGTAACAAACACAGGCATTGAAACAAATCTTAGAGAGTGCAGTTTCAAATTTTCTGCACAAATATGAAGAAGGATTGTTGGATATTATTATACTTCTATTTTTAACTTTTTGAGAAAACCTCGTATTGTTTTCCACTGCAGTGGCATACTTTTATATTATTATAAACTATGCATAAGAGTTCCAGTCTCAGGGCTGGAGAGATGACTCAGTGGTTAAGAGCACTCACTGCTCTTCCAGAGGACCTGGGTTCAATTTCTAGCACCCACATGGCAGTTTACAATGGTCTGTAACTCTAATTCTAGGGGATCCAACACCCTCACACAGACATACGTGCAGGCAGAACACCAACGCACATGAAATTAAACATAATTTAAAAAAAAAAGAGTTCGTCTCTGCATATCTTTACCAGTGTGCATATGTGTGCGCGCACACACACACACTCACACCAGGTTGTTTAAAGCTCACAATTTACTAATGGTCTCTTTGTTTCATTTTGAGTTGCTCCTGTTATGATGTCCTCACAGTTCACTCTAGTGTTTTCTTACAACTGGTCTAACCTGCTTTTAAAGCATCCCCTTACTCCACATGTTAGATGTCACATTTTCTCTAGAACATTGTCTTGGAACTTTACAAAGTATCAACCATGGGACTGGAGGATGCTTCAGCAATTAAGAGCACTTGTTGCTATTGCAGAGGACTGGGTTTGGTTCCAGCATTCACATGGCTCCACAAGTACCTGGATGCACAGGGTGTATATACACCCTGTGCATATATATATATATATATATATGTATGTATATGTACATGTACATGTATATGTACACACACACACACACACACAATAAAATTAACAAAACTCACTGCAGCCAGTTTCTTCTCCACCTTCTTGCACAAACAGGAAATACTTATAAGCATTTTTTTTCGTCCAACTTTGTCATCAGTGTCAATTTCAGTTTATTAGCTTTGTTCTAATTGAGTCAATGTTCCTACCTTTTTTTTAAATCTATTAATTGATTTTTCATGCTTTATTATATTAATATTAACTGACCTATCTTTGATTGATTTAGGTTTAATATCATATTCCAAATTACAATTCCTCCTGTAAATAACATTGTATTATTTTGTTTGAATATTTTTCTGAGTGCTGATTGCATTTCTCAATGCTGAGTACATTTCATTAGAAGTTGATTGCTGATAAAGTCTTTTAAAAATGTAATAGTTTATGAGCTAAGATTACTTCCCTGGGAACAAATCATGGTATTATTTGCTACATTAGACCATTTACCCACATTAGAATGGCATGGATGTCTTCCAAATTTTTTTCTTTGTCGTGATACTTCTGCAATGACATTCCTAGAAATATTAATTCCCCTTATTCTATCCTTCCAAATACAGAAGGTAGTCTGTGAGGAAATGACTAGGTAAGCTTGTAAATCAGCCACAAAATTTCTTTTTTTTTTAAATACTTTATTTTTTATTTCTTCAAATTACATCTCAATCACAATCCCCTCCCTACCCCCCCCTCCAGTCCCACCCTTCCACCCTCCTCCCCCTCAACCCCCCCATCCTCTTCCCTTCTTTTTTTTTTTTTAGATTAAGGTATTTCTTTTTTCCCCCCAACAGCTCTCCCTTTCAGTCCAAAAAATGGTTCTTTTTCTTATAACTATAAATACAATACAAAACAACAGAAATAAATAGGCCACAATTATAAGAGTTATATGGCTTAGCATACCTTTTGATGTCTGGCAATGTTTTAAATAAAGTAGTGCCCAGTGTTGTGATTTTGCCTTATTAGGTGCTGTGTACATTTGTGGTCTTATAATCTTGACTTTTGTTCTAGAGTAAGTACCTAGGAATCATTTAATCCTCTTGGGTCTTTTAAATGTTTGCAGGAAGTGATCAGAATAGCACTTAGTCTAGGATTAATGCTTTCCCTTAATGGGCAAGCCCCCTTTGGGCACACTACCTAATGCCCCGGTATGAGGAGGCCCTTCGTTTGTGCCTGGTGAGGACAGCGCTATTGGGGGGGGGGGCACGTGACCTTGAAGGCTTCTTTCTGTTAATCCCTTTGAGGAGTTCTTTTTTGACCTTGGGTAGTTTTTCCTTACAGGAGGGAAGCTCTCAGCTCTATAATTGAAGGATCTTTTTTTTTTTTTGGCTCCTTAATTTTCTCTCCTGGTTCATTTTCTCTTTTCTGGTTACTCTGTCCTTTCTTCAAACTCCTGCTGCTTTGTCCCTATTGCATTCCCAGCCTTCTCTAAGTCAGGGAGATCCCTGACTCCTCCGGGGAGCCCCCTTCTTAGATTGCTTAGTAAGACCATCCTACAGGCTGCAAGTTGGAGCTCATAGCTCTTAGTGTTTGGTTTTAACTTGAGAATGGTTGTTTCTCATGCTAAATCTGCTTCTACTGCAGCCATTACCTTACACTACTTGGGGTGCCATACTGAAATATTATAGATTGGATGGATTAAACAATATTCATTTTTCTGAATGTCCAGGATGCCAACAGAGTAGGGTTCATTCTGAGACCTCTTCTGCTGGCTTGTAGGTGACCACCATCTCACCATGTGTTCAAGTGGCCTCTGCATGAGGGAGCATCGTCTCTTTCTTTTCTTATAAGTACATTAACTCCACCACAGGGACTTGAATCTTATGGTCTCTAAGCACAGCTACCTCTCAAAGTACCTGCCTTCTAATCTCACCACACTGGGTGTTGGAATTCATCATATGATTTTAGAGAGGTACATTTGGTCCTTAATCTTGATCTTGATCCAAAGTGGAAATCCTCTTAAACTGTGTTTTGAGGAACCTTAATCTACAAGATGTGCAATATCAATATCAAGTCGCTCAGGTGGTTAATCAGATTAAAAGTTCAGTCTCTTATGTCCTTGTGTACAGTGTAAATCTTTATGAGGGATATATAGCATTGACTAGTACCAAAATTTATTATTAGAAAACTCAACATGGCAAAGCATTTTGATAGAGCCTGCTGTTGTGACTTTTTTTTTTTCAGACTATGTTCTTTTCATTGTATAACCGAGGGAATGAGTGCTGGCTTCCTCCCTTGGTAGTCCAGCATTCTAGTGTTAAATGTTTTATGTGTAATTTCCTTTCATCATCATCAGAACAGAGTCCAAGAATGGAGGCGTGTGAGAATTCTGAGTGCTTGTGATAAAACTCCAAGAAAACAGACAAGAGCCTTGTAACCTCAGTTTCTTCAAACAGATTTTTTCTTGGAATGTTTTTTTTTTTTTTCCCCTTCCCAGATGTAACAGATAGATTATTCAGTACAACTTGCTATTATTATGTTTGTATGCCTCTATGGAAAACCATGGTTTTGCTGTGTGCTTCTTGTCCATCATGTGTGATTTGCCCTTGTGATTGAACACTTTACTCATGTGACTCCTCTTCATCCTCAGAATATAAATCCTCTGATGCTCTTAATAAAGTTGACTGTTGCTTTAGACTTTAGTCCTCCTCATTTATCAATTCCATTTTGCCTCTAGAGTGGTGAAGAGACCAAGTCCTATTTAATTGACATTCATTTGCATATTACAGATGACGAAATGAAGGCTCATAAAGGATATGGTAACACATTCAGCAATGGTAGAGATAGAATTTAAGTCTATTTTTGGTAGAGTGTAAACAAAAAATGTGAAAAATATTTGTGAGAATGTTTGTAACTGGAATGTCTATTTTCTTTGTTACCAGCTCAAGGGTGACTAATATGTAAAATACTGTTTGTATAGGAACTGATCCTTTCCCTCTCAGCTCCTTCCCTCACTTGATGGAGGTGTCCTGGTGGTACCTTAGAAGTGAAAGGAGACCTGAAGGTAATACTGGGAAGTGTCTTCATACAACGAGTATTTATATTGGTAAGAAGAATCTGGAATGTCACGAGGGGTATTGTTGCCTTTTTCTAGCTGAGTTCAATTACTTTGTTTTAGGACTAAATTCTGGGTTGGCTTTCTTTTCAGGAGAGTTAAGCTCCTTGTCACTCATAGAATGCCTTCCTACATTTCTGTACTTGAACACCAGTCTTGCATCTTCCAGACCTCTGAAAGTGTTGGGGACTATCCGTAGTATGGAATCTTGTTAGCTGTACATACAGACTAAGTTCTTTCCACTAGTTACACAGAAAATACTCATTCACTTCTTTTTTTAAATTAAGTATTTATTCATTTTACATCCTGATCATAGTCTCCTCCCTCCCCTCTTCTGGATCCTGCCCTCCCCCCCTCTTCCCCACCCCCCTCTCCTTCTCCTCAGAAAAGCGGAGCACCTCTCCACCCCATACCATCCCACCTGACCACATCAGGTCTCATCAGGACTGAGCACATTCTCTTCCATTGAGGCCATGCACTGCAGCCTGCTTAGGGGGAAGTGATCAAAAGGCGGGCATCAGAGTCTATTCAGACAGTCCCCGCTCCACTTGCTAGGGGACCCACATAATGACCATCCATTACATATGTGTAGGGGGCCTAAGTCCAGTTCACATATGTTCTTTGATTGGTGCTTCAGTCTCTGTGAGCCCCCATGGGCCTAGCAGTTGTATCTGTTGGTCTTCTTGTGGAGTTCTTGTTCCCCTCCACGTCTTTCTTTCATCTCCTCCCCACCCTCTATTCTTCCACCAGACATCCTGGGCTCCATCTAATGTCTGGCAGTGAGTCACAATCTGTTTGGATCTGCCACATGGAGGTTCTCAGAGGACAGTTATGCTATGCTCCTGTCTGTAAGCATGGCAGAGTATCATGAATAGTGATAGGGGTTGGCTCTCTCCTTTGGGGTAGGTCTCAGGTTGAGCCCATCATTGGTTAGACATTCCCTTAAGTTCTGGTATTTCTTTATCCCTGCACATTGTCTATTCAGGGTAACTTTTGGGTTGAAGTTTTTGTGGGCATTCACTTTTCTCAGGGAAGAAGCCCTTCAGCACACAGAGTAGAGTGTCCTTTTTCATCTGTCACCCCTCTCCTTTCTTCTCCCCTTCTCTGCCCCATGTGTCACTCCATCATCCAAGTTGTCGGTGGTAATCTTTGTGTACTATGTGCTCAGAGCAGTTTGCACATTAGAGATAATTTATGCTTTCTAGTTCAAGGGAGCTTTATAGCTTATTCCAGGTGCAGATTAATTATGGTCAGCCGCTTCTTGAGATAGCAAGAGATATGGCCACCTCTAGTCTAGCATTGTACTGGTTGGGTGACTTGACTGTTTCTCCTTATCCAGTCAACTTGGTTCTCTTCTTCCTCTTTTGGCTTCCTCCTGTTCATTATTTCTATTTTCTCATGGCATGGAGAGAGATTATTTGAATTATTGAGGAAGAAATATTCCTGTAATTCTAGTCAGTGGCTAAAAGACAGAGAGAAAAAAGAAACCAAAGGCACAGAGATTTGAAAGAACCAATGTTATCTTTATTTTCAGTGAATATACTATATATGTAGGAAATCCTAGGGAAGCTACAAAAAATAACAGAATTATTAAGTTTTTCAAGGTCTTAGCACACAGGGTCAATATAAAATTTCAGTTGTATTTATATATATTCACAACAAATCACTGGAAATTGAAAGTTAAAATATAATTTACAATAACATAAATGTGAAATAACTAGGGATTTTTTTAACAAACTGTTCAAGAATTGTTCAGTTAAAACTCAGTTCACTCAATATGTTATTGAGTGAAAATTTAAAATACCTAAGTAAATGGAAAGATATACTATGCTCATGGATTTGAATAACTCAATATTATGATATCAATTATCCCCAAACCTATTTGTAGAGCTAATGCTGTTTATTTAAAAAAATCATAACAAACTCTTTTGTGGAAAACTGAAATGCTGATTCTAAAAGTTATGTAGAAAAGCAATGATTTTGAAATATCATAATTTTGACATAAGTGAGTAAGTTTTACTGTCAATTCCAAGACTTGCTCTAAATGCACAAAAATCAAGATGCTATGCTGTTGTAGTAAGGACAGATACAGATCCACAGGAAATAAAGTCAAGTTCAGACACCAGCTAATGCCCCCTGACTTTACTGAGGTACTGATGTGGAAGGGCAAGAGTGGTCTGCTTAGCAAATGATAGTTATCCAGAGTGAAAACATGAACCTCAGCCATTAAGTTGCCACATACACGAAAATAACTTAGAAAAAACATAGACCGAAAAGAATGAGAGAAATTTATAGTTTATAGAGGAAAATATGAAGAAAGTATGTGTAATTTTGAGTCACACAAAAATTTTATAGATAGTACACAAAAACCCTGTAAAAGAAAAAATAGCTAAATTTGATATCAACAAAATTAAAGCTTTTGCTCTTGAAAAAGGTAAGTAGTGCTCTATACAGGAAAATAATGAATTCTATGTAAATATGAGTGAGGCAAAATTTCAAAATAAAAATGAAAAAGAACATAGGACTAAACAAAGGATGACCCTCAGAGTGGGATTTCTAAGCTATGTTCACAATAAAGAAGTCTTACAATGTAATAAGAAGGCAATTGATTTTAAATGGACAAAAGATTTTTTATAAAATAGTACTTGATATACAAACAGTAACTAAGCATAATAAGGTGTTGTTATACGTAGCTGTGGAAATAACCTATTAGGGTAACTAACACAGTGACACCCCAGACTTGGAGTCATTGCCATTTATGCTGTGGTCATGTACATGGCGGAAGCACTTCACAAAAGAACTTGGGAACTTCTTAAAAATGTCAATGAGTACTTACATGTGACCTGTAAGGTATGCTGCTAGGCATTTGCCTCACGGAAAGGAAGATGCATGTCTAGATGAATATGTGTGTTCGGTCAAAACTGTGAACCTCATAATATGAATCTCAACACATTATGCCAAGTAAAGCAAGCCAGACACAAAGGAGTATGGATGTCGAACCTCTAGAGAAGAAAGGATAGCTTTTAGGGCTAGCCATAGTTCTGTGACTGTTTGGAGTAAGTGTGCAGGGGATTAAATAAGGGCACAAAAGGGACTGTCTTGAGTGATGGAAATTCTACTACTACAATTTTCAAAAGTGCTGGCATAGGCACTTGTACAGAACAGTACACTTAAAAAGCGCGGTCTATTTTACATATGTACAGTTTTATTGTATACATATTCACTTAAACGAAAAAATGAAGCAATAATTTTTTCCTCTAAAGATATTATTTCCTTTGAAATTTCCTCTTTTGGAAAGTAAAGGTAAAATGGCTGCATGATACTGGACAAGCTGTCACTCTGAACAACGTTTCCCGTCAGAAGTAAAATGAACACTGAGTTAGATGACCCCATCCACTCACTTGTAAACATTGTAAGCCTATAATGGGGCAAGGACTATGCTCGGCTCTGGAGAGGTAAAGCTAAAGTGAGACCTTTTCTGCCCTCAGGGCTTAACACGCAGCAGAGAAGACAAGTTAGGACTGTGGTGTAGCTGGGCTGGTTTAGGGTATGAGGAGCAGTCCTCCTGATGCTGCATCACCTGAGTTAGGTTCTGAGGTACGTGTTATAGTTAGATGAGAAGAGAAAGCATTCTAAACGAGGGAGTTATAGGACAAATGGCCAAAGGTCAAAGACCCTCGTTATGCATATCAGGTAGGCACAGAACATAGGCTTTATCCTTGTAAGGCCGTGGCTTTGACTTGACTGAGGAAGGTTACAAGTTCTGCATCAGTTTGAACAGTGTGTGGACTGGGGCTTCTATATCTGGTGAATCTCAAACCTCAAAGGAAAGTAACTGCAGATGTTAGGATCCTTTCTGTTGAGAGGAAAAAAAAAACCCAAACAACTCCTTTGGCTTATGTACAAAAGGGTCCAGTAGAAGCCTACTGGGGTGTATTCAGAGGATTTGCAAGGACCAAGAGCAGCTTTTATGTCTCTCCATTCATATGACACAAGGTCTGGATCATATTCTCTTTTTCTCACATTCAGTTTCCCTTAAAGGTTAAACCAGAGTCTTCTAACCAAGTGTCATTGGCTTTTACTGCTCATAGACTTTGAGTTGATATGAAAGCCATTCAATGGCCAATGGGATGGCACATGTGACTGCTTGGCCAACCCAGAGAGCTCAAGGGTTAGGAGTCAATGTCACCTGACACACCCAAGGAAGAGGCAAGCTACAAGTAGAGCACTGAGCCTTTGTGGAAGAAGTGAGACTAGATATTTGTGTTTAAGAAAAATACATCACAAAAATTTTGGAACAACTCAGGAAATACAAACACATGCAGACAATCTCTTCTTGTGACTGGACAGCTAGGAAGACACTAACAATTACCTTAAGAATTGTTACACTTACCCTATTACAAGTATCACATTAATAGATGAATACAGATACAGAAATCATTTTAATGTATAGGGTCCAGCATATCTTGGTAACAGAAGAGCCTTAAATCATCTTAATGTATATGATCCAGCATATCTTGGTAACAGAAGAGCCTTTTATGAGTGAGACCTTGAATATGTGGGTTCCTTTTACAGAGATAAAATGAACATCCAGAACTGGCTGAAGATCATCACACATTTTGCTGAGGTTGAGGTGAATGGGAATGGGCCATCATGGGACAAGGAAATGGAAAGGCCACACTATGAGAAATTATTCATATTATGCTAACGAGCAGGTACTTCATTCTTTAAGCAACAAGGACTCAAACTTAGTAAGCACAGAACTAACTCAGACTGGCCAGCATAGAGAACTGTGAAAATAGTTTAGAGACTTCTTGAGACAAGAAGGAATTAAGTACAGGGATCAAGCTAAGTGCTGGACTAAATGGTGGAGAAGGTGAAAGCGTATTGGTCTCTCTCTTGTCTCCCTGAGGAATGGCAGGAGAGAGTCTGGGCTGAGCAAGGAGCACTGGGTAAGCTAAGTCAGACTAGACATTTTAGTCAGAAAACCTCAGCAGTAAAACATCCTGATCCAAAGATGGTGAGACAGGTTCTTCCATACATAAAACCATGGTATATGAGTGGACTGAGTTCAGGAGAACCAAATACAGCTTGCCTGGGAGGCTGTTTCTCTACGTGCTCATGGCCACCAGCACTTCACCATGCTGCTAGCAGACTCCTGTGGTCACTGGCAGAGCAGAGCAGAAAGGATGTCAATGGTTGATCAATGGTGGCACAGGAGAATGCTAGTGGAAGGAAGCCAAGTGAGGCAGTGTGAAGAGGCACAGTTAGGGATGGAGTGGGCAGGGCAGCCTGACTGTTCTCTATGTAGTAGGTAACCAGCAGCTAAGAGCAGCACAACAGGGGTTTGTCATAGTGGCAAAGTGTGAAGTTGCCTATCAGCTTTGGTCTGGGACTGAAGTTCAGAGCTACTGGCTACAGCAAACTGCACTGAATGAAAGAAAGCACCTATCATATAATGATTCATTTCTCAATAGATATAATTTCAAGCTGTCACAAGAAGTACAACACACATGCAAATGTAGCTGGGCATTCTTCATATGTTACCTTCAGCAGATGACCTTAAATGTCATATAAAGATTAATCTAAACCATATTTGATTGGTATTTTACAGTTTGAAAAAACCACTTTCATATATATTTTCTCATGCGATCCTTTATAATCTTATAAACATAGCAGAAAAAATAATTTGTTACCACATGTATGGTCTCCCCCTCACTTGCCAATAACAGATCTAATTATTTAGGAACATGTATATAAAAGAAAAAATTCCAATATAGTGTATCAGACAAGTACAATGTCTCTAATTTTATATCTTTCTTTACAAACTTTAAAGACAAGCATATCTGTATGCATCTACTACTAATCATCTAAACCACAATTGCTTCCTAATATTTTTGCCACTGTGGCAAAGGTAGGGGACTCTATCCCTAAAATCATGCTTGTCCCCTCCTTGGAGGTGCACCTGGGCATGCACGGTGGCAAGGCCTATGACATGAATGACTGGGATTTATTCAGAATCAATCACAGAATAAATTGTTTAGTCTTCACTAAGGCAGTAAGTGCCTAATGAAGAAAAGAATTAGATTTTCAGTAAACCATTCTTACCTAATTTCACTACACTTGAAGTTTTATGTTGAATTTCATAGTGTTCCTAATATATGCTGTGAAAATGACAGATTTGTAAGATACATTTGGATGAAACTTAATAAAATTTCAGATAAGGAAAGTATCAATCTATTGCTTTATTTGTGTTTTATTAGAGTGATCAACATCCTCAATTTTTATCTAAAATCAGAAGACAATGTTCTTCACATTCTATTATTTCATATATTGAAGTGGTATATCATTCAAGAAATATAAAACAAAACAAAACCCTTTGCTCATAATAAACCCTAAAATAAGACCCGATGCCTTGAGTAAAAGCTTCCATTCTAGAGTGAGTGAACCCTTTCTTGTCTCTGAGCTGCTGGGCTCTACAGGTCAGTCTGGAAGCCCCAGGCTTCCCCATACAGATGTGTTTTGACCCCTCCTCCTTGTGTTCTCCCAGGGAGACAGAATCGAGCATGGAGAATCAGCAGTGTCAAGGCTTCTGTGTAAAAGGTGGAAGGTTGAGGAGTCCAAAGGAACCTCTCTATACATTTCTGATTTCCAGAGGAAACAACGAAATATTACCAGATGGAGGCAAACGGGGTGGAACACACCTGTAATCCCAGCGCTTGGCAGATGGAGGCAATAGGATCTGGAACTCAGTCATTCTCTGGTACACAGAGAGTTTGAAGAAAGCCTGGGCTCTCAAAGCCTGGACTATCTCAAAAACCAAAACCAAAAAAACAAAACATATTTTCGGATGGAGATATCTGTATATCTTTTTCCAACAGAGATGTTTAATGGAGAAATAAAATGGGAGGGGTCTGAAAATCCATCATAAATTAAAAGTTGATAAAAAATACCAAAGCACATTTAAATTCCACTCAAATGCACTCTTATTTTCAAGCTTTTTCATGCCTCATCCCACCATTGGCTTTAGTGGGGAACAATTTACAAAACAAAACTATTATTTAGGGAGAAGTTTACAAACTGACAAGAAGCTATGCTACCTCTTGGAAGTTCATTACAGTGGGTTTAGTTCTTATTGCATATACGGCGCATGCCTGCTACAAGTTAGGAATCTGCGTGTGTAGGTGCTCGGGTCAGCTGAAGGAATGTCTATTGCTTCTCTTTTGACGGTCATCAGCATGCAAGCACAGTATTTGGTGTGTATGATTATTGTTTCAAAAAGTGAAGAACTTCTTAGCGCTAACTGAGGAGGGAACATGATCTTTATTGGCTTATATGCAAAGTTTAATTTTGGTTGTATGCAGAGTTTGCATAGTTCATGATTAGTGTCTAATGAAAAACTAGATGTGTTGTCAGTGACATCGAGGATCAGGTGATTGTAGCAAACAGAAAAATTTGAAGAAGAGGCATAACTTTTAAAGTAGAAAGGTCAGCCAGAACTGCCTGAAACAAAGGGAAAAAAAAGAATTAATAACACCATGGTCTGTCAAATCAAGCAGAACAGAAACACCTGCTCGGTGTGACCTTGGCAGCCAGTCCCACTAAGTTCTTCAGCCGGCTTCAGTCTCTCACAGTTCTACAACTTCCCTCTTGGAATCTCTGAACATGTACGAAATCTAAAATGCACATAAGAAAATAACTCAACCTCAGCCTTGCCCTTTCTTCACATACACAAGGCAGTGGGAGTTTATAGGAGGTCTAACATTTCAGCTTGCTTCTATAAATAAATCTCCATTATGAATCCTAGACCCGTTACTCTAGTGTAGAGGGTAAATGACTGCAGGGAACCTTGTTGAGGTGAAGCTAATATTTATTCAGTTGCAAGACATATAAATATCCTCTTCCTTTTGAACACAACATGTAGGCAGTTATTTGAAGGACAAGACTTACATGTCTCTGAGACAAGTACAGTACTATGGCAGGCACTACTTAACTGAATTGTATCTCAGGTATAAACTCTATCATCAAAAGAAATCAGCTTTAAAGTTTATCAGTGGTTATACCACTGAGAAGAACAACGCCTCCTCAAACAACAGTTATTTAATTGCAAATCGACCCTCTCATGGGCTCCTGTCCCGTGGATTGGTGCTAACCTGAGCCTCATATTACAGACACTTCTTTTTGAAGAGGGCACCAATTAAAGCAGAGACTCATAACTGGTTAAAGCATTGGGAATGTGTGATTGCCAAGTGCTCAGGCACATCACGGAAGAGGGGCAGAAAAAAATGTAAGAGGCAGAGGATAGGGTGAGGGGCTGTGAACCTGTGTCTCCTGGACAAGACGTGGTCATTGCACTCAGGAACTCGCAGAGCTGTGGTTATCTCCTTGAGGCCTACACAAGTTGAAGCCTGTCAAAATCCCACCCTGCATGGGAGAGAGGTTCATAAGGTCCTCACTCTCCCCGAGGAGTTCAATGTAGTTAATGGCTGACAGAGGAAGAGGGTCATTTTCTTTTGTGGCGTAGCTGCTGATACGTTGCCCATACTTCAGTAAATATCCCTACACCCGAACTCCTGAAAGCAGCCCTAATTAAACCCCAAGGGTCATACACATACACAGCAGGTGGCAGGGAGTATAAGAAGCATGGGTAATGATTAAAGGGAAAAAAAAGATTTCATCAAGAAAAAGAGAGAGAGAGATGGGTGTTGCTGAAATTCACTGTGTACTTACACAAAAGTAACTGTCAAGGAAAAAAAGGCACAAACAGAAAAAAAAAAAAAGAACACCAGCAATAATCTGAGGAACATGACTGGATTTTGAGATAAATAGAAATAAACAGAGATGACATAAAAAAGGAAGAAATGAAGGAAAGAAGAAATCAGCTTTAAATCATTAATTCACCACTGAAAAGAATGTAAAGCCTGTGCCATCAGTACTTCCTTCAGACACATTCAGTTTGACTCTTTCAACTAGTTTTCCTGTTGGTGACACATGGGCACAAGCGACAATAAGAAAGTGTACCATAACCCCCATACTTCCCATTCAAATCACTACATATCTGGTTTCTCATAATGGTATTAATGGTTTCCTGTAATAATCTTGTTTATGACCCTTCATAAGAAAGTTGTTTTCAAGTGATTAGGGAAATCTGAGTGCTTAATACTTAACTCAGAATTTATAGGTTTTACCCGAGTTAAAATACTCAGCTATATGTAGTTCGTGTCCTATGCACCAGACACTAAAGTGGCGGCCCTGGCGGTCTCTGGGGAACTATTTCCATCCCGTCGTCGGAGTGAAACTTATCCTTACTTCAGCTGCGGCCAGTGATGTCACCTCCATCAGGTTCACTGCTCGGAAAGCAAACACGGCAGCTGCCAGCACTGGAAAAGAATGAGCACTATTTCAACTGCTGGCCTCCTCACCAGCCCAAACACTCACACTGCCCAGAGCCACCATGAGATCCAGAAGGAGTGAGGCAGTGCAGCTGTTCCCTGCCCTCTGCCTTAGGGAGTCATAATGAATGGGACATGTAGTCTAGAGAATAATGCCTGGCCCCACAGTTTGGGGAAAGAAAAATTCAGTGTTCTTAAAATGTCACTTCTAAATGATTTCATTCACACCTACAACTAACTACCACTGTAACTGTTGAAATGCATGGACCTCTAATATCTCACAGATATTTCTAGTAGGCAAAGTTGAGAAGCCTTTGGAAATTACATGAAGTTAAATTCGAAAACTCATTTTTAATGTGTTTGAGGGAGGTGTCCTGATATAAATATATCAGGGTATATGGGTATAACACATCCAAAAAGTGATTTTATAATATATTGTTAAATTTATATCTTTATATACTCATTATTGACTTTCTTAGTATCACAAATGGATAGTTATATGTAGAGGGCTGTTGTGGGTTTAATCTTGATATTTACATTAGCTACAAGAAAAGTAAGTTGAAAATTTGAAAACATACAGACAATTTGAATCTTAGTAACTGACATTAAGTAGAAAACATTGGGACTGTTTGCTTCTGTTAAGTATACACAAGAAGGGCCAAGCAAGCACACACTATTAATTTATACAGGAACACCCATGAAACTCCACGTGAGTGATGGGTTAAGAGGAGAGAACCCATGCACTGGACAGGTGACCCTGAGAAAATGGAATTGCCTGGAGAGGACTCCCCCATGTCCCGAGGAGTTAGTGGATTCCCTGACCTTCAAAGCATTGAAAGTTGGGGGATAAGTGGTAACAAGCATTAAAAATGACTTGGAAGACTGGTTTCTAGATGTACTGCATGGCTAACACAAACTTTTTAAACAATGTTTTTACTATGAGAATAACCACGGCAGTGAACTTTCACCCACGCACTCTGCGGTCAGGGCCATTATCAAGTCCATTTTGCTACTGTACAAGTTGAAGCACAGTGCACTGGAAGACATGTTTGTGGTCACACGGGTACAAACAACAGAGCTGACACTTAGGCCTAGATCTAAAGACTGTGAGTGTGAGACCCTGGCATGATTTCCCTACTGAATCCAAAGGCAAGGAGTAGGGACTCAGCCCTGACACCACAGACTGCTAGGGAGGGTCAGCTTTGCTGTGCCTCAAAGAGCTTCCCAGACGTGGTCTGCAAGGTCGGGTTGGGATGGTCCTGGGCCCTCACAGGTGGAAGACTGTGATTGGGAGTGGATCCCAGGATCTTGCTATCTAGGCTCTAAACCACCTCAGGTAGGGAGCAGTATAACCAGGAACTGGTGAGAGCTCAGGTATTTTGCTTGGGGATGAGAGATTTTGGGAAGTCTGGGGAAGAGCATTATAATTAGATAGAAGGATCCCAGAGAAAACTAGGGGATAGTAATCCAAATTAAAAATAAGTCAGCTGAAAAACTTGGAAGCACGTAAGTTGACAGCCTAGCTCTGCCAAGACAGGGTAGGCAAGTCCTTCATAATATCTGCTTTACAATTAATGTCTGTCAGAGATACTGGTCCAAAAGGCTGAAGATAGATGTTCTCATGTATTTAGAAAAATTGGGGACTGTCCAGGTAGCCGTTGTCTGTCATTTCTTAGAGTTTTAGAAGCTGCTGGCTCTGCACTTCCTGTATATACAGATATATTTATCCTTCTCAGGTCTCTGATGTGGTTTAAGACTAGATAGTTATAGCTTCACGGTTAAATTTTAAGTTGTTTATGAATTAAAAGGATATTCTAGATCTAAGAAGGTGTTTTTAAGTTGGTAATGCAAGTTAGGATAGAAACTGAGTTAGGTATAGAACTTTAAACTCACTGATATAGATAGAAAACAGAATATTAATATCAGTTGCCAAATACATTTGGACTGGACATTGGGAATATATGTTATACCCTATAATTTTCATAATTGTGGCCTAATTGTTCTTATTGTTCTGTATTGTATTTACTGTTATAAGAAAAAGAGTATGTTATTAGACTAAAAGGGGGAGCTGTTGGGAAGAAAAAAAGATACACCTTAAATTAAAAACAACAACAAAAAAGCATATAGGAGGGTGAAGGGGAAAAAGGTACGGGGGGAATAGAACGGAGAGCAGGGAAGGGTTTTGACTGAGATGTAATTTGAAGAAATAAATGTTTTTTTTTTTTTAAGTCAGCTGGAATTATTCACCACAAAACAAGGCATACAGGAGATCTAGATCAAAGGATTTTCTCTTTAACTGAAAAAAATTTAAAAGGAATTTAAAGCCATGGGTTATTATGTTTACAAGAGTATTAAAACCATTTCTGTAGGCCAGAAATGTTTACTGCTTACTTACCATTATTTGGAATCATATTTTGGACAGTGGAAAAATTTCAGAAGCTAAGAAATATGATTCCCACTTTTATTCCTGTCTATAGTTGAAGAGTTGGCTGATAACTTGGCAGGATGTCCAAGTACCTTCTGTAGCAGGAAAAAGTCTTAGATGGCGGTCAGCTGTTTGTCCAAAGGTAGATAAGCCCACAGATTGAACTCAGCATCCAAATGTGTACTCACAGCCTTCATTTTTATCTTGGGGTCGCATCACAGAAGTGCCTTTCTATTTGCTTCATGTTGACTTTGTCCAGTGCTTCTGCACAGAACAGGTTTGCCTGCCTTGAGGGGGACCTATGCTTTTGGATATTCTTAACTGTAATCAGGCTTCATATGAAATGTGGAAATTATAGTGTTTACTTTTTTAATGAATATTCTCATTACTTTGATTTTAATAAATTCTATCATGACATTAAGACACCCATTTTAAGGTCTTCTTTAGTGGTCTATAAGCCATAAATTTTTTTTTTTTTTTGGTTTTTCGAGACAGGGTTTCTCTGTTTAACAGCTCTGGCTGTCCTGGACTCGCTTTGTAGACCAGGCTGGCCTTGAACTCACAAATATTCGCCTGCCTCTGCCTCCCAAGTGCTGGGATTAAAGGCGTGCGCCACCACCGCCCAGCTTATAAGCCATAATTAAGGACAGCTATATTTATCAAAAGATTTCTAAAGACTCTATAATAATATACCCCTTTTAAAAGGTGGCCCTTAAACACCTGTATCAAGACTGCATGGCAATATCAATGGGAATCCTTGTATCTTTGTATGCAATGATCTATTATTATGGACTTCTTTCTGAATTTCAAAGTTGGGACCCCAACATTCCAATTTCATGTGTAGATATTCTAGAATCCTTCCTTGTTGAATTTTGACAGCATTCAGGGAAGTGAGTGTATGGAATGTATGGATTAGTTTCTCTCTCTCTCTGCCAGTCCATTTTTAATTAATACATTGATCTAACAGAGTACCTGGTACAGAGAAATTCCAGTATTTTACACATTTTTGTCTCCCTTTTCTTTCAGCTAAGGGGGGTGATGAGGAACAAAATCACAGAATTTAAATCTGGAGAGTCCTTGAAAGTTTTCTAACTCAAAGTATCTTTTACATGAAAACTTTCTCAGTTTTCAGGCGGCAAAGAGCTCATTCTACTTAATTGCTCTCTGAGAAAATACTTTTTCACAGTGAACTTCCTTTTTTAACATTCACCCACTGTTTTCTCTGAAAGAATACCAAATGCTGTGGAGTACGCTCTTCAAAGTTCCTGGTTTACCCAAAGGAGAGTAACTTGGTGAAGCTTAAAATCCAGACATATGGAAAATGGTAGCAGAAAACCAGACTGCTTAGTCTAGAAAATGGAAGCCTCTAGGCAAAGGTGGGGGAATGAAAGTAGGAAAAAAAAAAAACCATGAAAATAACTTTGGCTTAAAAGGGGCATATTTGGAGCTGCAAAGATGACACAATGGTAAGAGCACTTGCTGCTCTTTCATATGACCGAGATCAGTCCCCAGCACCGAGGCAGAGTGGCCCACAACTGCCTCTAACTCTAGCTCCATGAGATCTGATGGCCTCTTCTGGTGTTCTGTGAGCACCTACACAAACATGTCAAACATATGAACACACACACACACACACACACACAATAAATCTTTAAAAAGAAAAAAGGGATTTTAATTATAAAAGTTATGTTATTTATTTTGTGTTTGTGTACAATGTATGTGTGTGGATCTGGGTGCTACAGTGCACATATGAAAGCCATGGTATGTATGTCGAAGCCAGAAGACAACTTGCTGTTCTCTCCTTCTACCATGTGAATCTTGGGGATTTAACTCAGGTTGTCAGACTAGGCAGGAGGCATCTTTACATTGAGCCATCTCAAAGGCCCTACGAGGGGCACATGTTAATAAGCTTATTATCCATAAAGAAATGGGCCCTCTGAGTAGGGCAGGATTAGCCAGCACTTAAGAATTAGACCACAGGATAGGGACAGTTTATCAGAAATGCCTGAAAACTTATAGCCGATGCTCTTTGGCATTCTTTCCTTTCCTAGATGATCTGTCACTGTCCTTTAGCTAAGATGATGAGGGCAGGCTGTTCTTCCCTAACAAGTTTGTATGAGCTTTAAGAAAAATGAGAGAAGGTTGCTGGGAGCTGTTAAAACATCAATCAGTGACAGTCTGCCTGCACCTAGGGTGACATTTATCTTCATGGTACTTTATAGTTATTCTAATTTCACCTTTCCAAATGTCACCCAAATACTATGGGCCTGTGGCATTCAAGAAAATGTTAATATGGTAGTCAGAGAATACCCTTGGCACATTGTTTTCCTAACTAAGCCATATTTTCACAATCTCTCAGAGAGGTGATTTTAACAGGAAAGGAAGGAAGCAAACAGCATTGGCAGAGCTTCTGTACCCCATCTATTGTTGCAGAAATATTCTAGCTCTTAGTGATGAAGTACCAGTCACCTGTGCACTAGGGGTGCAGAACACATTAGGAATATATACCTGGTGTGGTACAGCAGCTGCCTTGCTGTCCATCTGTTGTATAAACTACTTAATCATTTATAACAGGTGAGTCTGCAGCTTCTTTGCAAAGGAAGAAATGGTTTGTTTGTTTTTTATGAGAGAATACCTAAAAGAAGAAATTTCAGCACCAGGGAAGAAGCCAGAGACCAGTAGCAAAAACGGAAAAACACAGGTTAAACTGCAGAGCAGAAGAGCTGAACCTTGACCCACGTGGGCTCAGTCCCTGAGAAGGCCCAGGACAGAATGCTATGGAGCTCAGGGTTTACAGCAGACGGCAAAGATATCTGCTGCACAGCTTCACAGTGAGTAGAACAGACTGGTGTAGAGCAGTTAGATGGCTGCATCAGAAGTGCAGAACTCCAGAACCTGTTCCCTAGGCCTGCTCAATCTACTAAACGTCCATGCATTAGAAATGGTGCAGGTAGACCCTTACCATCTATTGACAATCAGCGCGTGTTAGACAGGAAAGGAGCTTCACACAGGAGCAGTATGGACATCATGAACAAGCACTCTTACCAGCAAGAATTTCCAGAGAGTTGTATCCTAGAATTCTATCCCACAAAAGCAAGAGTTGATCTGTAGCTAAGTATCCAGAAAAAGCTCGAACCATCCATTTAAATGATATCCGAAGTCTGTAGACAAGGGAAATAATAATTAATTTTATTATTAGATCTTTCCTACAAAAAAAGAGGGGCAATATTAGAAGAATCCAAACAATTCTATCATTCCTGTAAATCTTCCGAGACTCATTTCCTAAAAGCTATAGAAGGTAAGAGGCAACAAGGTGGGTCCTCAATTTAATGTTCTAAAACTACAAAGAGGGAGAATTATGTATGATGGAGTTCATATTTATAAACCATCTTACACTGTATTTTTTCAGCATATGATCAAAAGCTGTATTCTAATAGTCCTAATTTTAGGCAAGTCATGACAATTTGGACGGTTGTTCCAAATATTTTAAAGAACGTTCAGTGCTTTTATACTTTTCACCTGTACATCTCAGCCAAACTGCTCCATGGGGTGGATAAAATAAAGTAAAGCAACGAGTAGAAAATCTGGAAGACAAATGGTTTAAAGCAACAAGAGACCTTAGAATTCTTATTTTGAGCTCTTCATTTTAGTGACAAGGTTATAAAAACAAATTCAACTGAATTCATTTTGCTACAAAAAGTTTGAAGATGTATGAGATCCCATGTTTATAAGTCATCTATTTTATAGTAACAGCTTTTCCCCAGAATCAGAAAATGAGCCCTTTGGCTTTAATATCTTAAGAGATAAATGAACCTCTCACATTTCTGTATTGTTTATGAGCATCTAAAAAAAATCACTCTACTGTCCCTGAAAGGTTACAACCAAATTCTTTGTTGAATTATTCTAGAATCTAATATGTCTAAGTATTGGTCAGTGCTATTCACAAATGAAGAATTTTAATTTGTTTATGTTAATACTGAAAAATATATCTAAATTACTGGATTCAATCATTTTCATCTTATTCAAATTCTCAGTGTAGATCCAAGATGGTGCCAACCATAGAGCAGTGCATCTGAGTAGTAGGTGAATGAGATTAGTCACTGTGGAGTGAATGTGAGGTCCCCTAGCCTACAGTGAAACACAGACGGTGTCTGAATTCCCACAGCGAACATTGAGACCGGTCACCAGGTAAAACAGCCCATGCAGTTCCCGGGAACACCACCCTGAGATCAGCCAGCTCCGTCACCGGTCTGGAGAGGAGCTCTGGCTAGAGATCTAGCCCAGGAGCGGATCCAGCCCATGGCTCCAGCCACAGACCAACGGCCCCGCCCGTCTGCCTGATATCCAGCCTGCACTCGGACCTGTACACCCAAGAGGGAAAAACAGCTGCACCACAAGAGCAAAGGTAAGTGAGATTATTTTTTTCTGGAGTTTCCAACATGGCGGCACAGTGTGCACTGTAGCGGAGAGGCAG
>CAJQZJ010009649.1:6132458-6147446 GCA_907164525.1 Lophiomys imhausi | reverse complement strand
TTTCAGCACAGAATTCTACCAGACATTCAAAGAAGAGCTAACATCAAATTCTCAGTGTCCTGGGGGAAAGAATAGTGTTTCTTTCCACAAAGATAGCACAGCAATGGCTTTAAAAGGATAAAGTTTATTGGGGGATGATTTAGCATGGCAGAATCTATCTTTGCACATATACAGTTTCATGAGTTTTATATGAAGAATGACTAAATGAAAATAGTATAATTGAATAGTATACTAGTTATTGGCAAAAAGATGAAACATAATGATAAAATCTCTACGTTACTGAGAGGTCTGATAGCAGATTGAAATGACCAAGGAAAGAGTCAATGAATTTGAGCATATCTCAATAAAAATATGATCTAAAGAAGTGTTGAGTCCAAGTCACAGATAAAATTATTGAAAAATCAAATAACAAAAATTAAAACAGACACACAAACCAAAGCACACTTAGATCATTAAGCATCTAGAGGGCAAAACTGAAAGCACTGCCATGGTGTCACTGTACCACAGAGGAGGAGGAGAGCAAGTGTGCTGCACACAACACACCCGGAGGACGGCAGCTAAGAAAAAACTCTCCAATGTGACAACAGATACAAAGTTGTAAGATGACCAACAGACTGTGACAGAAGAAATTCAAAGAAATCCTAGTCGAGATACACTACAATCAAGTTGCTGAGAGGCAAGGAGTCTTGATAGCGACCACCGAAAACAAAGATTAAGATAATCCTTCCTGACAGGTGTGAGATGGAATCTCAGAGTCCTCTTGAGTTGCATTTCTCTGATGATTAAAGATGCTGAGCATTTCTTCAAGTGTCTCTCAGCCACTAGGGATTCCTCCTTTGTGAATTCTCTGTTTAGCTCTGTTCCCCATTTTTTGATTGAATCATTTGGTTTCTTGGCATTTAGTTTCTTGAGTTCTTTGTAAATTTTGGATATTAGCCCTCTGTCAGATGTGGGGTTGGTGAAGATCTTTTCCCAATCTGTAGGCTGCCGTTTTGTTTGAATGACAGTGTCCTTTGCCTTACAGAAGAATTTCAGTTTCATGAGGTCCCATTTATTGATTGTTGACCTCAGGTCCTGAGCTGTTGGTGTTCTGTTCAGGAAGTTGTCACCTGCACCGATGAGTTCGAGGGTTTTCCCCACTTTCTCCACTTTCTCTTCTAATTGATTAGTGTGTCCGGCCTTATGTTAAGGTCTTTGATCCACTTGGACTTAAGTTTTGTACAAGGTGATAAGTATGGGTCTAATTTCATTCTTTTACATGTCAACATCCAGTTGGACCAGCACCATTTATTGAAGATGCTGTCTTTTTTCCATTGTGCGGTTTTGGCTTCTTTGTCAAAAATTAAGTGACCATCGGTGTGTGGGTTCATTTCTGGGTCTTCAATTTGATTCCATTGATCCACTAGTCTGTTTCTATACCAGAACCATGTTGTCAGAATGGCTAAGATCAAAAGCTCACCTGACAGCACATGCTGGCAAGGTTGTGGAGAAGGGGGGAACACTCCCCCATCACTGGTGGGAGTTCAAGCTTGTAAAATCACTATGGAAATCAGTCTGGCGATATCTTAGAAAACTTGGAATAGCTCTACCCCAAGACCCCGCCATACCACTTCTGGGTATACATTCAAATGATTCCTCACAGAATCATAAGGAAGTTTCCTCATCTATGTTCATAGCAGCCTTCTTTGTAATAGCTAGAAACTGGAAACAACCCACATGTCCCTCAACCGAGGAATTGATTAAAAAAAATCTACATAATGGAATACTACTCAGCCATCAGAAACAAGGAAATCATGCAATTTGCAGCCAAATGGATGGAACTAGAGAAGCTCATCCTGAGTGAGCTAACCCAGACTCAGAAGGATGCACATGGCATCTATTCACTTATAATCAGATTTTAGCCATATAGTACAGGATTACTATACTATGACCAATGCACCAAAGGGAACAGGAACATAAACTTTGCTTCCTATCAATGAGACATTTTGCCCTAGCGGTGCTGCCTTGTAGGACCCCAGTGTATGAGGAGGCTCTTGGCCCTCATATGACTGCTAAACTGGGGCAGGGGACTGTTATGTAGGGACACTCTACTCCAGAGGAGTAGGATGGAAGGGAGAGGGAGTAGAGGGAAGGAGGGTGGGACTGGAAGGTGTGGAAAGTGGGCACTGTGATGAAGATGTAACCTGAATAAATAGATATTTTTAAAAAATGATCCTTCCTGAAATGTTCAGGCACCCAAGTTTGGAATTTGTTTAAAAGTGGAATATCCTCACTTACTGATGAATGCTGTGGAACAAGAGGCGCCTACCAAAGATCATTCCAAAACAGCACAAACAATGAAAGGTACAGAAAAAGTGCTCAGTTTTTAAAAGTAGTTGGAAGTAAATGAAATGTAAGAACACAAGAAACAGGAAATTCTATCAAGATTTCAATTGAATAATATCAATTATGTTAAGTAATAAATGAGATAAACACACCAGTTTTAAGACTGATTACTACATAGGAAGACTCTATACTTTGACAAGAAACCTGCATGAAACTTCAAATCATTGATAAGTAATATGCTAAGTCAGAAATAGAAAACTCCGTCCAATTTGTAATCGACAGAATGCTGTCATATTGTACTAGTGTCTGGTATGGAAGATTTATGGTCAACAATAAGGGAAAACAATTAGGCCAGGTCTCTTTAAAACAGATTCAAATGAGATATAACAGTGAAGAAAGAAGACATTCACAATTGAATCTAGAAACTAATACTGCTCAATAACTAAGAGCGAAAGAAAATTGACATAGAGCTGAATAAAAGTATACAGAAGGCTTATCAACACAGTTGGCTTACTGACATTTACAGACTTCTGCCAAATACTCATGGAGCACAAATCCTTTTTGTATGTGATTGTGTGTTGTGGTGTGTGAGTGTATGTGTGTGTGGTGGTCATAGAACAAGTTTTAGGGGCTGGTTCTTGTCTTCCACTTTCATTCTGAGGCAGGGTCTGTGGTTGTATTTCAAGGCTGTGCTGTGTATTCCAGCTGGGCAGCTGGTCTGCAAACTTCTCATACAGTCTTCTGCTTCTGCCTCCCACATCGCCGCGGTAGTGCTGGGATTGTGGGTGCAAGCTACCACATCCGGCTTTTTATGTAGGTCCTGGGAATGGGAAGTTAGGCTGTCAGGCTTATGTATCAGGTGCTTTTACACACAGAGCCATTTCCTTAGCCCAAGAACATAAATTATTTCAAGTGGATATGTAACATTTGTCTTAATAGATTATATTTGGGCCAAAAAAAAAACTAAAAAAAATTAAAAGCACTGAAATTATACGAAATGCACTCTCTAACAACAACAGAATGAAAACATAGGGTAATAATAGAAAAATCTCTAATCTCTCAAATATTTGGAAAGTAAATATCACATTTAAAATTGGGGGCTGTTTTTTTTTTGAGATAAGGTCTCTCTACATAATCCTAGCTGTTCTGGAACTCACTATGTAGACAAGGATGGCTTTGAACTCACAGAGATCTGCCTGCCTCTGCCTCCCAAGTACTGAGATTAGAGGCATGGGCGACCACACCCAGCTCAAAGTAAATTTTTTTAATAAAATGTTTTTCATACAATATATTTTGATCATATCCTTCCCCCTCCCTGTCCACCTAATTCTTTATTCTCCTGCTGTCTTAAGAAAAACCCCACCAAACCAAACCAACAACAAAAAGCACAAAACAAGAATCTCACAGAATCTGTTTTGTGTTGGTCAACTACTCCGGGACATGAAGCCTGCCTTGGAGTGTGGTTGATAGATCCAGTGTCAATTGTCTCCTTCACACTTAAACCTACAGTAAATGGCTGCTCGAGTGGGTATTAATGTAACCCAGCTGCAAACTCCATTTCTAATTAAGCTGTGCCATCCAGGTAAAGGCATATCTAGATAATATTATTTAAAAGGAGAGAACCTCTTACTGAAGTCAAAGCTAATCAATTGAAAAACATTGATTTTCTCTCTCAGCAGGTATCAACTGCAAATAGCTTCTTGGTTAGGACTAGGACTTTGTGCCCATTTTCCTCTTCTCTTGTTCATGTTGTCACAGTCTCTGTGAGTTCATATGTATATCAGGTCTGTAGTATCTAGAAGACACTATTACCAACTTTGTCTCATCCTTCTTTTCACATATATTCCTGAACCCTTGAGGGGAAAGGTTTGATGAAGCTATCCCATTAGGGCTGAGTGCTCCAAAGTCTCTCACTCTCAGTACACTGTTCAGTTGTGGATCCATCTCCTGTAAGAAGAAACTTCTCTGGTGAGACATGGGTGGGTGCACTGATTCATGGGATATCAATATATCATTAGGAGTTATTTAGTTGCTATGTCCATTTAGTAGAATAATAGTAGTAATTTCTCTCTGGGGACCATTACCAAGAGGCCTGCTTGGTGTCTGTTACTTTGCTTCCTAACCATTGCCTCTGATTGACTTTAATAAAATGCTGAAACCTGTAATTGGGCAGACAGAGAGGAAGGCGGGGAAAAGGTTGGTGGGTTCAGGAGGAACAGAGAAGATCATGGTGAGAAGAAGCAAAGGGAGAAAGGAGGAGACACAATATAGGTTAGAGATGTACGAATATCATGCCACATGGCCTGGAACATTGGCATAGCATGGAGAATAATATCCCAAGGGACATATGTATATTGGGGTCTTATTTGGGGAACAGCATTAAAAGCTAGCACAAGATGGGCTAAGATTGCGCAATCCAGGCTAAGGCTTGATAAGCTCTATCAGGTGTCTAAGTGTGCTTATTTATAATGGCGGGTTAAGGATTAACACTGTCCACCAATTAACCATAATATAAATACTGGCAATAATTTAATTACTTTTTTTTATAATCTAGTTTCTGCTTCTTGAACTTGTTAGGAGCTTCAGATATGGATTGCATTTCATGGAGTAGGTCTTAAATCCAATAAAAAAAAGGGGTTAGTTACTCCCATAACATTTATTACACTATTGTACCAGGGGGTATATCTTGTAGGTGAGTTGTTATTGTAGCTCTCAGAGTTCATAGCTCGCTAAGACTGTTGATCATTTGTGTGGAGAACCTTCCAGTAATATGGACACTAGTCAGTAGAGGTGAAACTTCTAGTGGGGCACAAGCTCAATTTCTCTATGAATATCACATTTTAATATAATTTATGGATAAATAGGAGTCACAAAAGAATTGAAACATATTTAATTGACTGAACATGGGACAATAACATCAAATTTTTTTGGGTAGAGGTAAAATTGAGTTTGAGAAAAATCTGTAGTATTAATGCTTGAATCAAAAAAAAGTACCTTAAATAAGAGCAAAATAAACACAAACCAAATATAAAGGAAGAAAGAATAAAAGAGCAGAAGTCAATGTAATTGAAACTGTAAAACATGAGGAAACTCAAAAGAACATAAAACTCATTCTTTCAAAGATGGTTAAAGTCAATACATCTCTAGGCAGAATAACCAACCAAAAGAGGCAGGACAGGTAATGCCAAGTCTGATTAAATGAGTCCTGTCTCTAGGACCAACTCCAACAAGAGAACTGATTGTCCTCTGATCTACACACACACACACACACACACACACACACACACACACGCACGCACGCACGCACACACGCACGCACGCACACACACACGTATATATACATTAAATATGTTAAAAAACAAAACTACAACAGGAGTAGTTCTCACTCATGAAAGTCTTTTAAAAACTGATGTCTACCTTGACTACTGGGCTTTTTATACTTTCTCCTGTTGAAGAATTTTGTTATCAAAATCTAAGTGGTCCTTGTAATGATTTTCCATGTGTAAGTAGAAAAAAGCCATTAGAATTTTAGTTTCTAGCAATGAATCAAACACCTTCAACCCAATAAAGAAAAGCCTAGTTATATCCAACCTATTTTTTGCCACATTCCTGTTTTACAGTCTCAATTAAGAACAGACTACTTTTCAAAAAAGACCACAAAGGAAAGAATTGATATTCTTTCCTGAATATCAATTCTTTCCTGAGTTATCAAAGGATAATATGAAATACTGTTTTAAAATAACATTGAAATCTTTCTCAAATCCAATGATGCTTCAGAGAAAGGAGATACAGCATTCACATCTGCCCCCTCCATGGCTGTACATTGTCTATAATCAGCAAACATGCAAACAGTTCCATAAGGTGGGAACTTTATTCATTCTAAGATAAAGAAATTGTGTTATATTGATTTAAGCATAAAGAGTTTGCAGCACACATACCTTTACCTGGATGGCACAGCTTAATTAGAAATGGAGTTTGCAGCTGGGTTACATTAATACCCACTCGGGCAGGCATTTACTGTAGGTTTAAGTGTGAAGAAGACAAATACCACACTTGGTTGCTGTTAAATCCTTAAGTCACAAGGAGTTAGTGTCCTTTGTTCACATAAATCTTCCTTAACAGTGGTGAGGGTGGAGGGGAGGGGGTGCCAGCATAGGGAGGACAGGAGCAAAACACTAATCTAGATAATATTATTTAAAAGGAGAGAACCTCTTACTGAAGTCAAAGCTAATCTACATATTCACCTAGGACTCATACTGAGATCAGTGAAGCAAATCCAAACTTCCAAAAAGCACAGGACAACCACTCAGAGGTGTTTGGTCTACTTCCCTTTAGTGAAAATAGCAAACTAACCTTACACATTTCATACCTTGTGCTCTGATAAACTCAGTCCACATTGACTTAGTTTTGCCATTATCACATTTCTCAGGCTGTATTTGTTTCCAAAAATGTTTTCATTATGGACTGAAATTAGATGAATTTGGTGATCCTTATACCAGACACAAAAATGAACCCCAGTGAATACAATTTCTAATGGATGCTAGTCATTCCAAGTACATTTTGTTTTCAGTGCTAGACGCCGAACCCAGAGGCTTACACATGTCAGACAAGTACCTTCCCACCAAGTTACCTGCCTGGCCCTCTACTAAGAACCTTTTTTTTTTGTGGAGTGGGAGCATGGTGTAGTTGTCCTTAATGATTATCACTTTTGAGAGGATAATTGTTGCCTGACTTCCATGAGGATAGAGTGTGGCTGTGAGGGATGGAAAAGAGAATTCTGTTTCCAGCTTCAACATGGGGAAGCATTGTCAAGATGTAGTGAGGCAATAAGAATACTCACGGTTGTGCTCCGATCTCTCGCAGATGATAAAAGAGTTGGGGAAGATACGTTTGAAGAAGAGTTTCAAACAGCAAACAGAGAGACACAATACCCTAGATCCAATGAGGCACAAGAGACATAGTTTATTCTTCAAATATAAACTATGGCAACAAATCATTCCAAAAAAGACAATGCATATAAATATTCTTTATGAATAAAAACAGAGAACACAATGGATCTCTGACATTGCATTTAAAGGTAAATTTTACAGTGTCAAGAATATACACTTGTTGACATGCTTAGCAGTCTCCTTTTAAATTTAACAGGCTCCAGAGGAGCCCCACCCCTGACCATAGCTGAAGAACCTAAGGCAAACATAAACACCCTTACAGAAAACCTGCCATTTTGTGAGCCACATACTACTACTTAGGTCTAGCAAAATTAGTTTTTTCTGGATGTGTTCCAGTGTCCAGGCATTTCCTGGTACTTTTGTTATTCCTGTCTCTCTCCCCATGTGCCTCTTTGCCTCTAAGCTCACCCTTTGGGAAAACATTTCCTGATTTTCTCACTTTTTTGAGTCACATCAAGAAGTTATCACAAAAAAATACCCAATTACTCAGAATAAAAGTTTTGTTTGCTTATTAAACCTACTTTTTTAAAAGGAACATTATTTATAAAGTAGAAGTAACTAATTCAAGTACGTGGGGTTTTTTGTTGTTGTTTTGTTTTGTTTTCAAGTGTGTTTATTCCTCAGCAACTCTGAATAAAGTTTTACTGGGGCTCAGCATTCCTTGGGTTGCCCTTGATAAGGAAAATTTCAACCTCGTTTTGAGTTTCTGAACTGTCATGGTTTTAAATAGTTTGAGTCTGGCTATAAGCCTGAGACTGACATGACGAAGGGTCCCCAGCTAATGAAAGAAAGGGGCAGGGCTGGAAGCCATAGCTGTGTATTATCTGGATAGTAAGTTTTCTTCAAAACTCTAAGGTGTAAAATATGCGTGTGAGTCTGTATGTGCACATGTTTCTGTGTGCTTGTGTGTACATATGCATGTGTTGTGTGCATGTGAATGTGTGTGTGGGAATGTATATGTGGTTATGAGAATATGATCCTAAAATATGGAATACTAGGAAAGAGAATTATTATCTTTCTGGTTTTCTAGATTAAACAGGAATGGAAGATTATAATGACTAAATCCAATTCTCTTGGAGAGAGTCTTGAGATGATGCTGTGACAGCTTCTCTGTGACATCGAGAAGTTTTCTTAGTTGCCGACTTTCACTAGCAATGCAGGAGGGCAAACTGAAGATGAAGAAACTGGAGCAGGAACACATAGTTGTAAGTGGAAGACTAAAAACCAGCTGTTCAACTGAGTAGGAAGAACATAGTCTTCATTGAGCAGATTGGCAGCTGCCGGGGTCCGACAGACAGGTGCTCACAGAGAGCTGGGCAGTCTACCCACAGGAAGACCAAAGAACACTAAAGGGGAAAGTGGACAGAAAAGAAAATGCTGCCTTTGCCAGGTACACGGGGGAAAAAGATAAAATAAAGAAGTAAAAATATAACAAAAGACTAAGCTGCTGTCAATATAGGAGTTGGATAAGTACAAAGAAAATAAGTAGCAAATAACTAGTAGAAATAAGTAGAAAATAAGTAGTAAAATAACTGTTAATTGGCCACAAGACAAATGAATGCTCAATTGCCATTTAAAAAAGATAAAGTGATAATGATGATTACAGCAATAACTAAAAACAAGAAAGTAGCTATTTATGTGCAGAGCTCCCAGTTGGTCCTCATGTGCGTGCTCCATAAACTTCTGTGTAACGGCATCGAGGACCTCACCAACCCTGTTAGATGGAGATATCGACAAAGAAGGCAGGCATCTTTGTTAAGGATGAGAACCTAGACACCCCATGATTTTTTGTTTGTTTGTTTGTTTTTAACAAAGAAAGCTAAAATCTAGTTAATTAGAGATGCTTTCCACTCAGCAAAATATTTAAAAATCATTTTCTTCTCTTTCATTGATTCTAGAAACACATTATTTGACACCATAAGCTGAAATTTCTTGCTTCGTAATTTAAGTAGGAGACTTTTTCTTTCTGGAAAGACCAGTTTAGAGTCTGAGTTGATCCAGCTTAGGAACTTACAGAAGGATGGGAAGAGATGGAGTGGAGTCTGAAGAAAAAACGGACGTACATCTCACGGAATATCTGATACAATTTGTAAGGCTCATGATACAGAAAACACAGTGGTGCAACTGAAAGAAAAAACAATTAGTAACACTGCAGAACTAAAATGTTTAGAATAATTCACGAAAAGAACACAACAAGAAGATATAGTATTCACATCCGCAGCAAAGTCTGCTACCATACATGTATCGTGGTTTTTCGTTGTTGTTGCTTTTTGCTTTTGTTTTTGTTTTTTTGACAGGGTTTCTCTGTGTATCCATGGCTATCCTGGACTTACTTTGTAGACCAGGCTAGCTTTGAACTCACACCTGCCTCTGCCTCCTGAGTGCTAGTATTAAAGGCATGTGCCGCTACACCTGGCTCATACATTGTGCTTTAATGTTGAAAGAGCATATATGTACATATGAAAGTGCAAACAACTGCTAAATATTATAGATGCACAAGTTACAAATGGTTAGGGTCCCACCTTATCATACACCTGAGAATGAAGTGACAGAGCTATATGTGTAAAATTTAAAGAAATGAAAGAACTATTTCAAAGATCTTTTTAAAAATGAAGTAACAAGAAAGCAACAACCAGACAATTGTTACTCTTTTTCTGAGACAGGGTGTTTAGCCCATGCTGGCCTTCTGTTTCTCAGCCTCCCAACTACAAGTACCTCATTCTTTTTAAATCATGATAGCAATGTATTCATTAGAATAATATTGTTATCTGAGATTGAAAGATGGAGAAACTGAGGTACAAGAGAGCTGGCGTATTTATCAATGCTCAACACAGACTTGTTTCAGTGTCTCTGTTTTCATCTCTTTTACCAGCTCTTTATTCACATGCCCTGGAGATTTTCAGAAATGAAGACCCCATCCCAGAGCACATCTTAAAGGTGACACCCTATATGTCTCACTCGAAATCAGAGCTTCAGCAAAAGATGTAATTTTTCTGCACCTGTGTTGTTGGAGCATAGGAAGAAAATTTATCTTTATATTGATTGTGTATTCATCAACCTTACTAAATTCATTTATAAATCCTCACAAACTATCTGGTTATTCTTTTGGATTTTCTATGTACATAATCACAATATCTTATAACAATAAAAATAGTATATTGTCCTTCTAGTATTAGTTTATTTATTTATTTGACTTTGTTTATTTATTTATCTTGCTTTATTTCATTGCCTATGACATTCAAAGGACTATACTATACAAGTGGTACCAAAGGGAGCATCTTTTTCAGTTTCTTAGAGGCAAAAATTTTAATATTACTAAGCATGATATTTACTAATATTCATATTTTATCTATCAGAATACAGGCATTCCTTCCTATTCTTAAATACAAGTTCTTATTAGTATAGATTATTGATAATGAGTTTCAGAACATTTTTGTATATATATATATAATGAATCTTGATCATATTTACCAGCACTAACCCTCTGTGGCTTCTTTACACAATGGTAACTGTAAATGCTCATGAGGACCCTGAATCAAAAGGACGGAAATAAGTAACAGCTAACTGCTTAGCACTTAACAGAATGGGATATCTATGTCACCCCCTCCAAGTTTCCAGAAACGCTGGTGGGGAGGAATGGGAATGTAAGATCTGGAGGATGCAGGAAGCTGTGGGAAAATAAAGATATGGAAGACTGACTCCCTGACATCACACAGACATCGCACTCTTCAGCCTACCCTTCAGCCTACCGTGGCTATAGATACCTGCACAAGATGTACACAAGATCCACATCTGATCAAAGAGTGCGGAAGATCTCATCAGGCTCCAACCTTCCCTGACAGCTTCTATTCAGTTAATGGTTGTGGGGACGGAGAGATATTTTCCATTTTCTTCAGTGATGTAGCAAACTGGTAACATGCCCTCGCTTCTGTAAACAATTCCTCAAAACAATCCTCAGCAGAAAGAGCAAAGTGGAGTGATTTCCATTCCAGGCCTCAAGATATATTACAGAGCCATAGTAATAATAACAATATGTTACTGACACAAAAACTAACATGCAGACCAATGGAACAAAACAGAAGACCCAAACATGAGTACACAAGATGCCAAACACATACACTGGAAAAAAGACAGCATTGTCAATAATTGATGCTGGGAAAATTGGATGGCTACATGTAGAAGAATGAAAATAGATCTGTATTTATCAACTAAAAAAAAAAAAACAAACTCCAAATGGATCAAAGACCTAACTGTGAAACCTCAAATACTAAAAACTGCTAGAAGAAAACATAGTCTGTATCCTACATGATAAAGTATATGAATGGACTTTTTGAATAGGACTTCATTTGCTCAGGAATAAAGTCCAACAATTGATAAGTGGAACCTTATAAAAATAAAAGGCCTCTGCACAGCTAAGAAACTATCAATCAAGGGATGAGGAGGCCCACAGAATGGGAGACAGTATTTGCCAGAAGTACATCTGACAGATTAATATCCAGAATATAAAAAGAACTAAAAAAAAAAAAAACAGCCAAAAAAAAACCCCAAAAAGATACATTTTCTAAATGGGTTAGGGATCTGAACAGACAGTTCTTAAAGTAAGAAATAAATATTTCAAAACTATCCATTGTGCTTAGCAATCGGGGAAATGCAGAACAACTTTTAGTTCACCTTACCCCAGTAAGAGTGGCGAAGATTAAGAAAACAATTGATAAAAAGTACACAAGAGGATGTTGAGAAAGGGAACCTTCATTCATAGTTGTTAACATTGCAAATGGGTCCAAATACTCTAGAAAACAGTGTGGAGAATTCTCAGTGAACTAAAACTAAATCAAATAATACAGCCATACCTAACTCCTTGGCATATGCTTAAAAGACTAGACATCTTACTCCACAGACAATTGTTCAACCATATTCATTGATGTTCTATTCACAGTAGCTAGGGAATAGAAAAAAAAAAACTAAACATCTTTCATATGATGGATGATGAAAATGTGGTAATACATACCATGGAATATTATTCAGCTATAAAGAAAAAAACCATGAACTTTACAGGTAAATGGATGAACTAGAAAAGATCATGTTGAGTGAAGTAAACAAAACCAGAAAAACAAATGTGTGTTCTATCTCTTCTGGGTTCCTAACTCTAAATGTTGACAAGGTGATTTAATGCACATAAGATATTCAGTGGAATAACTTACAGTTATTCTGGTTGGAGCCATGCTATATAAACTCCTACTTTTCACAGAATATAGCAAAATGTTTATATGCTAAAGTTGTGCTTTGAGTCCTTCTTTACAAACTGAGAGATTGCGTCTCCTAGAAATTTCAGGAAAGCTATGCCCATGAAATTTCAGCACCATGGTAGCCTTGAAGAAGATCTGAACAAAGATGACATCAATAGACATGGCAACATGGTAGGGAAAATCTCATGGGGCCCCTACCCTAGACAAAGAAATACAGGCAACTAAGGAATGCTGAGAGAAAGAGAAATAGTCTCCCCCTCCCCCCGCAAAGAAGCCCCCAATTGGTTATCCAATCCCTAGGGGGTCAGCACTTAAATCATATACATACAAGTAACATTATATAGACTGAGTAGATTGTATTTATATAACAATTAAAGAAAAAGAGACCACAAATTTGAGAAGGAACAAGGTGTGTATTGATTGGGGTAGGAGGATGTCCTGGGAAGGATTTAAGGAAGGAGAGGGAGGAAGGAAATTGTGTAATTATATTTTAATTTCAAAAATAAAAAAATTTTGTATGTATGTTTGTGCACATACATACAAGTGCATGTGCAAGTACATGAATGTGAAGACAAGAAGTCTATGTTGAGTGTTTTGATTTATCACTTCCTACATTACTTTGTGAGAGAGGGTCTTACATCAAATGTGTACAAATTGGCTAGATTGGCTGGCCAGCAAGCTCCTGAGATCCCCCTGTCTTCATCTGCCTCCTGGACTGTCCCTCCTGACTCCAACCCCAGTGCTGGGCTTAGAGACAATGAGTGTCACCACACCTGACTGTTATCATGGCTGCTGAGGGTCAGAACTCTGGGTCACCCTCACTCTGTGTGGCAGGCCCTTTACTGACCATCTCACTAGTTCTCAAGAACTTTAAATTTGGAAGTTAAGTAAGTAAAATGTAAGATGACTTCACAATATTTTTAATTAATTCACTTTGATGCTAAAAAATTTGAGTAATGTCTTCCTACTTCTAGTTATATTAAATTTTTACGGTCTCAAAAAACTCACTATGAGGCAGAAGATGACCTTGACCTTCTGGTCCTCCTCCCTCTACCTGAGTGCAGGGATTACAGGTGTGCACAACCATTTCTGGTTGTTGTTGTTGCTGCTGTTGCTACTGTTTCTGTGGTGAAGGGGATTAGAGCTAGGTCTTCCTGCATGCCCAGTAAGCACTCTATCTACTAAACTATCTACATTCCCCAGCCCCTGTCATAACTTTATATGTAAAAATAGCTTCCACCAACTTAAAATGTTCCTCAGGCCACAGATTAATTTCTGAAACAAGTGCTAAATGACATTTTCTGTTGCAGCCATTACTGTCAGTTAAGTGCAAATAGGTTGTCAGTCATTCAGATATCCCATAACTGGATGTCAGAAAGTGCAAATCATGGCTATCAATCTAATCACATGATTCTACTATTCTGACAATGTCACATTTTCGAGAAATTTAAGACAGCATAAATAATACAAATATATAAAGTTGTGTATCTAAATATTAATTTTAACAAAAATTTCTTACTTATTTGTAGTGTTTTCATATGGTAGAAATTGGGCTGGGATCTATAATATCTTAGTAAACCCTGAGGGCAGTGTGGATTAAGTAAGCAGGGAAAACAGTGGAATAACTTAGCATTCTTCTGTTTAACAATGTGAACAGAAAAGTTGTAAAAATATTTTAAATGCTTCTGCACAAAGCTTCAATTATATGGCCTAAAGCATACTTTGCAGTGTGACTGATAATTCAATGAAAGATAGCATTTCATATGGCAAATTCTACTTTTTCTGTAGGGCATGAGAGGAACAAATTACTTTCAAGGGAGTAAATATCTAAATTAATAAGTGAATTATTTAGAAATAGAGAATACTTTATACATATTTTATATTGATATAGAGTTGGAAACCAGACAGGTATGCCCTTCCATTTCAAAATCTGCATCAACATGGGTGGCGCATATGTGAACTCATAGAGACTGCAGCAGCACGCACAGGACCTGAATGGGTCTGCACAGGTCCTCTGCACATACATTATGGTCTCCAGTTTAGTTGTTTTTTGAGATTCTTGAGTATGCAAATGAGTGGGTCTATGATTCTTGTGCTTTCTCCTGGGCTCCTTTCCTTCTGTTGGTTTGTCCAACTTCAATGTCACACTTGTGTTTTAACTTATTACATTTTATTTTGTTATATGTTAATATTATCTCTTAGAAGTCTGTTCTTTTCTAATGAGAGACAGAACGGGTGTGGATCTCAGTAGGTGAGGAGGAGAGGAGGTAAGATGCGTGAGAAGAGTAGAGGGAGGGGAACTTTACCCAGGATAAGTTATGGGAGAAAATAACCTATTTCCATAAAAGGAAAAAAAAAGTGTGGTTGGCTCCTCCCATAACACTCATGCCACTATTTCACCATCACAGCTTGCAGACAGGCTGAAATAGTTACTGTTGTAGGTCACAAGGTTTGTAGTTGGGTGATAT
>CAJQZJ010009649.1:6070077-6126114 GCA_907164525.1 Lophiomys imhausi | reverse complement strand
ACACACACACACACACACACACACACACACACACACACACACACACACACACACACACACCCCTAAATATCTCATCACACATTATCATCAAAAGTACATCCAGATCTTGCTTTTCCACTAAATACATATAAAATGTTCTTTCTTTGAAATCAAGCTCAACCTTTTAGGAAAAGACAACCGTCTATACTCCTTTCCTTTACTTCCCTAGATAGCCTTCCATGATGCAGTCTAATTTCTGCCTATATGGCCCTAACTTCTGATAGCTAAATCTAGTGCTCTGTCTGTCATGGTTAAGTTAGCTTCAGACTACTGACCTTGACCTTACCACGGCCATGATAAGCTGCGCAGATTAGGCTGTTTCCCCAAACCTTCTGCTTAGTATTTGTTTTTGGGGTTCTGCCCACTCCCAATCTCAGCTGCCTTTAAGACTTTGTCATACTTACTTTCACTCTCTCTCTCTCTACCAGAATACTCATTCGTACTCTCTAAACTGTGAAATCCCAGAATCCTGCCTCCTTCTGGATGCTGTTTCTATGAATGCTATGCACGTCCCCTGACACACAAGAAAAGAACCTTCAGGCTATTTCTGCTTTCTAGTTCTTTGATGAAGTATGTTGTCTATGTCTGGTCAGCTGGGGACTTGGCTACATCATCAACACCATTCCTTTTCTCCACCCTTCAAACACAACTCTAATCCTTCTCTAGTGGACGGCATCCTCTTTAGCCTTTGGGTAGATAGGCTTCAGGCAATGACCCCCCACCCCCAAGTCCTGCCCCTGACTTACCCCTTCAAAGTTTTTTTTTTTTTTAATATCATGGTTTTTAGAATCATATTCAACAACACTTTAGAATCATTTCCCAGCAGTCCTTGACTTCCCACCCCAAATAACTGATCACAAAGTACTCCGGTGCCAGCTGACCTGCCCTGATTGAATGAGGCACGGATCTGTGCACCCAGAAGACACTGCAGCTCTGGCTCTATCACTGTCTACAGGCATGGAGGTAAGTTATTTAACCTATTTATTCTTCCAGAACTCTCTCAGGCTAAGGAGAGTGACCCTTGGCTGAGGGTGCTGCTCTGACTCTGCTCCTGACACAAAGTTCATTCCTCTTCTTAGTGACCACCCCATACTTCCTGAAGCCGGCTCACTAAGCTTGCATGTCCTTTTCAGGCCTGATGAATACATATATGGCAGGACAAAGAAGTGGTCCAAGAATGGTTCTCTGTGGAAGCATGAACAGGATGAGAAGGAGATGTGCATACTGTACTCTAGGTACTGCTGAGGAGTCAGAGAATCCAAACCTGGCTGTCCACATGCTTATGAAGGTATCTGTGTCCAGGCAAGAAAGCACAGAAAATTTTGTCAGATTCCTGCTCTGATTTACAACTTTTAATATTTAGATTTATGACAGATGGGTCCTGTGAGGGTTATGGACAGACTAGCTTTTACCTATAAAGTGTTGCCAACTGGAAGGTGGGGGAAATCGGACCATGTGTGTAACACAATAATATAGTTGACAGAAGTCAGTGATTATGCAAGCCATTTTCCTTCTCTTATCTTACTGTCTTATAATCCATTTTTATTTTTGTAAAATATAAGCCCTTTGAGCATAGGATAGATATTACTTATCTATCCACTAAGATAAGCACTGTGCCAAGAATTTGACTGTGTCCATTACATGCTTGCAGAAACAGTTGCGAAGCCTGGAGAGCTGCCTGTGCTATGTTTGAACCGGTTATTTAGTTATGTCTATCCAGGGCCGACAATTGGGCTCTGATGAGCTCTTCTTCCCTGTGGTTCTGCAAAGCCTCCTCACTTCTCTGCCTGCCTCCACATGCTCAGGTCACTAACCACCTTTTGAAATTGCTCAAATTATCTTTGGAAAATAGTGCTGAGACTATGAGAAAGACCTGCCCATCTGTGGCTTTCTGTTGCTCATTCATCCATCGCCCACATGTCTGCTGAACTCTTACTTTTTGGTTTTTGGAGACAGGGTTTCTCTGTGTAACAGTACTGGCTGTCCTGAAACCTGCTTTGTAGACCAGGCTGGCCTTGAACTCATAGAGATACACCTGCCTCTGCCTTGCGAGCGAGTCCAGAACAGCCAGGACTGTGCCTCTGAGGTACAGCACATCATATTCATCATTAGCAGGCTTTCCTATGTCAGTAGCTTTCCCTGATAATTCTGTTTACGATACATCCTATCAGAACTTACCAAAATGAGCTGTAACCTAAAAACAAAACCAAAATTACTAACCTCTTAACTCTAACTACACATTTATCTTGCTACTCACAGCATCTGCACTCTTATGCCCCACCCCTGTGATGTTTAAAAATAAAATAACTTTTTAAAAACCTATTTTTATCTTCCCCTGTTAGGCCTCTACTGAATCATTTCCAGCAGTGGGTCGAAGTGAAGCTATTGTTATTTTCAACCACTATGAATTCTGAGGGTCTGCTACGTGAGACATAACTTAATCAGGACAAGGCACTTTTTTTAATAATTTATTTTTTATTTCTTCAAGTTACATCTCAATCACAATCCCCTCCCTACTCCCCCCTCCAGTCCCACCCTTCCACCCTCCTCCCCCTCAACCCCCCCATCCTCTTCCCTTCTTTTTTTTTTTTTTAGATTAAGGTATTTCTTTTTTCCCCCCAACAGCTCTCCCTTTCAGTCCAAAAAATGGTTCTTTTTCTTATAACTATAAATACAATACAAAACAACAGAAATAAATAGGCCACAATTATAAGAGTTATATGGCTTAGCATACATTACCAATGTCCAGTCCATATGTATTTGGCACCTGACTTTAACATTCTACTATCTAAGCATCTCCATGTGTTTAAAGTTCTATATCTAACTCAGCTTTCATAGAAATGGAGCCAAATGGCTGAAGACTGATGCTGTAATGTATGGAGAGAAAATGGGAACTGTCCAGGCAGCCACTGGTATGTCATTTCTTAGTTTTGGAAGCTGCAGTCCCTGCACTTCCTATATAATCAGATATATTTATCCCTCTCAGGTCTCTGAGGTGGTTGAAGAATAGACAGCTAGAGTCTCATAGTTAAATTTTGAGTTGTTTAGGAATCAAGAGGGTGTTCTGGATCTAAGAAGATATTTTTAAAATTATGAGGACAAGGCACTTTTAATAAAGATTACAGTGACTGAGCTAGCGATCTGCACAGCAGTGCACAGATCGGTATCAGCTGTGGTCAGTTAACTTGTCATTACGTTCTTCCAAGATCTGGAGTCAGCACTGCTCTGCATAAGCAACGGGCACGTTTCACACTGTGCACTGTCTTCAGAATCCAGCCCAGCACTCTCTGCAAGGGGGCAAATGCTGTTAATGTTTATGAGTACAATAAAGGCCTGCAAGTAAAACACTGCAGGGAAAACTCAGTTATGAGTGGCTGAGTAAGGCACAGCACAGGATGTTATATACGACTCAGTATAAAGACCAAAAACTCGCCGGACGTGGTGGTACACATCTTTAATCCCAGCACTCGAGAGGCAGAGGCAGAGGCAGAGGCAGAAGCAGGAGGGTCTTGAGTTCAAGGCCAGCCTGGTCTACAGAGTGAGTCAGGACAGCCAAGGATACACAGAGAAACCCTGTCTTGGGGGGAAAAAAAAGATAAAAAACTCATTGAAGTCATATGGACATGATTTTGAATTCTTTGTGACTTTGGTCACAATCTCCTCTGAATTCTTGTTTTATTTTATGAACTTTCACTGCGTTCCCCTCAGACATAAATGAGTTGTTATGTTTAAAGTGTATTAGTATAATCAGAATAACCTTTAGTACAACACATGTTCAACACCCATAGCTATATTACATTCTCCAAATGGTAAGTATCACAATTAAGTATGAGCGTAAATCCAAAAAAAAAAAAAAAGCCTGACTAAAATTAAAGAGAGTTCCAAAAAGTCTCCATGGTTTGAAGGAGGACAAAGAAAAATCCTGGCAAAAAAAAAAAGGAGAGGCCCAAGGAGTGGAGGACCCATGGGTGCCCTAGGGTTTACACTGGGTTTCTTTGATCACAGAGCTGTTTCTTAGCCTGTTTCTTCAGAGCCCCTCCTTTGCCTCTCAACACTTCCACCTTTCAAGCGTCAAGGTTCATTCACCTGGATACTCTCCAAGCGTGTGCATTAAGTGCTGGGGACACATTTTGGATCAGCCTTCCAAGTTCCACAAGTATACTATGAGTGACTGTTTTAAGATCCATGCCCTCCCTCATGTGTCTGAAGAAGGTCTTAAATGTTAACTGCCCGTCTCATGTGATATGACTAATGGTTCAAAGAGTGATGATTTAACAGAGCCTTGGCAAAGCTCAGAAAACACTATCAACAGAAATGAATCTTGAATTAGATAAGACATAAATAGATTGACTCACAAAACTCACAGACATTAGCATGCTTCCCACTTACCAAGCCTGTGGTTCCCTTTCCCCACTGTCTTTATAACTTACATCTGACTCACTTCAACTCACACCAGTTGACATGCTTACAGCCTTTCATTTGCAAGTCCTTAGTGCATTTTATTACGTTCACTTGTTGAGATAATATTTTCCTCTGTTTATTCTCATCTTCTATATAACACGTCAGTAAAAACAGAGATTAAGATAATGGATAAGTTGGATTTTTAAGCCATTTTTACCATTTTTTCTAAATTAAAACTTTTAAACTATGACTTTGATACCTTATTTTGGTAATTAAAATTTTCCAAACCATTACAATAAAACATCTAAATATGTATTCAGTGGTCATATTTAAAATAAAATTGTAATGAGTTTTTCCACTTCTATCTAAAGTTCTGCTCTAAATAGATATGAGGTTATGTGGTATTTTTAATTTATTTAATTAATATAGATGGCAAAATGCATTACTATTTATCAACTTTATACTTACATAGAGATTTAAAGTAATGTATTTTCATTATTTTTTTCAAGAGTCTTCCCCAATCTTTGTTATGAGGTTATCCTGTGTACTATAAGATGTTAGTGTCCCATTCCCAAAATGGGATTTGTGTGCATGTGTGTGCATGTGTGTGTGTGTGTGTGTGTGTGTGTGTGTGTGTGTGTGTGTGTGTGTTTTGCTGGGGTGTATGGGGTTAGATAAATTAGATTTAGAAAATATATAGGGGTTTCTGATACTGTCTCTTAATTTGGGGCATGAAGAGCATTATCAGCATGTGGACTAAAAACAGGAAACAAACAGGAGACTTAATAGACTGAAAAACAAGGTTGAAGTCAGGAAAAACAGGAAAGACTCAATAGACTGAAAAACAAGGTTGAAGTCAGGAAAACAGAAAAGACTTAATGGACTTGAAGAAACAAAGTATCTGGCCTGACATTGTTTTTAGCTGCTAAGTGGAGCCCAAATTAAGCTGAAACAGAGTTCCTCCTATTTAAGGACAGTGCATGGAGCCCAGAAGGAGAAGAGGCCCCTGATGCTAGAGAGCTCCAAGAGTCCTGCTGAAAAAAGTGCTGGCCATCATTTGATGGCCAGATTTCCCTGAAGCAGAAAGAAGCTGGTGAGCAAAGAAAGCCTGAGCAAGACACCAAAAGGCCAAGGACTAAACCCTGTGGCTCAGCTTTTGCCTAGAGGGGTTTGATCTGTCCCAACAGTGGCCTAAAGGAAACTGTGCCTGGCTTTAAGGACTGAGACAGAGCAGCTGAGTTCCTGATTCAAAAGAAGTAAGTTGGCCTGCAGACAGCTGGGGTCTCCCACAGAGAAGAAAGCATGAAGCCTTATTTAAGGTGAGACTACAATAACCAACTTACCCTGATGAACCTGCATCTGAGAGATCCAGAAAAAGGACTGCTAAGTGCGTTAAAGAATCTACAACAAAGACTGTGTTCCTGACGACTGAGGACCTGCCCCAGAGACTGTATCATTCTAAAAGGTTAGAAAAATAATTATCAATAGGTTTAGTGGATAGGTTAAAGGGGTTGTAGGAATTTATAGGATTAATAGTTAAGAAATTGTTGGTGTTTATTATAAGTGAATTTAGTAATAAATAAATAAGTGATAAATAATAATTTAAAAGTTCGGTTACACTGGGGTTTATAAGCTTTTGTTGACAATCACTGTTCTAGAGCCCAAAACTTCCCTACTCAAAGTTATTTAGTGATTACTATATCATGTTCTGAAAATCCATAGTTAAATCTGAGGCAGATGTGTGTGTTCCTCATGTTGGCCTAGGAAACTCCCCTCATCTCTCCTCTTGTTGCTCTGGATTGTTCTGGTAGTTCCCTCATTCATTTGCACTTTCACCCATAATGTTTACTGGACATGGGCTTTATGTTACATATGACTGAAAATGCTGGATATATTGGTCATCAACACTATTAAAGTCTGTTTTCTTCAAGTTTGCATTTTAAGAACGTCCGAAGTCTACACAGCAGCCAGGATGGTTTCTGAAAGTATTAATGAGAAAGTAGAAGAACCATCACCAAGAATGAAGAAAGAAACTCCCAAACACTGCCCCTTCAGTAAAGCAATACTTAACTGAAAAAAAAATACTAGAATCAATTTTTAAAACTCTGGAAACTAATAAAAAAAATTACACTTGTAACAAGGAGGCTTAATGAAGCAAGAATTTTGGTAAGACATCACTGTGACATTTTAATTTATCCAGCCACTTGCCATCCCCTACCTCCAGCTTGGGACCAGCAGTGAAAATAGCAGCCCACATTCCTAGTGTAGCTCACTGATGTTTGAGGGAACAGCACAGACCTTTATGGGGGAAAAAAGTACCTTTGTGTGTTGATCTGTCTAGTAGCTACCTGAGGGACAGGCTCAGGTATGGCTTTGCTGCACCTTCAAGTCTCAGTGACTTCTCAGGACTGAAGTGGCCTCGCAGCATCATTTGTGAAGAACATTTAAAGGCAAACCTATGGTCCCAAGGAAGAAGGAACAACAGACAGGTGAATAATAGACAGGTGGAAATGCATGGGAAAAAAGAGGCCCGGAAAGGAACTGCATGAGTAAATAAGGATTTTGAAATCTCCTATGTATAGAATACAGAGGGATACAGGGTTCTAGGATGTATCCCTAGAGCATAGGCCTTCACTTCTGAATTTTAGCCTCTGTAAAGGAATGAAGACTAACGTAGAGTTGAAAATGGCCTAGCTTCATGGTGTGACCTTCTCCAAGCCAATTTGCAAACATGAAGGGATGTTTTAATTTTGAATTAAAGAAAAAATTAGTGCTAACGGAAATTCTTATCAAATCACCATTAATCTAAAAGAACAGAGATTTTAGAAGGCACAAAATAATAAAATAATTATAGAAATAGTTTACATAAACCACTAAACAAACAATTATAAAGCATAAGCAACAGCAGAGAATTCCAGAGGCGAGACAGGCTGATTCCCAGAATTATCACATTATAATAGGGAAGACAGCCAATTTTAAGCAATGGAAAAAAAACCTACTAGTTATGCAAAGAAATTAAGTGCAGCTCATCTACAAGGGGAAAAAGTAAAAAAGAAATTAATAGAAACTGTCCTTGAGGAATCCTAGACAGATTTACATCAGTCATATCGTACCCTGGTCTGGCCCTCACTTCTCCTACTTACCCTGCATCAGCTCACTACAAGTCACATCACTGAACCAGGCATGGTGGCACACGCGTTCAATCCCAGCACTTGGGAGGCAGAGGCAGGTGGATCGCTGTGAGTTCAAGGCCAGCCTGGTCTACAAAGTAAGTCCAGTACAGCCACGGATACACAGAGAAATCCTGTCCCATTGTGCATGTCATACAGAGAAGCCTGAATATTAGACTTTTCAGCAACACTAAGAAACTTGAAGAAAAATGGAAATTCAGATTTTCATTTTGGATGTATAACTGAGATTATAGAAGCAAAAACAGAGAACTAGAAAAGGAAAGGAGAAGATACCAGTGTAGATGGTCATTACAGTTACACTCAATATGGCAAGATCAGATGAAGGGCAAGGCAGCAATAAGAGTGAGGAAGAGATGACCCTAGATGAAAACAAAAGGCTCTGGAGATATAGATGGGGTGGGGTGAGACTGAGGCATCTTGGATGACTTCCAGTTTTTAGGTCTTGAGTTACGGGATAGATGAAAATGGCAGTCAACTGAGACAGGTATAGGTTAGTTGCTTGCTATTTTAATTTTTTTTCTCTTGAGGAACAAGGAAAGTAATGTACGCAGTTGGGTCATATTAGGTTTTAGGTAATCATAGAAGAGGTTAGAACTAGAGAGAAATTTTAGTAATTAACAAATTGGTCTATGAAAGCAGATGGAAACATAGGGAAATGTGTGAAGTGAGCAGAGCAACAGAGCAAGGGTGGAAAGAGTCAGGTCACAGTGCTGAAAGGAACAAGATGGAACAAGCAGGAAAACATCTGACTTTCAGACCGTCCTCGATACTGCTAAACACAACTGACATGGCTGCATTTTCAGCACTCATTACATGTGAGGCCCTGTGCTGGTGGTTTATAACATACCTCATGTGATCATTATCCATAGGCTAAGTTAATGAGACTCAAGTCATGGAAGTCTTGTAACTTACCAAGGTCAGGAGGTAAATTGGCAGAATTCAAATCTGAACTCCACGGGTTACAATGCCCGGGCTCTTAACTCCTCTAAAGCAAGAGTTCCTCAGGGTGTATGTACTTAATCCCATCAGGACAAGGACAGCTATATGAAGCACTTGTAAGCATAGTGAAAGGCCTGTACACTGAATGTCTAAATAGTAAATATGGGGTCATATGTGATCACTTCTCAGCAAGTCAGTGATTTTCTTCACAACCACAATGGCTGCTCATAAAGACAATGAACTGCAGCGCAGGGCAGTCTGTTCCCCTAGCTCCTGCACTGTGACGATAACACAAAGTGAATGTCCTAGTTAGTGTTCCTAAGGAAAACTACATGCCTCAGCCATGGGTCCTTACACTGACTCAGCTTCTCATGAATCTTCTATTGATCCCAAGGAGAACTGGAGAGAGGTGCACAGTTTGGCATCAAACTACACAAACATGGAGGAAGTCACTAAACGCACATTTTACAGAAGGAGGGGTTATTTTAGATGATAATTTGTGTTCTGTTTTAAGAACAGAATGAGAAAGGTACATCCCCAGTACAAAAGCTTCTACTTCACTATTTCCCTCCAGAGGACGAAGTAGCATCACTTACCATTGGGTGGATAAAAGACTGCATATTCTTCTAATCCTAGTTTTCCTGAGAGAGAGAGAGAGTCATACAGTTAGTAAAATAAAGTTTCAAAAACCAATATTCTGAGAACGTCCTAATAAGTGTTGAATAATGAATGGAATTTTAAAATAACCATAGTCTAACTTTATTTCATTCCATGATATGGAATTAGTTGAAAATCTGTCAGTCGATCATCTGATACCAGCAAAGCCTTCTAGGAATTAAACTCAATAATATTGATTAAACAATGCTTTCAAATTTCCTTAAGCACTGGAGAATAATTTATAAGTATAAAATTGAATTTCTAAATTTAACAACCCTGTTCATTAAAGCAAGTCTTGCCATATCCCATTAGCTTATGTTTTTAGAAAATGTGCTGAAAAGTTAAAAATTAAATATCTTGAACTATGTAACAGTCACATATATCCTGACTCCCAGCGTAGTTTATATGACCAGAGAAAAAGTATAAACATTTGAAAACAGAATTGTTCTAGGAAAGTAGATTCTCTATAATGTTCAACAGTTTCTCACTTTTCCCATCTTTCACTGAATAACTTTAGGTGGTGTACTTCATAATTTTATGTCAACTTGACACAAGCTATAGTCATCTGAAAGGATCAAACCTCAACTGAGAAACATGCCTCCGCAAGACCAAGTTGTAAACAGACCAGCCTTAGTGATTGATGGGAGAGGGCCCCGCCCATTGTGGTCCTGGGTTCTATAGGAAAGCAGGCTGAGCAAGCCATGGGAGCAAGCCAGTAAGCAGCACCCTCCATGGCCTCTGCATCAGCTCCTGCCTCCAGGCTCCTGCCCTGTTTGAGTTCCTGTCCTGACTTCTTTCAGAATAAACCCTTTCCTCCCCAACTTGGTTTTGCCAGGGTGTTTTATCGCAGGGACGGGAACCTTAACTAAGACAGGTGGCTTTCATCTTAACAGTTTTCTTATCAACTCTGAATTATTAAAAACACATTCGTTCTTGCATTGGGATTTAAATTAAAATTCACTATTAAGGCTTTTTTTTTTTAATTGAGTGTAAGGCAGAGAGAAGACAGGAGTAAAAAGTAAAACCTTAGGCTAAGGTGAAAACACACAGGGTTGATCTTTGTATGAGGAAATAATAGAATGACAAAAAACAGACACACAATTGATCACAGCAGTAGATACCAAGACAAGCTCAGCAAAAAAGGGTACAGTCCCCACCCATGTGGCTTATAATCCAGGCCAAACCACAAAATAATAGAATATGTTTGCTGACTTCTTCTAAATGGGCTTTAAGGGGAGGGAAATTGATGATAGGCTGGTAGACATGACACATAGGCTAGTTCATCAAAGGCCTATAGACTGCGGTGATGGAGTGTGAAGCTTTTCATGCACTAGAGCTATGTAGGGGGCTGGAATGAGTATAGTTCATTATGACATAAGCAGTGAAGGAAAGAAACTAGGTTAAGATGGTGTGGGCAGATGGAGGGTCTTAAAAATCATAGCTTGTTTTTGCCCATTGGGTGATTTTACCATCACTCTGTGCAGGATGAGATATAGGGATATGTGTAGTGTATATATATATATATATATATATATATATTTTTTTTTTTTTTCAGTGTGTGTGTGTATGTGTGTGTGTGTGTGTGTGTGTGTGTGTGTGTGTGTGTGTGTGTTTGCATGCAGAGGCCAGAGGTCAAAGTCAGCTGTCTTCCTAGATCATCCTCCACTTTATTTTCTAATGACTCAGCTAGGATGGCTAGCCAATGAGCATCTGGACCCAATCGTCTCTGTACTCCAGTGCTAGGGTTATAGGCACACTGCTCTGTTTTTCCCTATTTGCCCCCAGATTTTCAACAGCAGAAAACAAAGGTTGCTAACTATGTGCAGATTTATCTGGAAACTAAAATCACCTGTGAGAAATTTTACTGGGGACCTTAGTCAGGTCCTTGTGTTTGCAACCCAAGCACTGTACTGAGCGAGCCATTTTCCCATCCCAACAATCTCTTTAGATAAAGAGAAAAGGAAGTTCTTATGTCTTCATTTCAGAGGCAAAGCAGCCCCTTTAGGGGAGGGAGCCTGACTCCAACATGAGACGATGTGGTCTATCCTAGGGCAAGAGACTTGGAACAACCAGGCAGCAATGGTTTCTTTCTTCATGGAAGCAGCAGAATGGTCACCCACAAACACACAACAGAGCCATGAGATTTTAGTGCCGAGTGTTTATCACTAGTGAAAAGAAGAGAAGGGCTGAAGTTAGCTCAGTCTTCAGGTGATGGCAGGACACATGACACATGGTGACATGGATATGTTGAGGCAGCCAATGTTAGAGAGAACACTAGAATAGAAATTAGAGTGGTAATACAGCACGTACCTCAGAGCATAATTTTAAGTTCAGCAGAAAAACTGAAAAGAAAAATCTTTGTGATGAGTTCATGGGTAGTGAGAAGAAGAAAAAAATGACAGATTTGGAACAAGTGGGACAGAAGAGGCAGGAGATGGCAAGAACCAAAAAGGTAACCAAAATGCCATCTCTGTCACCACTGGAGGGTGGTCTGTGATCTGCTGTAGTCCTATATACATTGGACATGTTACATGAAGATAAAGCAACCCATGGCTAAGATTTCATGGTAAAGTTATTGCTAGAACTCAACCTGGTCCTTGAGAACTTACACAGATTGGGAACTCACATTGAAAGGAAAAGACAGTCATTACTATTGCAGAGAAATTAGAAATAATTTTCAGTTTAAAAACTGGAAATACTAATATAAGATATAAAATATTCAAACATTCTTACAATGATTATGGAATTTTTATTCTTGGAATTATTATAAATCTTTAGTAATTTCTCTTTAGAATTATTAAAATATTACCTCTGATGTATGATTTCGGAGGTGAAGCACTGTTGTATGCAAAGTGACCCAGTACAGACGTATCTCGTGAAAAACAAAGTAATACCTGAATATAAATGGGAAAATAAACAATGAGCATGGCTATTGAACAACTGATAGTAATTAAATTAATTATAATTTCCACTTTCCTGGCAGAGTTGCCTTATCTTGCTGCACTGGAAGAGGAGGCACTTATTCCTGATGTGGCTTTAAGTGCCAGAGTGGGTTGGTACTGGGTGGAGGGAGGGAATAGGGAAAGTGGTTGGGAGGGTGGGACTGGGAAGAGGAGAGGAGGGGGATGGGGATTGGAACGTAAATTAAATTTTTTTTTTAATGAAACTAATTATATTTTCACAAGGAGGAGGAACTGGAATGGGATTGCTCAAGTTCAGTGCTGCGTTTTGCAATGGGAAGTGCGCCCTCTATCGGTACATTTTCATTAAGTGTTCACAGAGGGACTCCATGTGAAGGCAGAGTTCTCATAAATTTTCCTATTTGCTTCCCAGACTTTGAACAGCAAAAAAGGAAAGCTGTTAACTATGTGCTCATTTTCCTGTGTTTTATCTGGAAACTAAAATCAACTGTGAGAATCTTAACAGATGAAAACTACATCAGGGTACCACTGCGTGTAGGAATTGGAACCAGATTTAATTGGTGTGTAACAAACAATTGGGCATGTCAAGAATGAGGAGAGGGCTTCTATTCCCAGAAAGGATGTCAGCAGCAAAGAAAGCCTTTCCCCATACAAGTAGAAGCTGGCTGTCCCAGCCAGCAGGGGCACATGGCAACTCCATCAAGAGCTAAAATAGAGAGGGTGCAATCAGGACCAAGGCTTTCCAATAGAAGAAACTGAATTGCTGAAACTAGCATGACAATGGGGAGGCATGAGTCCAGTTCCCAAGACGATGAAAGGACATTTAGAAGACCTGAGGTTCTAAGGAATTAAAAAGAACTCAGAATGACTGCAAAAAGAAAAATGGGCACAGAATGAGGGATGGATTAGAAACCTTTTGTATCAGGGCTCTGATGCATTTACATCTAATTTTGCTGAACTTTAAACTGTAGCTCTGCAGTTTACTAAGTGGATGGCAAGGGTAAGTGCCTAAACTTCTAAGAATTTGTGTCCTTATATGCAAAATGAATATAATACCAATGCTTACATCAAAATGTATTGTGGGGCTTAATTGGCATACAGGAAGAGTTTAGAATAGCACCTGGGTATGTCATACTAAATAAAAATGTTACGCACAGTTGTTACTACATTGCTATTAATTTACTATATTCTGTTATTCTAGGTTCTTAATACATTTAATTTGGGATTTGTTTATTTATATGGCTCAACTATTTGTTTCTTCAACTTAAAACTTTGTATATCTCCATTTCTGGAGAATACCCCAGTATTGTGGTTTTGAATGATCACCACTTTTCTCTACTTACTTTTATAGAACTTCTATAATTATGACCTACATTTATTCAACCTGCTGTCCTTTTAAGTTATGTTTATCACTTTGAACTCCACTTCGGAGGACATCCACAGATTTCTAAAAATCAGTTGGCCAACTGTCTTCTTTAGTTCTTACTACACACCAAGCACAGATCTCAGGGTGATGTAGGGGGGCATATCAGAAGAAAGACATGCAAACAAGGCCCGGAGCTCAGTTATGGTGAAGGGAGGTAATGGGCCCCAAGTGTGGTGAGCAACTACATCAATTAGTGCATAGGCAGCAAGCGCTATAGGAACAAGATAAAGGAGGCCCAGAGAAGAAGGGCTTGCTATTCTGTCGAAAGCGGTTACTGTGAAGGGGTCCTCCAGTCAAACACTTGAAAAGGGTTGAGAAACTTAGTGTGTGGCTAACTGGAGAAAAGCATCCTGGGAGAGAGAGGCAGAAGTTGGAACTTAGTTGAGAGAGGAGGCTCAGGGCTGCAGATGTGGCAGATGTGGAGCACAGATGCCACACGGGAGGAGCAGCTGCCTTTGCATCAATGGGGACACACATAGCACTGACAGTAAGTAACACTAACTGCTAATACATTAAGACATCAATGCTGTTAGTTTGTAGACACTGTTGTGCAGAGAAACACATTTCCTTTCTAGGATAAAATGGTATAAATGGACATTAGGTTGTAAATATTAACAACGTAATCACTTAACATCACTAGTTACACACTTAGGAATGGTTAAGGTAGCAAATTTCATGTATTGTTTTGTTTTTAACCACAGTTGAAAGATATTTTATTTTATTTTGGGGGGTTTTCTTTCTTTTTTTATTAAATACTTTATTTTTTTTCTTCAAGTTACATCTCAGTCACAAACCCTTCCCTATTCCCCCTTCTTGTCCTGCCCTTCCACCCTCTTCCTCCCAACAGCTTCCCCTTTCAGTCCAACAAATGGTTCCTTCTCTTATAACAGTAAATACTATACAAAACAACAGAAATAAATATGCCACATTTATGAGAGTTAAATGGCCCAGTATACCTTCCCAATGTCCAGTTCATACATATTTGGCCCCTGACTTTAACATTCTACCATCTAACCATCTCCATGAGTTTAAAGTTCTATAACTGACTCAGCTTTCATACTAACTTGCATCACTATTATAACCATCTTCTTAGATCTAGAACGCCCTCTTGATTCCTAAACAACTCAAAATTTAACTATGAGACTCTAGCTGTCTATTCTTCAACCACCTCAGAGACCTGAGAGGGATAAATATATCTGATTATATAGGAAGTGCAGGGCCTGCAGCTTCCAAAACTAAGAAATGACATATCAGTGGCTGCCTGGACAGTTCCCATTTTCTCTCCATACATTCCAGCATCAGTCTTCAGCCTTTGTTAGCTACTATGACAGTCTATCACAGATATTCTCTAAGCTACTCAGTAATCAAGTTGTTAAGAGACAAGCAACATTTGCTTATCTAAATACAAGAGATGGATAGGGCATCTTCAAAAACCCCAAGAGATCTGCAGAATATGGCATTCAAAAATGTTGTCTTAAATTAAGATTTTTTTTGATATCGAGACATATCAGCTCCTGACAGCACCCCCTATTCTACTCCAAGTAGAAGATAAGCATTGAAGAATCTCCAGTGTGAGATGGTTGAATTAGTGGCAAGCCTATCTCTTGGCATGAAAAAACCCCTTGCTTCAACTACAGACAGACTGCTGTCCAAAAAGGACAAAACTTGGTAGCAGGGAAGTCGACAGCCTAGCTCTGCCAAGACAGGGTAGGTAAGTCCTTCATAATCCCTGCTCTACAATAAATGTCTGTCAGAGAAAGAGAAAGATATTTTATTAAACCTAGCTCAGAAAGAATTTTGGCATGTACTGAGAACATTTTCAGTTTGACCTATTAATATGGATATTTTCCAATAACCAGGCAAAATCATTGGGCTCTAAACAATCATAAAGTCATAAAATGTAATCGAACCAGTATATAACATTGATCTCATGTCTTTGCATGTTGCATGTCTTCTCATTTTTTGAAATTATCATATGATTACAACATTCTCTTCTTTCCTTTTCTTTCTTCAACCCCTCCCAGATAACCCCTCATCTTATTTCATTCAAATTCATGGCCTCTTTCTTTTTGACTGTTGTTAGCTGTGTGTGTGTGTGTTTTCTTAAATACATAAATACAACACACTCAGTCCATATCATGTTACTTATGCATATGTTTCCAGGGCTGACCATTTCGTACTGGATCACCAAGTGGCATGCTTTTCCCTAAAGAAGAATATTTCCGATCTCAGGTCAGTTCCACCAGGGGCTTGTGGACCCTGTGTCTTAAGTGCATGGTGTCTTTAGCAATAGGGACTTACTTTCACTTTGGGGGGGACAACCAAGGGAAATATTAATAGCCTATAATATGTTGGGAGTCTCTTAGACAACTCCTGCACCTACAACTTGGGGATCATTTTGAAGAGGAGGTAGAAAGATCAGAAGAGAAGAGCAGAAAGTTTAATGTGAGACTGTGTCTCCCAGAACTGTCCAAAGCTACGCCATCAAATTTTAGCAATATGGCTGCTAAACATGACCTGAACAAGGAAGGGACCAAGAGACATGCAAATGTGGAAGGAGAAAAACTCATGAGACCTCAACCCTACATAAAGAACTACAAACTAAGGAACGCTGAAAGCTGGAGAAATAGTCGTCCCTATGCAAGAGCACAATGACTGGCTACCTAATATCGAATGGTCACCTCGGAAAACATAAATGCGAGTAACATTATATGAACTGAGGGGTGGTTTTTATGCATTTCAGAATATTTAAATGTAGTTGAAAGTTAAATACTTGTAGAGAAAAGGCCGTGAATTGAAAGAGAGCAAGTTGTGGGGAGGCCATGGACGGACAAAGCAGAAGGCAGAATGATATAATTATAATCTCAAATTATTTTTAATCAGTCTGATAGATGCATTAAATTGACAATCTCCAAATGGCAAAATTATCCAGGATTATACGACTGGACTCAACATTGTCATAAGGCTCTTTCTAGGTGAGACAGAGAGGCAATGAGGTCAGAGTGAGATGCTCTCTATCTGTTGGCTTCAAAATGAGGAAAGCAGCTGTGAGACAAAGAATAATAGTGCATTCTAGAAGAGGAGAAAGACAGAGCACCCAGAGATAACAGCCCTGTGAATATCATGAATATAGCCCAATAAAACTATTCCGATTTCTGTGTTTTAGAACCTCAAGAGGATGTATTTACTGTAAACCAGTGAATTGTAATAGTGCGTTCCAGTCACAGCAACAAGCTAATACAAATAATAATAATCCAATACAATAAATATATCTAAGTAAAGGAAAAACACCCAAATATAAACTGTAATGATCTCTCATTGCCTCAGAGAGGAGAATCCTAAGGAAATGTCTATATCAATGTCCCCTCAGTTTAGCAGGCTGTGGTAGCACAGTAACTTTATAAGAAGCTCTGTGATTAAGTATATCCCCATAGAGGTCCTGCTGCCTGCAGCCTCAGAGAAGGCAAGACATCTGAGACTTCTCTAAGAAGAATACTGGGACTGTAAAGAGAACACCAGAGGTAGTGTGTTAGACAGTATGTACCGGAGCAACCCTGGAATACAAGCATGGAGCTGCCAGCTCCTACTCTAGTCTAAGTACATTTGACTCTGATTGCTTTATCTGTAAGGAGATGACAGGCTCATCAGAGATCTGCTAGGTTATACACTCAGAAGTGGGCGATCACTTACAAATTAAGAAAAAAATTAAATGTACTAGGTGAGATTACTTACAGTAGGGAATAATTATAATTATTAAGAAGAATTATAAGAAACTGGATGCTAAGTGAACTGTGGGTTGATACTTCAGAATTAGACCAAGAATGCTTGCAAAAGATATACTTGAACTGAATGCTTTCTTAAATATATCAAAGTATATTTGTTACAAAATTTTCCAAGAAAGAAGTTGTTTGTGTAATGAAAACCACAAAAGGAATTGTGGACATCAACTGGACAACATCTTTAATATTTAAGTGCTATACACTTTTCTCCAAGCTAGTGAAGAAGTGATAAAATTTCAAGAATGGCTTTGAAAGTACTCTTCCCTGATTTAGTTTTTCATAAATTAAAGGACAACTTGGCTTACTAAGTTTTGGAAATGGATGGGACTGGCTTGGAGTCCTTGTAGTTGTATGAACTTGGGATCTTCTTTTTTTTTTTTTTTTTTTTTTTAATCTGCAAACAGAGAATAAAGTTGCTTGTAGAGCTGCCAGGCATGCCTGTAGTTCCAGCACTTGAGGTCAGGCTGAGGCAGGAGGATCACTAGTTTCAGGACAGCATGTGCTACATAGCAAGACCCTATTTCAAAAATCAAACCCAGACTGACCTCCATAGTGGTTGCACAAGCCTGCACTCCCACCAGCAATGGAGTAGGGTACCCCTTTCTCCACACCCTCGCCAGCATGTGCTGTCATTTGAGTTTTTGATCTTAGCCATTCTGACAGGTGTGAGATGGAATCTCAGAGTCGTCTTGAGTTGCATTTCTCTGATGATTAAGGATGTTGAGCATTTCTTCAAGTGTTTCTCAACCATTAGGGATTCCTCCTTTGTGAATTCTCTATTTAGCTCTGTCCCCCATTTTTTGATTGGATTATTTGGTTTCTTGGCATGTAATTTCTTGAGTTCTTTGTAGATTTTGGATATTAGCCCTCTGTCAGATGTGGGGTTGGTGAAGATTTTCTCCCAGTCTGTAGGCTGCCGTTTTGTTCGAATGACAGTGTCCTTTGCCTTACAGAAGCTTTTCAGTTTCATGAGGTCCCACTTATTGATTGTTGATCTCAAGTCCTGAGCTGTTGGTGTTCTGTTCAGGAAGTTGTCGCCTGTGCCAATCATTTCGAGGGTTTCTCCCACTTTTTCTTCTAGTAGATTTAGTGTGACCGGCCTTATGATAAGGTCTTTGATCCACTTGGACTTAAGTTTTGTACAGGGTGATAAGTATGGGTCTAATTTCATTCTTTTACAAATGGACATCCAGTTGGACCAGCACCATTTGTTGAAGATGCTGTCCTTCTTCCATTGTGCTGTTTTGGCTTCTTTGTCAAAAATTAGGTGGCCATAAGTGTGTGGGTCTATTTCTGGATCTTCAATTCGATTCCATTGATCTACTGGTCTGTTTCTATACCAATACCATGCTGTTTTTACAACTATTGCTGTGTAATACAGCTTGAAATCTGGGATGGTAATACCTCCAGATGTTTTTTTATTGTACAGGATTGATTTAGCTATTCTGGGCTTTTTGTTGTTCCATATGAAATTGAGGCTAGTTCTTTCCAAGTCTATAAAAAATTGTGTTGGTATTTTGATAGGAATTGCATTGAATCCAAATGGATGGAACTAGAAAAGCTCATCCTGAATGAACTAACCCAGACTCAGAAGGACACATATGGCATCTATTCACTTATAGTAGGATTTTAGCTATATAGTAGAAGGTATCGATACTACAACTAACACACCAAAGGGAACTTTGACATAGACTTCTTATTTTTAATTTTTATTCTTTATCTATTTTTATATATTAGTTATATTTTTTTCTATTTTTTAGTCTTTTTTATCTATTGTATGCTTATTGGTTTGTTTGTTTAGTAGTTCTCTCTCCCGGGCAACGAGACACTTTTCACTGATGGTACTGCTTTGTAGATCCCCAATGAATGAAGAGGCTCTTGGCCCTCATACAACCTCTCAACTGACATGAGGGACTGTTATATAAGGACACCCCACCCCAGAGAAATGGGATGGAAGGGTTAGGAGGTAAAGAAAAAAAATGAAATGTGATGTTTTGGCCTTTTACTACTAATTGTCATAAACTCTTTAGGGTATTTAAGAAATGCAAATTAATGGTTATGCAAGCTGGTCATTCAGTTGGGTACTATGACAGCCTATTATAGTTACTTTCTAAGCTAATCAGAAATAAACCGGCAAGAGACAAGCAACATCTGCTTACCCTAATATAAGAGATAGATAGGGCCTCTTCAAAAACCTCAAGAGATCTGCAGAATATGGCATTCAAAGATGTTTTCGTAACTTTAGATTTTTGTATATCAAGACATATCAACTCCTGACAGCACCCCCTATTCTCCTCCAAGTAGAAGATGAGCATCGAAGAATCTCCAGTGGGAGATGATTGAATTAGTCGCAAGCCTGTCTCTTGGTAGGAAAAGCCCCTCGCCCCAACTGTAGACAGAATGCTGTCCAAAAAGGACAAAACCTGGAAGCAGGTAAGTCGACAGCCTAGCTCTGCCAAGACAGGGTAGGTAAGTCCTTCATAACCCCTGCTCTACAATCAATGTCTGTCAGAGAAACGGGGCCAAATGACTGAAGAGTGATGCTGTAATGTATGGAGAGAAAATGGGAACTGTCCAGGCAGCCACAGGTATGTCATTTCTTAGTTTGGGAAGCTGCAGGCCCTGTACTTCCTATAAAATCGATATATTTATCCCTCTCAGGTCTCTGAGGTGGTTGAAGAAGAGATAGCTAGAGTCTCATAGTTAAATTTTGAGTTGTTTAGGAGTCAAGAGAGTGTTATAGATCTAAGAAGATACTTTTAAAATTGTGTTGCAAGTTAGTATGAATGCTGAGTCAGATATAGACCTTTAAACTCATGGAGATGTTTAGATAGTAGAATGTTAAAGTCAAGTACCAAATACATATGGACTGGTCATTGGGAATGTACGTTAAGCCATATAACCCTCATAATTGTGGCCTAATTACCTCTGTTGTACTGTATTGTATTTGTTATTATAAGAGAAAGAGCCATTTGTTGGACTGAAAGGGGAAACTGCAGGGGGAAATAAGATATACCTTAAACTTAAAAGAAAAAAAGGGAAGAGGATGGGGGGTTGAGGGTGGGAGGGTGGGACTGGAGGGGAATAGGGAGGGGACTGCGATTGAGATGTAACTTGAAGAAATAAAAAATAAAGGAAAAAAAAAAAGAAAATCCAAAAAAAAAAAACCAAACCCAATCAATGGAACATTTTATGGGTTTGTAAGAATTGTCTATCAAGAGAATTCTATGAAGACAATGAAGTAGGAATCACAAGCTATCTTCCTATGCAGACGACAACCGTGCTGGCAGACATGTCTGATGTAACTATCCGGGAAGCATGGAGTCTATCGGCATCTTAACCTTCATCAGTAAATTGTGGTTAATCTAGTCAATGCCAGCTCATAACATCTACCCATGCCCCAGTCCACAGTGCTGACAAGCAGCTGTGTATATGTTTTTAAGACTCTTTGTAAATAAAGCAAACAGTTACCAACAATAACCTCACCCAATACTTAATTTGCAAGTAACCAGATTTACGTTTTCTAGTTAAGCTTGCAGCCTTTTAAGTACATACCCTAGCAAATTCCAGCATGCCTGCCATTTCCTTAATGATAGAGGATTTCAACTCAGAATTCCATGTCAGGATGGGAGTTAACAGCTCCTTCCTTGCAGTTTTTCAGAGGTGCACACCATACTGGACACCTGCACCTTAACTGTTGATTACCACTTCTATCCAGAGAGGTGAGGAGGTGGACAGTGGAGATGGAGGAAAAGGGTGGGTTATGCACACCTCCACGACTGCCAGCTCACCGCTCTCTAGCTGAACTGAAGGTGTAGGGATTTACAGGGATAATTACCCTATCCCTGCTTCATTCTTCAGCCCTGCTGTTAGGAGACATGACATTATAGCAAACACGCCTAATTATGGAGAAAAATAGAAAGTCAACTTACACACCCAGCTAAAAGTATAGGCTCACAAAAGTGCTGTAAAGACCTTAATGCTATATCTCATGCTGATTTCAAAAACAACTTACCAAACATCAAAGAAACGAAAACAAAAATTCCATAGAATAAGAGAAAAAATATGGGCAGAGAGGTGAGGAGAGTGTAATTTTCAGAAATGCATTATTATATGCAAATGTCCATTTTTAAATAAAAATTATAAAGAATAAATACAAAGAAATAGGAAAGTATGGGCCATTAAAAAAAAGTCAAATGAAATTGTCCTTGAAAATATCTGATGGCAAATGTACTGGTTTGGGTGTTAGGACCAAGATCTCGAAGATGCTCACATAAAGAAATATGTGGAGCAAATAAACAATGACATTTCAACAAAACTGGAAACCCCAATCAAGAGACAACAAACTCAGAAAAACAACAACAAAACAAAAAGCTAACTTTGGAGGTAGACAATAACTGAAATGAAAATTCACTAGAAGGATGAGAGGCATACTGAACAGGCAGAGTATATTCACCAGAGTGGAGGATAAAGGAATGGAAATAAATGGGCTTTTGGAACAGGGGAAAAAAGGGGATTAAAGTGAACAGACATTGGAATCTACGACATCACACTGACTGCTGTATATGTTGTTGGTTGGGAGCCCAAAAGGAGGAGAGAGAAAAAAAAGAAGGAAAGATAGTGCTTGGGAAATAAGAGTTTAGGGATCCCAGACAAGACATTAGAGATGAGAACACAGTAGAAATCGGCAAAGCTAAATGAGAATGCCAGCAGGTAAAGCACAAGGAAGCTCATGAGCCGAGTATTCCAGAAGTCAGGTGAAGAAAGGAAACTGAAGAGTGCATGATCAGTTGTACACATAATCTCACAGTGGTCGTGACTACATGGTCAAGACCTGCATAAGATCAAGCCAGACAAAACCCCTGTATAGACAGGGAGGGTCTCATGAAGTCCTGCCCCCAACTGCTGAACTCTTGACAACTGATGACTGATAGGGGGGAAAGTCAGTTTTATCCGGGGATGTGACCTCTGACACGCTACAGGAGATGGTCCCCACCAATGCATACACAGGCAGTCCTAACTAGACTCAATGTTCTGTTGTTGATGTTGATTTTGTTATTGTTTTTCTAAAAAAGAGAGAAGAGCACAGGAAGTTGAGAGGGAAAAGTGAGGAGGATAGAGAGGAATTAGAGGGGAGGGAACAGGAATGTATATCTATATGCATGTATGAAATTCTCAAACAATAAAAATGTTTCTATTCTGTAGTCACTACTGAACTCTGCAATCCTAGAATTTAACTATTTTTGTGTAGAACTGAACATAAACCTATATTATACTTGTCAATTTCTATCTATATATTTATAATTCTCCCAATTTCCCCAAAGACATAAGCTTTAATAAATATTTTTTGCTAGCACCCAACAGTGTCTATATCAGAACCTTCAGTAGTTTGAGTAAGTGGATACATAAATAAAAAAATACCTAGAGGCTGAGGAGATGGCACAATAGAAAAAGTGTTTGCTATGTAATCGTGAGGACCAGAGTTCAGATCCCAACACCCACAGAAAGCGCTGGGTGGGTGTGGTGACCTGCTTGTAATTCTAGGACCAGCACTCGTAAAGGGGAGACAGGGATTCCCCAGATGAAGTTAGACTAACATATGGGCAAGCTCTGGGTTCCACTGAAAGATTCTTCCTCAATAAATAGTGGGAAAGCAACTGAGGAAGACTTCTGGTATCGATGATGGGCAGCTTCCACAAGCAGGCGCACGCACACACACACACACACCACACAGACACCAAACACACATGTGAACTTGCACACAGGTGCACATGTGTATGCAATCACGTGTGGACACACATATGCAAAGAAAAATTCCTGATTACCTTGGGGCCTTTCTTAAACCCCATTCAGTGACAGAACATGCTGTGAAACGCAGCATATTTTCCAGCTCTGCTACCCAGGACATGCCACATAGGATGAAGATTTACCATGTAACACAGAGTAAATCCTCCAGTCTTTATTATAGGATTCTTTCCTATGTATTTTCATGTACTTTGCACATGTTAACTTATATACATTGTGATAGTGACATGTAGTATGGGAACCTAAATGGTTCGGTTAAACCAACCAATTTACTTTTGTTGAATACAAGATAGTTTCTGATTGAACACATTTTTTTTTATAAATACTTTATTTTTTTTTCTTCAAGTTACATCTCAGTCACAAACCCCTCCCTATTCCCCCTTCCTATCCCGCCCTTCCACCCTCTTCCCCCCAGAAGTTTCCCCTTTCAGTCCAACAGATGGTTCCTTCTCTTAAAACAGTATTATACAAAACAATACATATAAATATGCCACATTTATGAGAGTTAAATGGCCCAGTATACCTTCCCAATGTCCAGTTTATACATATTTGGCCCTTGACTTTAACATTCTACTATCTAACCATCTCCATGAGTTTAAAGGTCTATATGTGACTCAACATTCATACTAACTTGCAACACACTTTTAAGAGTATCTTCTTAGATCTATAACACCCTCTTGATTCCTAAACAACTCAAAATTTAACTATGAGACTCTAGCTGTCTATTCTTCAACCACCTCAGAGACCTGAGAGGGATAAATATATTTGCTTATATAGGAAGTGCAGGGCCTGCAGCTTCCAAAACTAAGAAAGGACATACCAATGACTGCCTGGACAGTTCCCATTTTCTCTCCATACATTCCTGCATCAGTCTTCAGCCTTTGGGTCCTGTTTCTCTGACAGACATTTGTTGTAGAGCCGGGATATGAAGGACTTACCTACCCTGTCTTGGCAGAGTTAGGCTGTCGACTTCCCTGCTACCAAGTTTTGTCCTTTTTGGACAGCAGTCTGTCTGCAGTTGGTGCAAGGGGTTTTAAAACTCTGAGATAATCGAAAACTCGGTATCACTAAATATTTTTAAGAACTTTGTGAAGAATAAAAGCTAAAATTAAAAGGTTAGAAAGTTGATTTCTTACTGGAAGCGCTATCCCTGCAGCATTAGAGCTGCATCCTAAGACAGAGCTGCATCCTAAGACAGAGCTGCATCCTAAGACAGAGCTATATCCTAAGACACAGAGCTGCATCCTAAGACACAGAGCTGCATCCTAAGATGCAGTCTGTAGTCTAGTCACAAAATTAAATCAATTCACCCTAGCTGGGAGGAATGGGAGCCCTTAGTATGCCAGCAAAGCCAAATGTACTCTTATTATCATTAACAAGTTTCCTTACAGCAGCTATGTTACTAGACAACTGCCAACAGGAATATAATCAAAGATGAGAAAAGCTTTTCCCATCTTACTGTTTTCACTGACACACACATGTATGAATAAAAAATCTATAAAATTTTTCCTCAGGAAAAAGAACTCAATTTTCAATAGTAGACTGCTGATTTCAATGCAGTTGTGTGTGTTGCATGTGTATGTTTATAAATTTTTACTAATTCAGATTAATTCTAACATAATATATTGAAAACATTTTCATACATCTTATTTTAATCATGCTTTCCCTGCCCCAATTCCTCCTAGATCTTCCCCACCTTCTTCTCCACTGAACATTATGTTCTTGTCCTCTTTAAAAAAATCAAAATAAAAACATGCAAGCAAAACATTGATAAGACAAAAAGATAACCCAAAACAAAGCAAAATGAAACAAAACATCTACAAAAATACCATTGAGTTTGTTTTATATTGGCCAACTAATTCTGGGCATGGGGCCTGTCCTGGAGTGTGGTTTTAACGAGTGACAGTCCAATGGAGAAAAATTGATTTTCGCTTTGTCAGTGGGTATCAACTGCAGAGAGTTTCTTGCTTAGGGATGGGAGCCTTTGGTCACTTGTCCCTCTCAGTGCTGGACACCATCTGGCTTGCACCAATGCAGGCCTTGTATGTGCTGTCACAGTCTCTGTGAGTTCACATGTGTATCAGTCTTGTGTCTGGAAGATGTGGTGTCCTCGGGGTCATTCATTTCTGGATCTTAGAATCCTTCTACCTCTTCTCCCATGTAGCTCTGAGATTTGAGAGAAGGAGACTTAGGAATTCAGGAATGAGTGCCCCAAACTCTCTTACTTTCTGTTCACTGTCCAATTGCGGATCTTTGTGTTAGTTCCCATCCGCTGCAAGAAGAGCTTCTCTGATGACAGCCGAGGAAGGCAGTGACTGCAGCATGGTGGTTCTCAACATGTGGGCTGCGACTCCCACAGGTGTCGCATTACATTATTATTCATAACAGTAGCAATATTACAGTTATGAAGTAGCAACAAAATAATTCTATGATTGGGCATCACCACAACATGAGGAACTGTATTAAGAGTTGCAGCATTAGCGAGGTTAAGAACCACGGCTTTAGTAGAGTAAGTAGTAGGATTTCTCCTAGGTCCATGACCTATCTAGTTTCAGGTTCTTGGGCACTTTATCAGTGTCAGGTATGGGTTCCATTTCACAGAGTGAGCCTTAAATCCAATTTTTTAAAGGGGTTGGCTATCCTCATAACATTTGTGCCACTATTGCACCAGTATATCTTGGAGGTAAGTCACTGTTACAGGTTGAGACCTACACTGAAACCTCATATAGTTTATAGTTAGATGATATTGATAATTACCTTTCCCTTCCAGCTCTGTGCAGAGTAAAGTACCTTCCAGTGCCATGAATGTTAGTCAGTAGGAGTGAAGTTTCTAGTGAGGCATCAACTCAACTTCTCAGTGTTTGATGACATAAGTGTTGTCTTCAACAATAGTACCTTACCAATAGGTTGCAGAGAGTAACCAATAGCTTTGGCAATAGCCTGTGGTGTTTGGGGATTTCTATAGGAACATTTTAACCAATAACTCAGCAAGATCTTGACACTGGAGGTTCTATATGGGCCATAAGATGTCTATTTGAGGCATTCTCTCTCTATTATTTGGTGATGGCATTTCATATATGTATATATTTAGGAAGCTTCTACGATAGTAGGTGTCCATATGGTTTTTCAAATAGCCCTTAGTGTTAGTTGCCCCTCCCTTTATTTCTTCCTTTATCTATCTCCCATCTCCATCCCTATTTAATCTCCAATTCTAGTTTTCCCTCTGTCCATAACACTATATCCTATTTACTATTCCATCAGAAATTTTCTCAATAATACTATATTTATTCTACTTCCCATTCCTTGGGAGATCTCCCCCCCCGCCCCACTCCCTTACGAGGTACCTAACTCTGTGATTATCTGGACTGTAGCACACATGTCAAGGGCTTAAAAGTTAACATCCACTTTGAGAGAAAACATATATTTGTCTTTTGGGATCTGGGTTACCTCATTTGGGTGATTTTTTTTTCCTAGCTATATCTATTCACCTGCTAATTTCATTCTTTGTAACAGCTAAATACTATTCTGTTGTGTAAACATACCACATTTTCATTATCTATTCATCAGTTGGTGGATATTTAGGGTGTTTCCAATTTCTGGCTATTATGGAAAAAGCATCAATAAACATGGATGAGCAACTATCTTTGAGTAGGATGAAGAGTCGTTTGGTTATTTGTCTAAGAATAGTACAGCTGGATCTTGATCAATTTCTATAGTGGTTGTACCAGTTTGCCCTCCCACCAGCAATGAATAATGTTCACCTTTTCCCACATCCTTGCCAGCATAAGCTGTCATTTGTTTTATTTCTGACCAGGGTAAAATAAAATCTCAAAACTGTTTTAACTTGCGTTTTCTTCATGGCTAAGGATGATGAACATTTCTTTAAGTGTTTCTCAGTCATTTGTGTTTCACCTTCTGAGAACTCTCTGCTTAGTTCTCTACCTCATTTTCAACTGGGTTATTTGTATTCTTAATGTTCAGGCTTTTTAACTCTTCATATATTTTAGATACCATCTCTCTATCCCATTCTGTAGGCTGCTTCTTCGCCCAAACAATGGAGTCCTTTGCCATACAGACACTTCAATGTCCTGAAGTCCCCCTTATTAACTGTTGGTCTCCGTGCTGTGCTATTGGTGTTCCACTTAGAATGCCCTTCCTGTGCCAGTGAGCTCAAGCCTATTCTCCCCTTTCTCTTCTACCAGATTCAGGGTGTCTGGTCTTATGCCAAGGTCCTTGATCCAACTGGAACAGAATTTTGTACAGGGTTACAAGTATGGATCTATTTTCTTTCATTTACATGCAGCCATCCAGTCTGATAAACACCATTTGCTGAATATACTGTATTTTCTCCGGTGTGTAATTTTTGGCTTCTCTATTAAAAAAACAAAAAAACAAAAAACAAAAACACATGTCCACAGATATATAGACTTATGTCTCTGTCTTCAATTCCATTCCATTGATCAATGTGTGAGGTAGTCTAAATGTTAATTAATCTGCTCCCAGAGACATAAGTGCACCAAGTGATGTTAATAAATGCTGCAGCCTGGATTGCATAGAAGAGAGGTAGGTGGGACTAAGTTGCACACAGGCTTAAGGAGCAGAGAGGATCATGGGAAGAAGAAGCCAGGCAGGAAGAAGGAGAGGACACGCCATGGTAAAGAGAAGAATCATATCTCCATGTGACCAGGAACATCAGCATAGCGTAGAGAATAACAGCTCAAGGGGACTTATGTATATATTGGGGTCCTGGGGTCCTATCTGGGGGTTAGAATTATAAGCTAGAGTAGATGGGCCAAGATTGCACAATCCAGGCTAAAGTTTATTAAAATCCATAAGGGTTAGGGTTAGGGTGTGTGGGTTAGAGTGTGTTAGGTTAGGGTTGGAGTGTGATCATTTATAATGGTGGGCTAAGGATTAACACCTCTGTCCAATTACATATAATATAAATACAAGTAAATAATTTAATAATTATTATTACAAATATGTCCGTCTTTATGCCAGTGCCATGTTGTTTTTATTATTTAAGCTCTGCAATACAACTTAAAATAAGTGAAAGTGATACCTCCAGAAGTTCTTTCTATTATTCAGGATTTTTTTGTGTGCTTTTTTTAGTGCGTATGTGTTTCCATATAAAGTTTAACATAGTTTGAACTGTGTTGGAATTTTGATGAGGACTGTGCTGAGCCTGTGGATTGCTTTTGTTATCATGGCTACTTTCACCATATTAATTTTATGATCCATGAGCGCAGGGGATCTTTCCATCTTCTGGTGTTTTAGTCAAATTTTTTCTCTTTTTTTAATTTATTTTTTATTTCTTCAAGTTACATCTCAATCACAGTCCCCTTCCTACTCCTCCATCCAGTCCCACACTTCCACCCTCTTCCCCCTCAATACCCCATCCTCTACCCTTTTTTTTTTCTTTTAGTTTAAGGTATATATTTTCCCCCCAACAGCTTCCCCTTTCAGTCCAACGAATGGTTCTTTCTCTTATAACAATAAATACAATACAAAACAACAGAAATAAATAGGCCACAATTATGAGAGTTATATGGCTTAGCATACATTCCCAATGGCCAGTCCATATGTATTTGGCACCTGACTTTAACATTCTACTATCTAACCATCTCCATGAGTTTAAAGTTCTATATCTAACTCAGCTTTCATACTAACTTGCCTCACAATTTTTAAAACATCTTCTGAGATCCAGAACACCCTCTTGACTACTAAACAACTCAAAATTTAACTGTGAGACTCTAGCTATCTATTCTTCAACCACCTCAGAGACCTGAGAGGGATAAATATATCTGATTATATAGGAAGTGCAGGGCCCGCAGCTTCCAAAACTAAGAAATGACATACCAGTGGCTGCCTGGACAGTTCCCATTTTCTCTCCATACATTACAGCATCAATCTTCAGCCGTTTGGCCCCGTTTCTCTGACAGACATTGATTGTAGAGCAGGAATTATGAAGGACTTGCCTACCCTGTCTTGGCAGAGCTAGGCTGTCGACTTACCTGCTTCCAAGTTTTGTCCTTTTTGGACAGCATTCTGTCTACAGTTGAAGCAAGGGGTTTTTCTTGCCAAGAGATAGGCTTGCCACTAATTCAACCATCTCACACTGGAGATTCTTCGAAGCTCATCTTCTACTTGGAGTAGAATAGGGGGTGCTGTCAGGAGCTGACATGTCTCGATATCAAAAAATCTTAAGTTAAGAAAACATCTTTGAATGCCATATTCTGCAGATCTCTTGAGGTTTTTGAAGATGCCCTATCTATCTCTTATATTTAGAAAAGCAACTGTTGCTTGTCTCTTAGCAACTTGATTTCTGATTAGCTTAGAAAATAACTGTGATAGACTGTCATAGTAACTAACAAAATGACATGCTTGCATGACTTTTGGTTTGCATTTCTTAATTATCCTAAACAGTTTATGACGGTTGGTAGCAAAAGGCCAAAACTTCACATTTCATTTTTAAGCATTACTAGGTACAATACCTTTAAGAAGCATTACCCTTAATTTTGTATCAATATACAAAGATCAATACCAATGTGGCCAAATATAATCTTAATTTTGTATCACTATACAAAGATCAATACCTATGTAGCCCAATACAATCTTAATTTTGCATCAATATACAAGGGTCAATACCATTGTGGCCAAATATAATCTTAATTTTGTATCAATATACAAAGATCAATACTGATCTAGTCCAATACAATCTTAATTTTGCATTAATATACAATGATCAATACCAATTTAGCCAAATATAATATTAACTTTGTATCAATATACAATGGTATAAGGGCATATTCAATAATCTGTCCCTTTTTCTGATCTTTCCTATACTATGTCTATGTCCCATTTTTTCTCAAATCTGTTCACTCCTACATAGGAGAGAAAGAAGGATACAGAAAAGAAAAAGAGAATTTTTTTCTTCAGTGTCTTAAAGTTTTTGTTATACAGATTTTTTGTGTGCTTGATTAATGTTAATTCAAGGGTTTTGTTGTTGTTGTTTTAGATAATTGTGAAAGGCACTGTTTCCCTGATTTATTTTTGTCATTTGTATGTAGAAAGGCTACTCATTTTTTGTGTGTTAATTTTGTATCCTGTTACTTTGCTAAAAAGGTGTTTATCAGCTGTACAAGTTTCCTGGTGGAGTTTTTGGGGTATAAAATCACATGATCTGCAAGTAGATTAATTTGTTTATAAAGTTTTAAATAATCAGACTAATTATAAAATAACTAAAATATCATCATGAAGAAAGTATTTATGAATAACCGACTATATAAAAATGTAATTGAGGGCTGGAGAGTTGGCTCAGCGGTTAAGAGCACTGGCTGCTCTTCCAGAGGTCATGAGTTCAATTCCCAGCAACCACATGGTGGCTCACAACCATCCATAATGAAATCTGGTGCCCTCTACTGGCCTGCAGATATACCTGCGGACAGAACACTGTATAAATAATAAATAAATTTTTTAAAAAAAAAGAATATTAATATTCTTTTAAAAAAAATGTAATTGAATAATTCTTCAAGAGAAACGTATGTGTTGTGATTATCCTTTCTTTATGCAATGAGGACAAAGATCCACACTGAGATTTACTTAGAAAAATGAATAAAGAAAATAGTGTATATATTCACAGCAGTGTATATATATATTCACATATATTCTTTCTTTAAAAAGAAAGAAATCTTGCCACAAGAGACAACACAGATGAACATGGAGGAAATTACTAATTGGGATAAGCCTATCGCAGAAAGACAAAGAAGGCAGGATCATATTGGTATGAGACTTCTAAACAATCAAATGTACAGCAGCAGAGATTAGACTGGTGGTTGCTAGGGCTCTGAGGGAGGGCACAGAGGGAGTTGATATTCAATGGGATAACATTTCAGTTATATAAAAGTTATCATAAATTTGTGACATAGGATGTGTAACACATGTAGTTAATAATAATCATTCAATAATCTTATTTAGTATTATTTCTAAAGTCCTAACATCAGCCACAATAGTCATGAGATGTGACTGGAAAAATTATGTAAAAACCTAAAAAGAATTAATTTGAACTAAAATATTGACTAAAATGGGAAATAGAAATAAAAAGCCATATTTAAAGTACTCCATATTGAATGTGACTGTAACATAAGAACTCTACAACAATTTCCAAATATACTGTATGTTCTTTCCCTGCCTCCTCTTCTACACTCTGGGCCCATCAAAGGAACTGTAGTTTATACAGGGTGGTGATCATAAAGAATCCCTAAAGATTGTTCTCATTTTCCTTAGAAAACATATCCACTGTTTGAAAATGATTCTGCTGTCTGACTTGTTCCCTTTCAAGTTATTTACAAATACGTGACTTATGTGTTAGAGAAAATGAATATGATGCTCTATGAGTTATTTCTAGGATTAACTGGAGACACTATTGTCCTTGTTCACTGACTCTGTTCAGCCAGTGAGATGCATATGTCACCTAGAAAGGTCTTGTTAGCAGCACCAATAGGTTATACAGTTGCAACTTAAAACTGATAATCTCTTCATTCCCCAGATGTTAGAGACTTGTCAAGTTTACATCCTCTGTAACCACTCGCGACTGAAACACAGAGTCAGAGACTGTAAACTGTGTCATTGCTGACTCTTTTTTTGATACGTGGTCATTTATATGCTCATAAGTTTGGCTTTATAACAGTTTTTAAATATGGTATGGTGTTCATGCATGTATGTGTATAGATGCATGTGGGGGTGTGTACATGTATACATGTATATGTGTTTCCATGTGTGTATGGCAATGCAAGGTTGATTTCTGAGTCTTCCTTGATAGCTCTTTACGTATTCCTTCAGGCAGGGTCTCTCACTTGAACCCAGCTAGAATACACCAGTTTGCCCCAGGAGTCCCCTGCCTGTGCCTTATGAAAAGTGGGGTTACTGGCAGAGCGCATGCCTGTTACCTCGAGCATTTACTTGGGTTCTGCAGATATCAACTCTAGCCCTGTGCTTGCATGCCATGCACTTCATTCAAACAGACATTGCCCAGGCCTTGTCATAACGGTTTTGTGTTTGTTACTAAAACAGCACAGAGAAACTGGAAACAACCCAGATGCCTTTCAACAAAAGAAAGGATAAAACAAACATAAAAACAAAAACCAATAAAAACCATGGTACATTTACACAATGGAATACTACTCAGCTATAAGAAACAAGGAAATCATGCAATTTGCAACCAAATGGATGAAACTAGAAAAGCTCATCCTGATTGAGCTAGCCAGACTCAGAAAGATACACATGGCATGTACTCACTTATAACTGGATTTTAGCCATATAGTACAGGATAACTATCCTACAACCCATAGACCCAAATGAACAGGATCCTAACATAACTATCCTTCAAGAAACTCCACCCAGCAGAGGATCAAAACAGATGCTGAGACACAACCAAACATTAGGGGGGCTCTGGGAGTCCTATATAAGAGAGGGAGGAGGAATAGAGACCTGGAGGGGTCAAGATCATCACATGAAGATCAGGAGAACAGAACCAAACAATCTAGACCCCTAGAGGCTTACAGAGACTGAAATACTAATCAAACAAAGAAAAACACATATATAGACTAGACCTAGGCCCCCCCTACACATATATAGATGACAGACAACTTGGTCTTCATACAGATCCCTTAGCAAGAGGAGGCGGGGGGTGGGGATGATGTCTGTCATTGACTCTGTTGCCTGTTCGTGGAAAACCTTGCCCTAACTAGAAAGAAAGTGCAAAGGTGGAACCAGGATGGGAGGAAGGAGAGGACTGAGATAGAGATGTAACTTCAATAAATAAATAAATGTTGGAAAAAAAAACAACAGAGAGAACCAAAATTTTTAGTAACCAGACAAATTTAGATGTTTCAAGGTTTTGTTTTGTTTTGTTTTTTGCTTCAAATTATATCTTTACTTTTATAACATTAACTACTCTATTTTCCTTAGGAATCAGCTTAGGTAAAGATCCATTATATCAGGAAATAAATCATAAGAGAAGGAAATCTAGAATTCTATGATGCTGGGGAAACTTCACCTACCTAGTAATATTAAAATATTAAAAATACTGAACTTGTGGTTATTTTTCAAATATACTGTTGAGCTACTCAGTGAATTTTTCATTTCAGTTATTTTATTTTTCAACTCTAGGATTTATCTTTTTTTGTCCCTTTTTCTTTACTGAACTTATCTAACTTGATGACATAAGTCTTCATACTTATTATTTAAGAAAGATTTCTTTTAATTCTTTGACATACTTTTAAAAAATATTTATTCTTTGACAGTTTTACTCATGTATACAATGTGTCTTGATTTCCTAAACTCTCCTGTCTCACTTAGTATTTCTGAAGGATGCTTTGAAGTTTGTGTCTGTCAGAATGATCAGAATAATCATGATTATCCACACTAATTTTAAAACAATCTTTTAAAATAATTCTAATAGAAAGTATCACATAAAATACATTCTCTGAACATCTTGGGATTGCTTAAGTATTAAGCTGACATCCAGTTTTAGAATTTGTACCAACAACAGTGGTAAAAAGCTGACCTGCCAGCCCATCCTGGCTGCAGCATATATAACCAGAAGGGGCAGCCCAGAAACTCACCTGGGAGTTTGGAGAATTTATTTAACTACAGAGTATGTTTTAAGTGTCATAACTTAGAGAACCTAAAACAAAGATACTGGATAATTTTTAAACTTACCTGATATAAATAATCTTCAAATACAAAGTAGTAATCATCATTGCTTGCTGTCAACTTCACATCCTGTAATTGAAAGTTACACAGCACTGAAAACTACTCAAATGAGTCTGCCTATAACTCTAAAGCATAAACGCAACATTTGGAAACAATATCATAATGAATTTTATATTTTATGTAATGTTGTTATAGAAATTTCCTAGCCAGATGTTATGCCTGCTACATATTTACTCAGCTAAAACATGTACCACGTTTTTTGATTCTAATTCCTTAAGGTTTCATTAAGAATTCTTTATGGCTTATTCAGTTAATCTCCTTTTAATGCTTTAAAGCTAGAAAAGAATAACAAACAGGACCATAGCCCAGCAGCAACTGTAACCCTTTCTCCCCAGCCATACTCCATCTTCGCTGTTCACATCCAGCATACTTAGCCTTCAAAATACCAACTATCGCCTGTGTGTTTGTCACTGGGTCCCTGAACATCACCACCTGCTCCTGGGAGGCTAATGACTGATTTTCTGACCCATGAACTCATCCTTCAGAGCTAGTTCATGACATCCCCTGGGTAAGATATTGATCCTTTTTTTTAGATACTTCTACGTGTACTTCCTGATCTGAGAATACTTAAAAGAAATTCTACTCTCCCAGTGAGACTTTGGGTTCTCTCAGTTCCAGTGTCTTGCCTTGTATACACTTAGCTCCATCATGAGGCCTGACACATAAGTGTCCAACATGTTTGATGAAAAATTCAAATGATATTAACAGAAACTAATTGCAGTTCCCTGTGATGCAATGCAAGGTATCATTACATGGGTGACCTCTCCAATAGCAAACAAGCAAAAGCTCAAAGAATAAAGCAAAACATTTCCACTCTTCCTAAACTGTGTCTGAACAGTTTTTATCGTGAAGTGAACATGCTGTGGTGTACTTCAGTGTGAAGAGCATGGACATTTCACCAGATCTAGGAGTTTAATTCAGTTACACTACTTCTAGCTGCAACTAGTAACTCCAAATCTAGAACTCTGTGCCTTGGTAAGTGACCCCTAAAAACCTGTGTGTTAAAGGCTTGACCCCCACTTCCTGTGCTCTTGAGAACTGCTAGAACTTTAAGTGCTTGTACCAGTCAGGGAAGTCCAGTTACTGAGAGGTGGCTCTGAAGGGGATATAGGCCCTGGCAACTTTCTCTCCCTTTCTTTGTACCCTTGCTGCCACAAGGCCAAGTGGCTTTGCTCTACCTTGACTCCTGCCATAAGGTACTAACTTGGCAGACCAAAAGCAATAAGGCTCCATTACCATAAACTGAGACTTCTAAACTCGACAGAAAAGTAAACCTTTCCTTCTTGAATGTTAGTTTCTCTTATACTACATCACTGTAATGACAGAAAGCTGAGTCTCCATGTCTGTAAATGGGTAGAATATTACGTATTTCAAAAGGTATGGTAAATTTTTCTCATAGCATCAGATTCTCAGACAGTACTTAGGAAACTGACCAAAAGCCCCTTCAGGTATACACTTAAATAAATACTCTGTACCTTGTATAAACAACCTCTACACCTGCTGAAGGATCGTGATACATTTGAACCTACCATATAATCAATTCAACAAGTACTGACTGGTTGATCATGATGAAAAACACCAAAATCAAAACACAAACAAAGAAAATGAAGACAATGTTTACCTTCAAGAAGTCTACTATAAGCTGAGCATGGATGGCTCACACCTTTAATCCCGGCACACAGGAGGGAGAGGCAGGAGGATTTCTGAGTTTGAGGCTAGCCTGACCTACAGAGTGAGTTCCAAGGCAGCCAGGACTACACAGAGAAACCCTGTCTCAAAAATAAATAAATAGATAGATAGCTAAATAAATAAATAAGTCTACCATACTGGCTGAAGAGATAGTTCAGTGGTTAAGAGCACTGGCTGCTCTTTCAGAGTCCTGAATTCAATTTACAGTATCCACATGGTGGTTCACAACCATCTATAACTGCACACCTATGGGATTTGTTGCCCTCTTCGGGTATGCAGATGTACACACAGACAAAGTGTGAATATACATTAAAAAAATAAATGTTAAAGAATAGAAAGAGAATAAGTTTACCAAATCAATGGCAAGAATAAGTATGTAGTAAAAAGATGGGAAGAGTCACAATGACAGGCTGTAACTATCCATGACTGTCCAGCTGAGACAGTCTAGAATATTCAACTAAGCAGCTGAACCAACAGTAATCAAGGCATTGATGGCACAAAGTCATGAATAGCTCTGCAGACAACTTGAAACTGTGGAGTACAGGGAAAGAAAGGGTCTTTCATCTGATTAGTGGTTCCATGGAGGAAGGGGAAGGGGAAGGGGAAAGTGAAGGTGAAGGGGAAAGTGAAGGTGGTACATTCTCAGCAAAGGAGATACTCTGGGCCAAATCTGGTTCTTGCGGGTAAAGATGACAAATTATGCATTACAAAGGCAGGAGGAGCACCAAAGTTAATCCTCGCCCAGAAGAATCTTACTTAATGTCATTTATCATTATTAGACATTAACTCAAGCTTTTTCCTTAAGGGTATGATAATGAACAATGACAAACATTTATATAACTGGCAGACCAGGGTAACTGGAACTAGAACTACAGACACAAGGTTAATTGTTGGGGAAGTGAGGAGAACCCAGTACAGACAGAAGAATCTAAGCGATCAGTTCAGGGAAGTTATTTGATATTGCTTCCCATACATTCCTTGAGCTACAATCATCCTGGAGGGAAATGTTTATATTTATAGGCTAACTCCTGGCACCAACTACTCAGTGTATCCCTACCATAAAACTTGACACACACTTGGTCAGATATTTAGAAGCTAAAGAAAACTATGTTTCAATGTGTCTGGAGAGATAGTTTAGTGGTGGAGCCCAGTACTGCTCTTGCAGAAGACCCAAGTTTCTCATGTCAGACAACTCACAAGTACCTGTAACTCTAGCTCCAGGGGCACCTGCACTCATGTGCACACACACTCCTACATAAGGACACATACACATAATTAAAAATATTACAAAAACATACAACTAAGCCCTACAGAATCGTGAGACAAATAGGATTAAAATTCTATATTCTTGTTTTAATTTTGGTTACTTTTCCATTTTCCTTATGTGAAGGATTAGAATTTAAGATGGCCAATGTTTTTTCTCTTCATGAAAACATGGAGGTGCTGGGAAAGGAAGACAAGAACAGTTCCCTAGGAAAGCACTGTGCACACCTCAGGCTTGGAAGGCACTGTCAACTCCAGAGGTGTCACGATCACTTCAGTTATTTCCTCCCTCCCTTGCCTTTTGGGTTTTTTGTTTTGTTTTTTAAGACAGGGTCTCATGAGGCACAGGTTGGTCTCAAACTCACTATGAAGCCAAGCATGACCTTGAACTCCTGATTCTCCTTCCTCTGCCTTTGGGGTGCAGGCATCTTAGATACGCACTAGCACACACAGCCACTCGAATGATTTTTCAAGTTTCGTATGCACTTTTACCCCCAGTTCAAGCCCTGCAGAGAGAAAATCCTTCATTTTAAATGTTATTAATGAAATGGAAAAACCATGGATTCTTCTACTTACTTTATAAATTAGACTGTCCACCAAAAGGTCATGTTGTATCACATTGGTCTTAAGCTGCTCATAATACAGGATGTCCTAAATTTAAAAGTAAAGTGCACAAAAATTTAATTTTTATAAGGTCAGCCTCAAACTTTAATAAGCAATAGTCAATAATAAAATTATAGCCATTAAGAGTTAGGGACTCTATTTTATTCATTTATTCCTTTATTCATTACTATATAATAAAAGCTAAGTAACAGTAGATGTTCAATAATATGCCTATTTCCATCACTGGTATGTAGTAGGTATTCAATGAATATTTGTTAAGCTGATTAACTGTAATGAGGAATATCTTATTCATGAGCTAGGTACATCTTATGATTCATTTAGCAATGTGGAATAGGTCAGTGAGAAAGAGCTATCTCCACGCACATTCGAAGAGCTTAGGCCCAGACAGAAAATCAACTCACTGTCCAAAGCTACAGACTGATCAGTGTAATGGTTCAAGGCTTTACAGCCAGGCAGGACTATTGGTTGGTTTCCCCTGGCAGCTTGTGAAGCACCTTTGAATATTGTGAAGCTGGTCCTTGGGAGAAAACTTTCAGGTCAGACCAGTTCAATGCCTCTAAGTCCTATATATCACAAATTTAGGATCATGTCTCTATAAGTGGAGACTCAGGCTGTTTCTAAACAGTTTGTCCCTCTACATAATGCTGCAATAAATCCCTTCTTGCACTATGGTTTTCTGTCTGCAGGGTAACTTGGCAAAGCAGACCTGTAGGATAAAAACACACCTTAAGTCAGGATATGGACTGCCTGCTACTTTCCAAGAACAATACAAGTTCAAACATCCCCCAGCAAAATGAGGTAACGTTTTATCTACACCTTTACCTCTATAAACTGTCACAAATAAGAAATGGTATCTCACTGTTGTGGTCATTTGTGCTTTTTCAATCAACTACCTAATGAACGTCCCCTGTGTTTCCTGATCACTTGGACTTCCACAGCAGGGGTTCCCCTCACAGGATTATCTGGCTGTCCAGCAGGTGGTCCTTATCTCTGTGAGGCTCTTCACATAGAAGGAGAATTAACCTCTTGCCATTGTGTTGCCAGCACTTTTCTTCAAATTAACATGTTGCTTGAATTTTATGATAAATGTTGGCAGCTCCTTTCTTTACAGTTTTGGGTTTTCTGGCCTTAGGAAAGGCTTCCATACCACATGTTTATACAAGTAGTTTTGAAAAGCTGATAATTTTTCACTCAAATATCTGTAAGGCTCCTCAAATTATTATTGTGTCTGGTATCAAAAGGTCTTACTGTTTTCTACCAGGGTAACAATCAATTACCAGCATCAGCATTCCCAACTGAAGTAAAATTACAGAGTAAGAGCTATTTATTAATTCACCATCCTGTTTTATTTAATAACGGATTTGGTTATTCTTAGACATGTAACCTCCATAAAAACCTTACCATAACTACACCTGGTTAAAAATAAAAGGCATTGTTCCATATGTGGGGGCACTCCACACCAGAGTAGGATAGGTGGGAGAAGGGGTAGAGGGTGGGAGTATGGGAATGAGAGAGGTGGAGGGAAGGGGCTGTGATGGAAATGTAACTTGAAGTAATATAAATAAACATTTTTTAAAAAGGTATTGTTCCAAATATTTGTTTTGAAAAAAGTGATGTTTTATGATGTTAAGGCATCCCATCCAAGAATATGACAGAGATCTTAGTATTTGTAAGGCAAATTCACAAGCTTCTGTGGGCTTCAGAAAAATGATAACATCTTTTTTGTAGGGTTGGTGTGAGAGAAAAATGGATACATACAATAACCTCAAAATAGTGTCTGGCAGATTTTCTGAGAGTCAGATGTTATTGTTCTCTGTCTTTTGTGTGCATTTCCTTCATATGGCCTCTGTGGCCTTCCTGCCCTCTTGACATTAAATGTTTTCATGTTTCTGGTATTATAAGCTAGGTTTTTTTCACTTTTGTATTTCAAGTTGTTATTGATAATAAGGATAAAAGCAATTGATTTTGAATATTTAAATACCTTACTAAAATATTTTCATTATAGCAATGTTTTAGTTTTCTAGGTACTTAACCATAATCATAATCATCTCTAAAGAACATGATTATGTGTCCTTTTTTCCCCAATCATGACCCAGTTCATTTCCCTATCTTACAACACTGGCTAGAGCCTTAAAGATGATGCTGCATAGCAGTGCTAACACTGCAGCTTTATCCTAATCCTTACAAGAAGAATCTTAGAATTGCTCTTCAGCTTGCACTCAGATCGCCTGTAGGAAATATCCTTAAGTTTCAGTACTTCAAGATTTGATTTGGAATGGCTGTTGGATTTTATCAAGGCCATAGGGGAATTATTGTTACTTTCTCCCCCATTAATATGCTGATGTATATGATTTGAAGACCTAATAACTGTGCCACCTATCACTCAATGCTCTGCCTGTGTGAATTCAGCTGACCCAAGCTGGACAGGACAGGCTTTTTCCTCCCTCAGTGGCCATCTATAGTCTATGACTAGTCAAAGAAGATGACCATTCCTGTCAGATGGGACAGCTCTGAGCTGAGAATTATTATTAACATATCACAGTAAACTACATTTTATGCTAGAATTTTTATGTTGATTATATAAAGTAGAAAGAAACACAATCCTGGTGACTTCTGTGAAAATACTGTTTAGAAAATGTGCAATGAGTTCACACGATGAATACTTATTTTAATTCGCTTTTTAAATATTTGTTCATATGTATGTAGACATTAAAAACTGAAATAAGATCAATTATAGGAATTATTTCCATAGGGAACAAACACTGAAAATTTTCATCTGTATTACTTATGAATTATACTCACAGAGAATTTTACTTTAATTGCTATGCCCAACAATAATTTATTTGCAATTGTACCTGAAATGCTTTTAATTATCAATTAATCATATGATTTTCCTAGCCATTGCTAGAAAATTAATAAATATCTTAATAGGAGTAATCATTAAAATACCAATTTTAGGATCAGATATTTCCATAAAGAAATATATATTCAAATGCATAGAATAAAATTTAAAGGCAAATTTTACTGGGGTCAATTATTCAAAATGTCAACAATCCCATAAATATAATTATATAGCAATCTCACAGGCTAATTGAACTGGCTAAAATTCAGACAAGTAATAAAATATTATGCAACAAAGCAACAAACACAAAATTCTGGGTGATTGAGTGAAAACAAGGTCATGCTGGTTTACAAACTCATCTGTCCATAAAAACTGCACAATCATGGGCTAGATATCAAAAATACTTCATAAACAAGTTCATATTCTTTCAATCTGTAGTTAAAATATATTGGCTTTTTCTAATAAACAAATTATGAGGTTTCTGTAGCCTTTATAAAATTATGATAACATTAGCACCTTCATATTGATTTTAGTACCAATTAACATACAAAATAAATTATAATAATTTATTGATAGTAGTATATACCAAAGCTTCTGTGTACACAGGAAATTTGTAATGAAATATTTTTGTATTTTTCCTTTATTTTATATACTATATCACTCAGCTAAACAAATGCTTAACCTTTAGTATATTGTATTTAAAATGTTTTGGATTTTTAATATTCTATATCCTGGAGATATGGAAGGAATCTGGACAGACAAGTTATCTTACTTCACAAAACTGTAATTTAAACTAAGACTTAAAAGAATTTTTTTTAAGAAAATTTTTTAAGGAGCTGGAGAGATAGCTCAGTGGTTAAGGGCACTGAGTGCTCTTCTAAAGGACCCAGGTTCAAATCCCAGCACTCACATGGCAGGTCACAGCTGTCTGTAATTGCTGGGTGTAGTGACACACACCTTTAATCCTAGTGCTTGAGAAGCAGGCAGATCTGTGTGAGTTCAAGGTCAACCTGGTCTACAGAGTGAGTTCAGGATAGCCAGGGCTACAGAAAGAAACCTACTCATAGGGGGAAGGGGAATTAAAAAAAAAAAAACCATATGGGTGTTTTGCCTGCGTTTATGGTTGTGGACCATGTGTGGTCCCATAGAGGCCAGAAGGAGGCATTGGAAACCTTGGCACTGGGGTTACAGATGATTTTGTGAGTCACTATGTGTGGTCTCTGGGAATCAAACTTTGGTCCTCAGGGAGAGTGGCCAGTGCTCTTAACTGCAAAGCCAAGTCTCCAGCCCCAAGACTGTTTTGTAAATCAAGTGATTTAGGTGCAAATTCAGATGAAGTTCTTGGAAGGTGAGGCAAACTACCCTTTCCTAGAATCAGGATTGCACAATGTGTTTTATTGTAATGTAGATAGTCATATGTTACAGTCCCTTTCGCTTATTCAAAACCAAATATTCATTAGTAAATTAAAGTAAATGCTATTTTCCACACTATTAGAGTTCCTCAAGATTTAAAAACATCTACTAAACCAGTTTCAAGGCTGCGGGCTACCTCAGAGCAGTAGGAAAGGGAGGGGTAACTAGCCATTCCCTTCCAAGGAGCCCTCCCTACTCTCCCATGAAAATGAAAAAAGGAGAGAAAGGAAAACTAAGAAAAAGGGAAATTAAAATGAAGACCAATATTATTCCAAGGACAAATAAAACAATTCATCTTACTGTTAATGTAAGTCGTTAATGAAACTCAGTATATTATAGAGTTTTGTTTAAGATGCAGCTTTGAAAGGAACGAGGAATGGTGAGACAGCTAGGGAGAACCCAGAACCTACAATTTGCTTCTGTTCTTAAAGGGGAGGGTGTGAACTGACGCCCCCAGGCTTGAGCCTGCAGTGGCTGTGCGGAGGACTGCTGCACTGAGACACCACTCTTTAATGAGGTAGTGTTTGTTCATCACACTGGCCTGGACAGTGCTCTCTAAAAAAGACTTTGATGACCATAACGATAGCCATATTAATTCCTCATGAATATGTCTATCATTAGACTTCTCAAAAATTAAATAAGTTGTGGGTTGGAGTGACAGCTGGGCACTCAGGGGCACTGCCACTCTTCCAAAGGACTCTGCTTCAGTCACCAGGCTGTAACTTCCAGTGCCAGGGGATCCAAGGCTTGCTTCTGGGCTTCGAGGACACTGCATGCACAAGGTACACAGACATAGATGCAGAGAAAATACCCATTTAAAAATAATATTTAAAAATTAATTTTTTAATTAGCTAAGGATTGAATCCATTAGTTCAACACATATTTTCTGGCCATCTTTTTTGTTCTAGAGGTATGATTTTGTTTTTCTTTTGCCACAGCATCAGAACAGAAAAACAATCCTAAGTAAGTATTGGTTGGTTATATATGTAGTGAGAAAGTTCTAATGTCAGTGTGGGTTCCAGGCAGGTTTTCTGGAGAAAGGAGCATAACAGACTTGGAGCACAATAGCCTGTAAGAGGGGGAAGTTTTGTGTTTGTTTGTTTGGTTGGTATATGAGACATATATAGAGATCAGAGAAAAATAACGCATATTAAGGAATCTTGGAGAGGTTTAAATGTTTTAAGCAAAAGGGCAGAGATAGCTTTGTGTGGGGTGGTGCACACACCTTTAATCTCAACATTTGGGAGGCAAATCTTTGAGTTTGAGATCAACCTGGTCTACAGAGCAAGCTCCAGGGCAGTCAGGGCCACACATAGAAACCCTTCTTGGGGAAAAAAAAAAAGGCAGAGATAGCAGATGTCAATGTTAGAGAAAGGATGTTTGAAAATATTTGTAGGGAACAAGACTGCACGCAGAATACCAGACTGACTGAATCCAGACACAAGAAGATAGAATTTTGGAGTGGATTGGTAGAAATATTGGTACAGAAAGAAATATATGAATTTCAAACACCAGCCTTTCAGCTAGGGCACTTTGATGGACAGTCATCCTAAATAAACAAGGACTTCAGGAAGAGCTGAGACAGTCTTGAACTGAGGTGCCTTAAACATATTCATGTGCGTCATCAGTCCACTGGGTAACCCTATCGGAGCCTCAGGAAAGAGACAGGACAAGACTGTCAGTCTGAGACAACTGTGGCAGGAGCTGGGGGAGTGGAGGAGGGTTACTATATGTATAAATGAGAAGGACAAACCACCAAAACCCTAAAGTCCATGTGGAGAGGGGAGTTCAGTGACAGAATGCCGGCCTAAGTATGAAGTACCTGGTTTAATGCCCAGCACCCCTAAACACGTAAAGAAAGTCTTATACAAGTATCTATTGTTTTATCAGTGAGCAAGTACTTAGAGTAAAACCAGGAGAGCTTTTGTTTTTAGTTAGCAAACTGATATTAACCACATTTAAAATATGAATATCATTCACTAAATATCTTTGGCATACATAGAGTTAGGTAGAAAATAAACATTTAACAGTAATCCTTTAAAACATATCACCTATTTAAATGCCAAATCTATCTAATATTTATAACTAGAAGCTAGTACTTTCAGAAAAACACTGGAGTACAGAAGCAAAACATCAAAGTTAAATAATGCTCTATTGAATATACTATATTAACCAACAGGAATTTAAGATACTATATACAAGGTCTTGGCACTAAAAAAATTCAATATCTCAAAAAATTATTTTAGAATTTACTTTCATTTACTGGAAATAATCAAAGACAGTACAATGAGTTGAACCAAACTTCTAAAGAATAGATTTAGAGAGGTAAAATTTGAATGTTCTGATTTCATGTCTAAACTGCAACTATGACTATAACTGGATATGTAGTTTAAGAGATAGAAAATTAATTCAGCAAAAAGTATTTTCCTCTCTCTCCTTTCCCCACTTCACCCTCAATGAATTATCTGTTAACAGTTATTTTGAAACTTCTGTACTCCAGTGTTTTTCTGAAAATACTAATTTCTAGTTATAAATATTAGACAGATTTGGCACTTAAATTTAAAAATTAAAATGGCTAAGTCTTCAAAACTCAAGTATAAAAATCACTTTGAATACTGCAAAAAATAATCATTATCTGTTATTTTTAGGGTGTTATTTTTTGGAAAATTCTAAATTTGGTTTTGAAAAGGTAGCAATTCCTTTGCAAAGAGAACAGAATTTGCCTAACTCCACAGCAGTGAAGGCAGCATGTTATTTGAGAACTTTTTTTTAAAGATTCATTTATTTTTATGTGTATGAGTGCTCTATCTGCACGTACACCTGCAGCCAGAAGAGGGCATCAGATCACATTGTGGATGGTCATGAGCCACCGTGTGGTTGATGGGAATTGAACACAGGACCACTAGAAGAGCAGCCTGTGCTCTTAACCACTAAGCCATCTCTCCATCCCATTACTTGAGAACTTAAATCGAGCAAAGAATTATGTTTTCTAGATCATACAAACAGAAAAAAAATATGACCAACTAACTAAAATCTATTTTGTAAACAATTATCTCCAAAGTGTTACCACAAAAGATCAGCAATATCTCATGCTCTAAACTGCTCAGAAGTAAATTACAAGCTTTATTTTCCAAATAAAAGATTCTGACAATGCTGCTCACAAAAGGAGATTTAAAACACATGGGTGCACAATCAAAAAATGGGGTACAGAGCTAAACAAAAATTCACAAAAGAGGATCTAGAATGGCCAAGAGTCACTTTAAGAAATGCATCCTTAATCATCAGACAAATGCAATTCAAGATAACTGAGATTCCATCTCACTCCTGCCAGAATGGCTAAGAGCAAAAACTCAAAAAAAACAACATATGCTGGCAAGGTTGCGGAGAAAGGGGAACACTCCCACATTGCTGGTGGGAGTGCAAACTTGTACAACCACTATGGAAATCAGTCTGGCAATATCTTAGAAAACTTGGAATAGCCCTACCTCAAGACCCAGCCATACCACTTCTGGGTATCTACTCAAATGATTCCTCACCAAACCACAAGGACATCCCCTCAACTATGGTCATAGCAGCTTTATTTGTAATGACTAGAAACTGGAAGCAAACCAGGTGTCCTTCAACTGAAGAATGTATAAAAAAAATTGTGGTACATTTACACAATGGAATACTACTCAGCTATCAGAAACAAGGAAATCATGCAATTTGCAACCAAATGGATGGAACTAGAAAAGGTCACCATGAGTGAGATAACTCAGACTCAGATACACATGGCATATATTCACTTATAACTAGATTTTAGTCATATAGTATAGGATAACCATCCTACAATCAATAGACCCAAAAGAACAGGAACATGGACTTGGTTACCTGTTAGTGGGACACACCACCCTAGTGGAACTGCCATGTATGCCTCCTGTGCAAGAGGAAGCCTTAGACCTCATGTGACTAATGAATTGAGGGGGACTGAAACACGGAGGCATCCCACACTGGAGGGATAGGATGTGTAGAAGAGGGGGTAAAGGAAGGGAGTGTGGGACTGGGAGGGGGTGGAAGGAGGGGTGGTAATGGAGATGTAACTTGAAGTAATAAATAAATGTTTGAAAAAAAACACATGGGCATGATATCGCTTGGCAAGATGGAAGCAATAAGTTCTGACACATTCTGATCATCAGGAAGACCAACTGGACCACCATGGAGATATACTCCTGCTGAACAGCAGGTCCTGAGGTGCAAGCCTATCTGGGCTTGCCCAGCAAAGACAGGGACAATAAAGAACTCTGTACTGGACATATAGACACTGGAAGAACAGAGATGCCAGACACTGGAGAGAGTGCTGGGAGACAGGGCACTTCACACCACAGTGGAAGAGGCGGCTGGCTGATTGGACTTTTCAGGACGCCAGCTGGCGACTTTAATCTCCAAACAGAGTTCCTCCTCAGTTTCCTGAGTCCTCAGCTTCCATGCAGGCGTTTTGACAGCCAAAAGAAGATCAGTAGAGCCACTACTGCAAGACTTAGGGTGATTTTCCCTGGGATTTGCAACATGGCAGCATCTGGTTGACCAGTAACTGCAGAATTGAGCCAACAGGCACTGAGCTTCCCTGAGCCCAACCAAGTGCACTGTGGACAAGATATAGACTACATACTGGAACTTCCTGCCCCCTACCCTGCCTGGCCCCTTGACTGGTACTCCTCTGGGCACTCAGGACACAACATCCACATCTCAGCCCAGAGAACTAAAGCAGTTCTGGACTATTGTGTGCAGCCTGAGAAACTGGGCTGTATTGGTTCACAGAGCTTCAGTCTAAGAGGCATAGTTTGACTCTGAGACTTACCTGAGAATAGATGGGAGAACCATAACCACAGTCCTGACACCCTAGCTACAGGGAAGCTGTTAGAAGCCCCACTGACCCAGGCAGGCTGCTCTGGAACACAGCACTTCTGGTAGGGAAAAGGCAGCTGAGATTCCCCTGAGTCCAAGGGCTGTAGATGCCTTGTAAACTCCATATTGGAACTCCCTGCCTGTGCTCACTTTGGCAGGGCACTCAGTCTACAGCCTCAGTCTATCTACAGCATTGAGATCTGGGTCTAGAGCAGTATAGCAGTTCTGGACCACTGCGTGCTGCCCCAGAGAGTGGAGGGGCACTGAACCACAGAGCTCCTGACTGAGAGACACGGGTTGAAATTGAGATTCCCCCTGAAAGCAGCCTGGGAGGACCACAACTATGGTCCTGACCACAGTCCTAATGCCCTAACTACAGGGAAACTGCCAGAAGCCATGCTGGCTCAGGCAGGGTGGATTAGAGTACAGTGATTTTGGCTGGAAAAAGAGGTGAGCTTCCCCAAATGCCCCTGAGATTAGTTTGGGAGGTCCATGATCACAGTCCTGACCCATTAGCCACAGGGGAATTGTAGCTCTAGCCAACAGTCTGTGGCCTGCCGACCCTCAAAGATATCACTAGGAAGACCAGCTGGATCTCAGGAACCTGCAGGTAGGAATAACACATCCTACCCCAACCCTTGACCTGAGTTTCCAACTGGGACACAACAGGAAGGGATGAGCTCTGGGAGGCCCACTGAGACCCAGCCTCCAACACAAGGCCCCATGCAGCCTGTGAAGAGCTAAAGATCACCAAGGTTATACGACCTCTATACCAAAGCTCCCTCCTTGGCACCAAGTCCAGAAGGCACCAGGAGCAAAACACTTAAGGACAACCAGATGGCTAAAGGCCAGCGAAAGAGCAGAGCTGACAAAAGTCAGGGAAATATAACTCCAACAAAATTCAACTATGCTAGTACAGCAAGCCCTGACCATCACACCACACCTGAAACACATGAAAATGATGACAAATCTATACATAAGGAAATGATAGAGGCCTTATAAGAAGAAAATAAATCCCTGAAAGAATTTAAAGAATCCACAATTTTACAAAGGAAAGAAATGAAGAATTCCGTTACAGACCTCAAAGCTAACTCAGTCAAACAAGAATGGAAAAGAGACAAGGCTATGAAAGATTTGAAGGATTTTCAGACAAATACAACCAAACTGGAGCAGGAAATGGATAAAACAGTTCAAGACTTAAAGTTGGAAATGGAAGCAATAAAGAAAACACAAGCAGAGACAATCCTGGAGTTGGAAAACCAAAGAAAGAGAATAGAAACTATAGACATGAGTCTCACAAATAGGATACAAGAGATGGAAGACAGAATCTCAGGCATGGAAGACTTGATTGAAGAAATCAGTAGAACAACCAAAGAAAATGAGAAATGTATAACAGTTCTCACCCAAAAGATCCAAAAAATCAAGGATGCAATGAAAAGATGGAACCTAAGAATTATAGGCATAGACGAAAGAGAAGACTTCTGAATCCAAAGTCCAGGAAACATTTTCAACAAAATCATAGAACAAAATTTCCCAAACCTAAAGAAAGACATGCCGGTAAAGTTCCAAGAGGCATATAGATTAGACCAGAAAAGAAACTCCTCTCATCACATAATAACTGAAACTCCAAATGTACAGTACAAAGAAAGAATATTAAAAGCAGTAAGAGAAAAGGTCAAGTACCATAATAGCAGACCCATCAGAATTACATCTGACTCCTCAGACACTCTAAAAGCCAAGAGGGCTTGGGCAGATGTCCTACAAATCCTAAGAGAAGTGCCTGCCCAGAACTACTATACCCAGAAAAAATTTTTATAAACATAGATGGAGAAAACAAGATATTCCATGACAAAATCCAATTTAAACAATATCCATCCACAAATCCAGCTCCACAGAGGATCCTAGAAGGAAAATTCCAACCCAGAGAAGATAACTACACCCAAGGAAACATAGGAAACAAAAAATTCCTAAAACGTAGCTAAATTGAAAGAAACTCACAAAAACACAATCATCACCTACATAAAAGTAAAAGGAAATAACAACCAATGGGCATTAATATCTGTCAACATCAATGGACTCAACTCCCCAATAAAAAGACACAGGCTTACAGAATGGATCTACAAACAAGACCAATCATTTTGCTGCATACAAGAAATGCACCTCACTAACAAAGATAAACTCTACCTCAGAGTAAAGGTCTAAAAGAAAGGTTTTTCAAGCAAATGGTCCCAGGAAGCTAGCTGGAGTAGCCATCCTAATATCAAATAAAATAAACTTTCAACTGAAATTAATCAAAAAAGATAGGAAAGGACTGTAGAAAGTTAGATTAATACAAATTAGATTTAGTAAATATCTAGGGATTTCTGATACAATCTCTTTTTTGTTTTGTTTTTGTTATTTTATAATTTATTTTTTATTTCTTCAAGTTACATCTCAATCACAATCCCCTCCCTACTCCCCCCTCCAGTCCCACCCTTCCACCCTCTTCCCCCTCAATACCCCATCCTCTACCCCCGTTTTTTTAGTTTAAGGTATATCTTTTCCCCCCAACAGCCCCCCTTTCAGTCCAACAAATGGTTCTTTCTCTTAAAACAATAAATACAATACAAAACAACAGAAATAAATATGCCACAATTATGAGAGTTATATGGTTTAGCACACATTCCCAATGTCCAGTCCATATGTATTTGGCACCTAACTTTAACATTCTACTATCTAACCATCTCCATGAGTTTAAAGTTCTATATCTAACTCAGCTTTCATCCTAACTTGCATCACAATTTTAAAAACATCTTTTTAGATCCAGAACACGCTCTTGATTCTCAGGGCATGAAGATCAACTTGGCTGTGACCAATTAGCCTATCAGCTTGTGGAAAAACAGGAAAGAATGAATGGACTAAAAAACAAAGTCGAAGCCAGGAAAAACAGGAAAGACTTAATGGACTAAGAAACAAAGTATTTGACCTGGCATTGTTTTCAGCTGCTAAGTGGGCAGAGCCCAAATTAAGATGAAACAGGTGGAACAAGGAGAGATCCTATTTAAGGACAAGTGGACGGAGCCCAGGAGCCCATGCTAGAGAGCTCTGATGCTAGCAAGTCCTCACACTAGAAATCGTCTCTGATAGAGAAAGTGCTGGTGAACTGATGGCCGGATCTCCCTGAGGCAGAAAGAAGCTGTTGAGCAGAGAAAGCCTCAGAAAGACAGAAAAAGGCCAAGGACTAAACCCTGTGACTCAGCTTTTGCCTAGAGGGGTTTGACCTGTCCGAACAGTGGCCTAAATGAAACTGTGGCCAGCTTTAAGGACTGAGGCAGAGCAGCAGAGTTGCTGATGCGAAGGAAATAAGTTGGCCTACAGACTGCTGGGGTCTCCCAGAGAGAAGAAAGCCTCAAGCCTTATTTAAGGTGAAACCGCCATAGCCAATTTACCCTGAGGAATCTACATCTGAGATATTCCAGAAAAAAAAGACTACTAAGTGCGTTAAAGGGTCTACCACAGAGACTGTGTTCCTGACGACTGAAGACCTGCCCCAGAGACTGTATACTTCTAAAAGGTTATGAAAATAGTTGTAATAGTTATCAATAGGTTTAGTGGTTAGGTCAAAGGGGTTGTAGGAATTTGTAGGATTAGTGGTAAGTGTTTATATTTTTTATAAGTGAATATAGTTATCAATAAATAAATATTTAATAATTTTTAAAAGCTTGGTTACAAAGGACACTACATACTAGTCAAATGAAAAATACATCAAGATGACATCTCATATTGTATATCAATGCCCCAAATACAAAGACACCCACATTTGTAAAAGAAACTCTTCTAAAGCTTAAACCACACATTGATCCCCACAAATTAATAGTGGGAGACTTCAACACCCCACTCACACCAATGGACAGGTCATCGAGACAGAAACCAAACAGAGAAATAATGAGTCTAAGAGACATCATGAACCAAATGCACCTATCTACAGAACGTTTAACCCAAACACAAAAGAATACACCTTCTTCTCAGCACCACATGGAACCTTCTCCAAAACTGACCATATAATCGGACACAAAGCAAGCCTCAACAGATACAAGAAAACTGAAATAGGCCCTTGTATCTTATCAGACCACCATGGATTCAACAACAACAGAAATAACAAAAACCCTACACATTCAGGGAAACTGAACAACTCTCTACTCAATGACTACTGGGTCAGGGGAGAAATAAAGAAGTAAATCAAAGACTTCCTAAAATCCAACAGAAAAAAAAAGACACAACATACCCAAACCTATAAGACACAATGAAAGCAGTGCTACAAGGAAAATTCACAGCACTAAGTGCCTTCAAAAAGAAAATTGTGACAGCTCATATTAGCAAATTAACAGCAGAACTGGAAGTGCTAGAAAAAAAGAAGCAAGCACTCCCAAGAAGGGCAGACGGCAGGAAATTATCAAACTTAGGGCTGAAATCAACAACTTAGAAACCAAAAGAACAATACAAAGAATCAACAAAACCAAGAGGTGGTTCTTTGAAAAAAATCAACAACATAGACAAACCCTTAGCCAAAGGGGAGAGGGAAAATACCCAAACCAACAAAATCAGAAATGAAAAAGAAATAACAACAGACATCGAGGAAATCCAAAGAATCTTTAGGTCTTACTTCAAAAACTTGTACTCCACAAAATTTGAAAACCTAAGCAAAATGGACAATTTTCTTCACAGATTCCACCTACCAATGCTGAATCAAGATCAGGTTAACAAATTAAACAGTCCTATAAACCCTAAGGAAATAGAAGCAGTCATTAAAATCTCCCTACAAAAAAAAAAAAAAAGCCCAGCACCAGATGGTTTCAGCACAGAATTCTACCAGACCTTCAAAGAAGAGCTAATACCAATACTCTACAAACTCTTCCATAAAATAGAAACAGAAGGAACACTGCCAAACTCATTCTGTGAGGACACAGTCACCCTGATACCTAAACCACACAAAGACCCAACAAAGAAAGAGAATTTCAGACCAATTTCCCTCATGAACATAGACACGAAAATACTCAATAAAATACTTGCAAACCCAATCCAAGAACACAACAAAAGTATCATACACCAGTGGCTGGAGAGATGGCTCAGAGGTTAAGAGCACTTGCTGCTCTTCCAGAGGTCCTGAATTAAATTCCCAGTAACCACATGGTGGCTCACCACCATCTATAATGAGATCTGGTGCCCTCTTCTGGTGTGCAGGCATACATACTTCAATTAAGAACATTGAATACATAATAAATAAAAATGAATCTTAAAAAAAAGTATCATACACCATGATCAAGTAGGCTTCATGCCAGGAATGCAGAGGTGGTTCAACATACGAAAATCCATCAAAGTAATCCACCATATAAAGGTGAAAGAAAGAAAAAAACAGATGATCATCTCACTAGATGCTGAAAAAGGATCTGACAAAATCCAACACTCCTTCATGCTAAAAGTCCTGGAGAGAGCTGGCATACAAGGACCATACCTAGAAATAATGAAGGCGATATACAGCAAGTCAGTAGCAAACATAAAATTAAATGAAGAGAAAGTTAAAGCATTTCCTCTAAAATCAGGGACAAGGCAAGGATGTCCACTTTCATATCTCTTCAACATGGTACTTGAAGTTCTTGCTAGAGCAATTAGACAGCTAAAGGAGATCAAAGGGATACAAATTGGAAACGAAGTCAAATTATCCCTATTAACAGATGATATGATAGTACACATAAGTGACCCCAAAAATCCCACCAGAGAACTCTTACAACTGATAAACACCTTCAGCAAGGTGGCTTGATACAAAATTAATTCAAAAAAATCGGTACGCCTTCTTTACACAAAAGATAAATGGGCCGAGAAAGAAATCAAGGAAACAACATCCTTCATAATAGCCCCAAACAACATAAAATACGTGGGGGTAACTCTAACCAAGCAAGGGAAAGACCTGCATGACAAGAACTTCAAGTCCTTGAAGAAAGAAATTGAAGAAGACAACAGAAGATGGAAAGATCTCCTATGCTCATGGATAGGTAGGATCAATATAATAAAAATGGCTATCCTACCAAAAGCAATATACAGATTCAATGCAATTTCCATCAAAATACCAACCCAATTTTTTACAGACCTTGAAAGAACAATGCTCAACTTCATAGAGAATAACATAAAACCCAGAATATCTAAATCAGTCCTGTACAATATAAAAACATCTGAGGGTATCACCATCCAAGATTTCAAGGTGTACTACAGAGCAATAGTAATAAAAACAGCATGGTACTGGTATAGAAGCAGACCAGTTGATCAATGGAATCAAATTGAAGACCCAGAAATAAACCCAAACACCTATGGTAACTTAGTTTTTGACAAAGAAACCAAAACCATACAATGGAAAAAGGACAGCATCTTCAACAAATGGTGCTCGTCTAACTGGATGTCAACATGTAAAAGAATGTAAATAGACTCATATTTATCACATTGCACAAAATTTAAGTCCAAGTGGATCAAAGACCTTGACATAAGGCCAGACACACTAAATCTATTAGAAGAGAAAGTGGGGAAAAGCCTCAAACTCATTGGCACAGATTCACAACTTCCTGAATAGAACACCAATAGCTCAGGCTCTAAGACCAATGATCAATAAATGGGACTCATGCTCAACATCCTTAATCATCAGAGAAATGCAAGTCAAGATGACCCTGAGATGACATCTCACACCTGTCAGAATGGCTAAGATTAAAAAACTCAAATGACAGCACACAATGGTGAGGTTGTGGAGAAAGGAGAACACTCCTCCATTGCTGGTAGGAATGCAAACTTGCACAACCACTATGGAAATCAGCCCGGTGATATCTTAGAAAACTTGGAATAGCTCTATCTCAAGACCCAGCCATACCACTTCTGGGTATACATCCAAATAATTCTTAGCCCTCATATGGCTGCTGAACTGAAGGGCGCTGATATCTAGGGCACCCCACACTGGAGGAGTAGAATAGGTGGGAGGGTGAGAAGGTGGGCCTGGGAGGGGTGGAGGGAGGAGGCTGTGATGGAGATGTTAATTGAAGTAATAAATAAACAGAAAAAAAAACACTGAAAAAAAACCACACAGGCGTGCATACACATACACAAAGAAACACTCATGTGTGCACACACATATATACCACATATATATATACACACATATACTCCATACATAATTTACAAAGGTTAAAAATTTAGTTTTACAACACATCAATGTTTTATTTCATTATCAGAATTATTAGTTTGTAGCATAATTACAAGTAATATTAATTATCATGATTATTGCCATTAGTGGCAAACATTTGTGCCTATTATTATATTGATAGACTCACATCCATTATTTTTGTATATTTGTCACAATCGTGTGATATAAATATTATTATGTATATTTAAGAATAGGTTAAGTGAGGCTTGAAGAACTGTGAGTTTAAACCAGGCAGATATAATCATAGAGCTTGTTATACTATTAGTGACAGTGATTACAAGTCACTTGAAATGAATGACTTTATATACATATATAACCACTATACATAGGTAACTACATATGCATATACAGTGAGAATATTCCCAGAAAAGTCAATGACTTATGCAAGTTTTCATTACTAAATCTATGACCTAGGCTGGGGAGATCGCTCAGTTGGTCAGACACTTGCCTGGCATGCATAAAGGCCTAGGTTCCATCTCCAACATTGGAAAACAAAAAAATGCCTGCTCTATCTGTTAGTGATTTGCTCACTTCCTTTACTATTCATTGAATTTCCTGAAAAAAAAAAATGAGCATGGATTTGGAAAATCCACATTATCTGTCAAATTTTAGAACCATAGAGACAGAACACACTTCAAGGGCATTTGTGCATGCCTGTAATCCCAGCACCTTCAGATGTAGAGACATCAGGAGTTCAAAGTCAGCCTCAGCCTTATAAGTGAATTTGAAACCAACATGAGCTACATGAAAGCTTACCTCAAAAAAACCAAACAAACAAACCAAAAATCACAAAGAACACATTTACTTGTTCTGAGTTGCTCTTCTTTATTACTTGCTATTATAACATCCCACTGTCACATCTTCGCTGATCTGAGTTCTTAAAATTTTACTTCTTGTTTTATTACACACATACATGATCATTTATTAACAAAAATTTCTGTTGAGCATACTGATTAAATTCTGTCTTAAATTCTGCCTTACCCTAAAACAACAGTGATGCTAGAAATGAAAAGCAGGGTGAAAAACAAAGTATTTAACAGGTGTTCTGCTTTGAATACCCGATATCTAGAAAACAAATTCTAAAACTCAAGTTTGATTTACCCTATTTGTGTCTTACCTCAGGCTGACTGGAGATATTCAAAATGAGCGCCCAGAGCTCAGCTCTCAGTGCAGTGGGACTTCCTTGCCGGATGTACTGCTGAGCAGCAGCACTATCCTGCTGTGCAAGAACTGTCAAATGTATATGATAATCCTGTTAGAAAATTCATAATGCTAGGAGCATCTCAGGAGTCTTTCATTATGAATCTTTCAGGAAGCAAAGCCTCAGGCTCTGCACCCGACGTAACTGCATGTATGGCTGTCTTCCTTCACTCTGGGTTCTGAGATGGCCCTAGTACAGGCCACAGGGTTCAAGTCTTCATGCCCCCCCAGCTCCTCCTCAGCCTGACTTGCTTTCAGTGCTGCCCACAGCCCACAGATACAGAGCTGCTAAGGAGACAGATGTCTGGCTGTTGTGGTCACGCGGAGCCTCATCTTCAGAACCCGTAATTTTCATAAATGAATGCTACCAAGTCATGGAGCTTCTGGTATTTGGAAGCAGCACCATACATGCATTATCCTGCCCAAGAACAGTTTGTGAGAGTGTTAAGATACCCATTCTACCAAATGACTTCTTAGCTCTGCAAAACAAAACTGCAAAACAAAGGCAAAATGAAGACTAATAAACTTTCAACAAAAGTATCATTAAGCACCCATATTTTAAAAATCAGTATTGTATAATTTTGCTTTTGCTTTTATTTTCTTTAATTAAAATATGAGCTATTCAACTTGAAAATAAAACAAAAAGTGAGACATTCTACACAACCAATGTTCATCTGACAGCATCATTCTCTTGTTTCCTTTTAAAGGGAAGAAGGAATTTTCTACTAAATGAAAAAACACATGATGAAAAGAGACAAAGACAACATAGTAAATTTAAAATGACGTTCTTTTATCTGAATGTTTAATGAAAGAGGCCAAGCCTACAAAAGAAGTCTTTGAAATTAACACAACTTTGAAAAATTGAAGTAGGAACATTGGTACATGACAGTAATTGTCATAGATAGTTCAGTGTGACACAAGGCCTTGTTTGTACCTCAAAGACAATAAAGAATTTATAGAAACAAGAAA
>CAJQZJ010009649.1:6050468-6063916 GCA_907164525.1 Lophiomys imhausi | reverse complement strand
GTTTCTATAGAGATGAATCACATATTTATTGAGTACTGATTATTTGTTATACATCGTGTGATACTAGGAACATAGAAATAAAAACACTGTCCTTAACAACTTAAACAACATATAGAAGATATTAACAGTTTGCTATAAAGATTCTGTATGAGAATCTTCAAAGTATTTAGAATACAAATAATGCACTCTCAATGTATTCCTCTGCTTGGGTTAAACTTTTCTGATTTCAGTTGCACCATTTCCTATTATAACATGTTGCTTACCTAGTTCCTAGACTAGCTTTAGGAGTGGGGGCTGGGAAATGGGGGCAACCATGTACGTGTCTGTCCAAACAATTATAAGCATCTACAATATACAGTTGTTACTCATTATATATTCATAAAACTGACTGTGCATTAAATTTAAAGTGAGACAAAATACAATTTAAAAACTCGTGAAATTCTTGAAATTTACTTTTCATTAGCTAATCTTTCCTCAACATCTCAACATAATTAAGCTTACAGAATTTCTACCTCACCTAAAAGATACATCTCAGAAAGCTATTGAATTAATTTTATTTTTTATTTTTTTTCATTTTCATCTGCATTCATTAATTGTACAAACTGGTGGGTTTCCTTGTGACATTTCATACATGGGTGCAATGTATTCTCATTATCTTCAACCCCCTAATACCATCTTCCCTCCTCCTGTCACTCTTATACTTTCTCTGGCTCCAAGCCCTCCTTCTATCTAGTTTCATGTATGATCTCTATTGCTTTTCTTTAGTTATTATTGTTACATGTATACATACACATAAGTCTATAAATACAACCAAGTCCACTTAGTGTTGCTCATAAGCATAAGTTTTAGGGTTGAACACTTGGTATTGGATAACTGCTTAGAGTCATCCCTAGGGAAGACTGTTTTTTTTCTCTCTCGGCAGACGTTAACTGTCTATATTCCATCTATAGTCCATCCAAAATCACAAGATGTCCCTGTCCATGTGGGCACATCAACTGGTGGTGTCCTTGTTTGGGTCTTGTTTAGGCTACCGTACCATATCGTTGTCATTTTATGGGTACAGGTTCCCTGTCCTACATAGAAGACATAATTTCACAGCAGACACTCTGGTCCTCTGTCTTTTACAATATTTCCCCCAGTTAATAAATCTATAACAAAACTACTATACCTAAGGCTTAGGGAACATCACAGAAGAGGCAACAGAAAGCTTATTTATTCTTTTATAAAAATGTTTTAAGAAGCTTGGCGTAGTGGCACACGCCTTTAATCCCAGCACTCAGGAAGCAGAGGCAGGAGGAGCTCTGTGAGCTCAAGGACAGCCTAATCTACAAAGTGAGTCCAGGATAGCCAGGGATACACAGAGAAAACCCTGTCTCAAAAAAATTTTTTTAAATTAAAAATGAAAAAAAAAAGTTTAAAATGCTATTTGGGAAGAAAAAATAATAAATTATTTATTATCCAAGCAATGGAAAACACAGCCTAAAGTTGCAGATTCTTTCACTGCAAAACAGAAATCAACAAATCAAGTGTCAGGATTGGTGGAAGTGGAAGGTCACTGTGCCTTTGAAGAAGTGCCACACTATTTTAGTTCAATTACCAATCGTGCAGAAAGTCCTAAACATACCCGGCTCATCAGTTCCCATTTCATTCCATTTATTGAGAAGTTCTTTCTGTTCTCCAACTGGTCTCTAAAAAAAATTTTTTTAATTAGTTTCAAAATCAGTAACTTATTCAATAAGCTTAAAGAACATACCATAGCACATGGGAAACCAATTAAACATGGAAAACTTCTTTGGAATTACACATAAATGGAGTTTTAAATTGACTACAACATATCTAGTCTCAATGGTTTAGTTAGAACATGGTGCTAATGAGCCTAAGGAGAGAAGGTAAATGATCTGACAGGCCTGCTCTTCAGTCATATCTTACAGTTCTTACTGCATCAGCAAGCTCAGAAATGCATGGCAAGGGGACTGGCCGAGGGAATGTGACTGATTCACTAGCACTTCTGATGTAAAAGACAGTATCATGCCATAGTGCACATTCAGACAGGGTTACATTACATTTTCTCTATACACTGCCCTGTTAGTGCTTCAGTGGCTTCTCCTTAGCGCTCATCAAAAGTGTATGCTCTTGATCTATTCAACAGTGGAGGATAACTAGTAAGCACAGAAGGAAGTGAAGCGAAATGCCTCTCCTACTTGGGAGCAGCTATAGTATCTACAACAGACTCCCAGTGATTTTTCTTTCATTTCCTGCCTCTCCCACCATTACATAAGAACTAGATCTAAATAGGATTCCAGGTTTGCAGAGATACAATAAATTATTCTTTTCATTTATTACATTAATACTAGAATATGTCATTGTATTACCAATTACAAGATTGCAATAATCATGGGCTTCAAGGAATAGTGCTACTGTGCTCACTTACTCAGAATGTACAAAGTCTAAATGTCATTAAAATATTTAAAGTATACTCATTTTTTACAGCTGTGGTTGTTTGAATGAGATGCCCCCTAAAGTCTTAAGTATTAAAATATTTGGTCCCCCTGTTAGTGGTACTACTTGGGGAGGTTAAAAGGTGTACCCTTACTAAACAAAGTATGTCAGTGGGGGTGCCCTTTGTAAGTTCAAAGGGTTATACCATTCCCAGTTTGCTTTCTGATTCCTGTTTGTGCTCCCAGCTGCTACTCCCATGCCTGTCCACTGCCCTGCTTCCCTATTGCAAAAGTGATAGACTCTACCCATCTGGAACAGTACGCTCCAAGTAAACCCTTTCTTCCATAACTTGCACAGCAATAAGAAAGTAACTAAGACAACAGCCAAATGTCTAAGTAGGCTATAGAATAGGTTCATTATAATAATAATTAAATATATAAAGTACAAATATATATAAAACATAATCAAACAGTTGGCACTTACAAATCTTTATTTTTTTAAAAAGATACACCATTAAATGAAGAATAACAGGTCTAACAGTTATACAACTTTATGACATTTTTCAGTAGTTAACTCACAATAAAATACTTCAGCAGAAAAATGTTAAATATACCTTTCGTGCTAATGGGATACTCAGTTCTGTGCACATACTATTTAAACTCTTCAAGATTCTTTTTTCCCAACTTCCCTGAAACAAAAGGAACAATCTATCATTGTTTTTCATTAACAATGTCTACACTAATAAAAAAAAGTTACTATGATAGTCATAGAAATGGCAATGCTGGTTGGGATGGCTATCCTCACTAATTAGTTCACTCAACAATCCCTGATTGCCTCTCACTGTGTGCCAGATGCTGTCCCAAGTGCCATGGCATCAGCAGTACTGTTGCTTGGACAGTCAGTGTTCTCAGGCCCATGTGTTGAGTCTTGAGACCCCAGCGGTGTACAGCTGAGAGACAAGGGAAGCACTGAGAATGAGAGTCTAGTGAGAAGTCCTTCAAGGCATTGGGAGGGTGTCCTGTAGGGCAGTTTGGGGACTGATGGACATACCCATAGTCTATTTCGAGTTTCCACAGCTGGTAAGGGGTAACTAAGTGAGTTCCACCAGGAAGCATGGACTCTGGAATATACTGCTCAGGTCAAGTTCCAGGTCTACCACTGACTGCTTGAGTGAAGTAAAGCAGAGTGGCTCACCGTATTAATTTCCTTGAGTACTCAACAAGTGGATACATGTGAAGAATTAAGCCACGCCACATTATAGCTCTGTGTGCTACTAGCACTAGTCTAAAAGAAAACTCATCCACTTACAAGCACCATACAAACACCATAGTTCCCAATGTATCACACAGAAATGGGGTTTCATAATCATGGAGGATTAAAGAACACTGGGTAAGATTTTCAGTGTTTAAACTTCAGTTAATCTAGTGCTGTTCAACACGTCACTAAGGAAGCCTGACTGGTAGCAAAGCTGCGGACTCTACTTCCACATAAACGGTTACTGCTGCATACAGCTCAGTAGAATAGATGCCGCAGGTGCGAAGAGGCCTCAACTGTTCTTTGAAGGGGAACACAGCAAAGTCAGAAAGGTTTGTACAGAAACTATGAGTGCAGCATATGATAATAGCTATAAAATAGGGACATGCGAGGGTCCAAGGGAGGAGCAGGTCCTTTCAACAGGTATTAGACAACAACATTAGGGAAAAGGTGCCATCTCAATTGATTCTCACAAAATAGATGGCATTGTGATAACACAAAATAAGCAGAAAGCTCTTTCCAGGACAGAAAAACAAAATGCAAACTAAGTCCGTAATGCAGCAGAAGAGGACATGAGGACCTACATCAGCACATAGGACAGTCATACAACAGCAGAGGAGAGTAACATGGAAGGGGAAGCTGAGGATAGGGAGTCAAGGTTCTTAAGTGCTGAGCTTTAGATTGGGAGTTCTACTTTCTAGGCAACTGGGAATCACAGAGGCAAACTAAAAGGCAGCAGGCACATCAGGAGGGCCCTGCTTGTAATGGAAGGTAATAGTACTAAGGGTAGATATGGAGGCAGTGAGAGAGGGAAAATGGAGAAGTGTAAAACAAGGATGTAAATTAAAGCCCAATCTCTGAAAAAAAGTAAATAGTCAATAAATGACATCAGCAGCAGCATCCGTGTGATAGTAGCCTTGGTAATGGAAAGAAGGATTATAAGACTACAAAAAATGAATTTATGAAACTTAGCAGCTATTTGGATATCTAAAACTGAAATGAAAAATATTGCTAGTCTAAACTACCACAATAATGAAAATGACCTATTAGTACAAACTGGAAGGTCATGAAGATATGCTAATTTAGACATATCAAGTTAGATCTCATTGAAGAAATATGTCATAGAAGAGTGGCCACAAAGGTGTTCAATATTAAAGCAGAAGGAAACTATGGGAGCTTATGAGACAATCACAAATTCTCAATAATGTAAATGACACACATCAAAGATGAATAAGACACTGATAGAACTGTAAGCCACACAAGCCTGGTAAAGTTTTGAGACAATCTAAATGGAAAGCAGATAGTAAATTAAAAATATGTAATTACAAGGAGACAGAAAATTAATCCATTAAAAATTAAATAAGTGATTTTGGACTAATGATTAATAGAACTAAGTGATTTTCTGAGTCCACAGTTGTCAACAGTTTGAGAGGAGACAATAGACAGTAGAAATACCATTAGGCTAAGGACTTGAACAGCAAACAAAATAATTCTGTAAGAGAAAAAGATTATGAAACAAAAGAAGGCTTTTTTTTTTTTTTACAATTCAGACAAGCCCTATAAACTAAGTAGGCTCTATGGAACTGGAGAGAAATGTTCAACAGGACATGGAACTGAATGGGCTTTCATATGGACAACAAATCTAGGAAGAAAGGCTAATATTAACTAGGAGAAGATTGTTATGTTTGAATACAAAACATTCCTCTACAAGCATACTTATTAACTGTCAGTCAACGGTGTTTTGGGAGGTGGTTAGATCCTGAGGGTTCAGACTTAATGAATGAAATTATTGATGGATTTATAATATAATTTCATTATTGGGAGATAGTGAAATATAGGAGGTGGGGCCTAGTGGGAAGAATTAGATCACTGGGGACAAGCCCTATAAAGATATGTCTTTACCTCTTATTCTGTTTTCTATCTGCTCAACAACCTTCTGCCACACCACAGCCCAGAACACTAAAGCTTACTGATCATGCACTGAAGCCTTGAAATTGTGAGCTGTAAACTGTTCCCTTCTCTTGAGTTGTTCTCCTAGATATCTGTTACAGTGATGAAAAGTCTAACAGAAAATTGGTACCAGAAGTAGGGTCATTACTATGACAAAACCTGACCAGGTAATTTATAATGAGAACCGGAACAGATCAGAAAGATTTACAAATAATGAAGTTTAGTCAGAAAAGTCTATGTATAATTAGGATTAAGGAAGGTTTGTCTTCTGAAGATATTCACACTATTAAAAAGAAGCCATGTATTTAAAAATGAGACAATAGGACAGATATCTTGAAAGCAGCTCAGGAATTGGACAGAGCCCACCCATTGCAAGAGGTATATTCATTTGAAAGGTTTTTCTCATGCGAATAGAGTCCTCTTGAGATAGGGTACCTTCCTGGCACAAAGACAATGTGCTCAGATGGCCAGGGGGGCAGAGCCTACTACAGGTACAATTCAGAGAAGTGTAGCTATCACTTAAGTTGAAGCAACCTTGTTATCCATGGGATACTGGTTTTGCAAGCATGCAAAATGTAAGAGCTCTGGTGTCATGGAGGCATCGACCTGGATTTCAAATAAGTATAAACTGATGGCAGGAATGTGGAATGTCTGTGAAAAAGCCCCAGGCTGTGGGAAAAGCCAGCTTAGGAGAGAAACATTCAAAGTGGTGGGCTGACCAAGCCATCTAGAGCTCACATCAAACTACCACGCATCCCAAGAGATTTAACATTCTGTTGTATTGCAGTCTTGCTCTGGTTTGATCCTTCCTTTCCATGCCCCTCTGAATAGAACTCTTCACTCTGCACCATTGTGTAAGCATGCAACTTTCTCTGTAAATTTACAAGAGTTCACAGAAAAGAGTTTCCCTAAGTCTTAGAAGACAACTTGGACTTAGATGTTTGAGCATGATGGAACTGTTAAGAACTTGGGGACTCTTGGAGATGAACTAAATGCCATTTTGCCTTATGAGAGGTGCTTCAACTTTTAGGAGCTAGGGAGTGACCGTTATAGCTTAACTCTGAGATGCCTCCATAAGCTCCTGTATTGGGAGGGAGCTCTGATTGCTGTCAGCTAACAGAACTGAAAGGTGAATGGATCGTAAGACCAGTGACATGATGGATGGATTATCCCCTAATTCTATGGTATTACTGGGAAGTGGTGATCGTGTGAGAGAGAGACTAGTTGGAAGAAATGGGTCACTGGGAATCTGTTCTGAAAAGGTGTGTCTCACCCCCAACCCTTTTATGGGGCTTCTTTTACCAAGAGATAAACAAATCTGTTCCTTTGCCTTCTCCCCCCATAATATTCTACTTGAACACTGGACAGAAGCAACAGAGCTGGAGGACCATAAACTGAACCTCTCTAAACTATGAATCAGGAGAAATCTGTCCTTCTTTTGAAGTGGTTCTCTCAGGCACTTACCACAGGGACAAAGGTTGGACTAATAGAAAGTGATATTTCATATGTATGGTTAATAAATCGATTAATTTAACCAGCACTTACTCAGAAGTTCTCTAAGCTAAGTACTATGCTGGGTGCTAGGGACAGATGTTCTAAGGCAGTAAACATTTAGAGCAAAAGGACAGGTAAATACTTCAGGTTTTTCAGGTCACAGGGTCTCCATGGCAACTACTTAATGCCTGCACTACAAAAAGGCTCAGAGACAATATATAAACGATTAAGCATGACTATTTCCAAAAATATATTTTATGAATTCCTATCATTTTCCTGTGCCAAAGATGTGTTTTTCTCACCGCTTATAGATTTTTTTTTAATTTCACACATAAAAGGTGAAAAAAAATTCAGTTGGACATCCATATATACACCAGCATTAATGTTTTACCATTCTTACCTCAGCATGTCTCTAGTTTACATAAAAGGAAATGCATAAATCTAAGTGTGGTTCAACAAATACAAAGGCACGCATAACCTACACCATAACCAACACACTGGTCACCATCTCCAGGAGGTTCTCCCAGACTTCTTCCTGTAAGCCTCGACTGGGGATGGAGTTTGCGGTCACAGTACACATTTGTCTTTGTATGAAACTGCCAGGCTTCGCCCCAGTGGGGACAGCATTTGAATTCAGGCTGCCAGAACCCCCACCAGTGCTTGTCTGTCTTCAGCTGTGGCCATTCTTCTGACGTACACAGTACAATTCTTAGTATTATTCTTAATTTGTTTTGCAACCAGTTTAATAAACACTTGTAATACACCCCTTTCCTAGTCCTAAAAAAAATAAGTGGCAGGCTGCATTTAGCCAAGAAGCTCAAAGCTATTGTGTGCCACATCCTGAATCTGTAAAGAAAACCATTCATGGGCTACACAGAGAAACCCTGTCTCGAAAAAACAAAAACAAAAATTAAAAAAAAAAAAAACGGGCGGTGGTGGCGCACGCCTTTAATCCCACCCAGCACTTGGGAGGCAGACGCAGGAGGATCCTTGTGAGTTCGAGGCCAGCCTGGTCTACAAAGTGAGTCCAGGGCAGCCAGGGCTACACAGAGAAACCCTGTCTCGAAAAAACAAAAACAAAAAAAAAATTTTAAAAGAAAACCATTCATTCATATATAGAATTAAACTGCTTCCATTCAGAGTCAGCCACTGGCAGTTTTAAGGCTTTAACAAACTAAAACATGATTCTTCTATATTAATTAATTAAAGTTTTCAGCCGGTTGTGGTGGTGCACGCCTTTAATCCCAGCACTAGGGAGGCAGAGATAGGTGGATCTCTGTGAGTTCAAGGCTAGTCTGGTCTACAAAGTGAGTCCAGGACAGCCAGGTATACACAGAGAAACCTTGTCTCGAAAAACAAAAAAAAAAAAAACTTCTGCCAGGCATGGTGATGCACACTTTTAATCTCAACACTCTAGAGGCAGGCAGATCTCTGTGCATTTGAGGCTAGTCTGGTCAATATAGTGAGTTCCAGGCCAGCAAGGGATATAAATGTAAGACCCTGTGATTTGGAATGATTTTTTTCTAACCAGGTGTGGTGACACACACCTTTAATCCCACACTACAGAGGCAGAGGCAGGTGGATCTCTGAGTTTGAGGCCAGTGAGTTCCAGGCTAGCCAAGCTTACACAGTAAGACCCTGTCTCAAGAAAAAAAAAATTCTTAAAAATATTTGGACCTTAAGCTCTTAACACTCATATGACTGCTGAACTGGGAGGGGGGGGCTGATATGTAGGGGCAACCCACTCTGGAGGAGTAGGATAAGTGGGAGGGGGACTGGGAGGGGTGGAGGGAAGGGACTGTGATGGAAATGTAACTTGAAGTAATAAGCAAACATACAAAAAATATTTGGGCCTTAACTTTCTAGTTTTTTTTTTCCACTTTAAATCTTTATAACAAGAAGCCTCACAATTCTTTCATGAATATGTTTAGCTATTGTGTTTTTATACAAATAGGTAAATATCATCTAGCCCTAGAGATATCTCCAAGAATAAATGTATTAGATATTTCCTCAAACTCTCCATGGTTTCTGCTATACTGTCTCTATCATTGTCTAGTTTGGAGGTGGTTTTAATGGTGTGACAGTTAGAATCTTGCTAGCATGCACTACAGGGAACCAGCAGTGGGACACCACAGACCATGTCCCACAGCTGCAAAGGCATTACTGTGGAAGCAAAGGGATGAGGTCACAGGACACAAACGGTTTGAATCTTCATAATGAAAAGTTAATATATTTCTGAGGCCAGGCTGGAGAGAACTCCATCTCTGGCTGTGACAGCCTCTTCCATCTCTCAAAGGAGTCACAAGTGTGGCTGTGCCAGAGAGCTGGGCTGGGTTGGGCCCAGTAAAGGACACCCAGAGAGATCGGGGCATGTGGCAAGGTCACTGACTTTACACGTTCATATCTTCTTGTAGTTTTTGTACCAAATTGTTTTATTTTTAACTTTTAAAATGGTTTCTTCCTTGCTGCCAGACAACTAATAGTGACAGCCTGCTGTGAGAGCAAATATATTTTTAAAATGGTGTCCGCAACACTGGCTTCAACGGTTTTGTTGTTGTTTGGGGGATTTATTTATTTATTTATTTATTTATTTATTTATTTGTTTGTTTGTTTGGTGTTCTGTTTGGTTTTCAGTGTGTTAGTTCATCTAGATTTCATTCTTTTCAATTCATAGGCCATAAGAAATAGATTATTATAGAAGGCTTTACTTATTCCAAACTTGTGGCCAGTTTGGAACATGACCCGTTCTTTCTGTGTAGTGCTTCCCAGGGTTACTTTACTTAAATAGGTATGAGCTTTGGACGACTGAAAATGAAAAGGAAGAGTGCACAGCAACTGCTACTACTAAAGAGACTCGTATGCTTTATACGATCTAATATACAGCTTATATTGCGTAATATATGATAAGATCACACTGTGCATAGCATTATTTGGCATGCAAGAAGAAAATGAAAATGAACAGTGGCCAACCTGTGCTTTCCTCATGTACACCAAAGGCTCTTTGAGATGCTCAGGAGGTGCACAAGGATGACTAGGCAAAGGATACCTAGAAGCAGAGAGAGGCAGTTACTAGCATACTGAGCTCTCAGTAAAGATACCTTAGTAAGAAGTTACTCACCTCTGCAGTCCATGCTACAAGCAAAATAGAGTATCTGTTAATAGTTCATTTGTTTGGACAGGGTCTAATAAATTTTTAATTATACCATCCTAGTAATGGGTAATGTTTTTGTTTTGTATTTCACACAGGGTCTCATTGGGTAGCCCAGGCAGACCTGTAACTCACCATACAAACCAGGATGGCCTTGAACTAGTCTTGCCTCTGCTTCCCAAGCGCTGAGATTATAGGTGTGCAACACCCTACCCAGATAAAATGTAATCAGTCAAGAATAGAAGCGCACTAGATTACAGTTCTGGAGCCCAGGAAGTCAAACGTCCAGGTGCCAACATCTGGAGAGAGCCTTCTTCCTCTATCATCTGTTGACAGAAGAGGCTCATGGGAAAACAGGCCCAAATCTGGCCTTTTACAGTATCTCCAGTCCAACAGTAAGGCTAGGCTCTTGTGCCCTAATGGCTTCCAAGGGTCTCAGTTGGTAATATTATTACAGTGGCAATTACATTTTACCCATGAACTTGGGGGTGGGGGAGACATTTAAACCACAGCAGACCATTTATATAATTGTTTTAATGGATAGTTGAGACTATTTAATCTTGGGAGTTCAGCTTAGTTCCCTGTACTCTCATTATGAACTATGGCCTTTATTTTGTCTTTTAAAAAAATATGTGTGTGTGTTTACATGTACATGAATATGTGTAGGTGCCTGTGTCTACTTAGTCTTTGTCAGTAACAAAAATCTGATACTGACCTCTCACTTCTCTTATCATTTTATCAGCTCCCATGTACTACACCCAGTTCTCTCTTCTCATTATCTCCTGTTTTTCAGAACCCGAGTAAGAAGAAAAGCAGCACTAATGAGCTCCTACAGCACTCTCAGCTAGTCATTAAAAAATATGCAAAGTTGCATTGTGTAGGGTATTAAAGAGTTGATAATGAACGAAAGATAGGTCTTGCCATCAACTAAAAAGATACATCTGTCATACAAAACTATTTTCAGAAAGTACTAGATCACCAAAATAGAAGTCAGTAAAATCTCAGATTAAAGAGCCAGAATTGGGAATAATACACAACAGGTATCTCTACTACATTTTGTGAATTAATATTTTTACTTGTCATAACAAACATTTATTCCTTATATTTTTGGTTGTGAGCATAGCTTTTAACAGTTGAATCATCTGTTCCTTTGGTGGCCAAAACTACTAATCATAAGGTTATAGTCAACTTCAATAATAGATAGCACTTAATCTAATGTTATCTGAAACTTTAAAGACCAACTTGGAAGACAGTAATAGAAAAACATTAAAATCTAACTTTAAAAATGTATGTGGCAATTTGAATGAGAATAGCCCCCATTGGCTCATATATTTGAATGTTGTTTTCCCAGATTTTGGAACTTGTTTGGGAATGATTAAGAGGCATGGCCTTGGTAGAGGAGGGGCCTCTTGGGGGTAGGTTTTGAGGGTTGAAAAACCCACACCAGGCCCAGTCAGTCTCTGTCTCTGTCTCTCTGTCTCTACCCCCCTCCCACTTTCTCTCCCTCCTTTGGGTGTAAGCTCTCAGCTACTACTCCAGACAGGCTGCCTGCTGTCTTTCTCCCTACCATGATGGTCAAGGACTCACCCTCTAAAACTGTAAGCAAGCCCCCAATTAAATTATTTCTTTTATAAGTTGCCTTGGTCGTGGAGTTTCTTCACAACAATACAAAAGTATCTAAGTGTATGTTCGAAGTATAAATCCACAGGCATTCACCTAGGCCTACCTCATAAGCAGTCTGGTTAAGCAAGGGCATCTCATTTACCAGATAGCTACAGGTTAGACAGAGAATGTGGGAAATGAGAGTGTTAGAAACTAGAGAATGCTACAGACAGATCAAGTGGTAAAACAAAACAGGAGACACCGAAGCTCCACTGGGCTGCTTACACACAGCATGAGAACAGGATGTGTGCTTAGCTTTCTTTTCTACACCCTGAGTGCTTCTCAGCCCACTGGCACACAGTGAATACTCCATGAATAATGGATGAATAATGGGGTGTTTAATAAACCATAGGCTAACATTCTGGAGCTATATTTTTTGACAACAAAAGTTCTACACACTTTACTAAGTACTGATGGCAAATCAAGATAAATAAAAACATTAGGTTCTTAGTAACAATAATAACCTTACAATGAAAAAGAAATTATATTTAGAATGGTCAGTTTGTAATGACAGAAAGAAGTATAATATTCAAAATTCAACATTAAAAAGAGTGTATTATGAGAAATAGCCTATTACCTAATTATAATGGATGATTATATTCTCAACATACAAACTCAGTAATATAGAAAAGTACCACCTATTCCTCTCAGACTAGACTAGTTATTTGTGACATTGATTTATTTGAAATTCTGTAAGTATGCTAATGAGAAGTGAGAATATAGGTATAGATAGCAATAATAATTTTACTATTTACAAATAAATATAGTTAAACAAAATATTATATCAAAATAGATGGGGAAAAAAAACTCACACATTCAGTTCACTATAAACAGCATTCTGAAGTTTCTTCTCCCAACCTGTTTTTAAGTTTAAAAAAAAAATAAATATTAGCTTCTTAAATATGCAACACAATAATTTTTCTTCTTACAGCTTATTTATTTTATATGTGTGTGCCTGAGTGTGTGTGTGTGTGTGTGTGTGTGTGTGTGTGTGTGTATACCAAAATTCATGCATGAGCCTGTGAATCTCGGAAAAGAGCACAGATCATCTGGAACTAGAATTACAGGCAGTGTGGGCTGCCATGTGCGTGCTGGGAGCTGAATCAGGGCTCTCTGAAGGAGCAGTCAGTACTTTCAACTGCTGAACTATCTCTTTAGCCACAACTTAAAAAAATTAACTCACTAAAACGTTGGCATCATAGTTATTTGTGAAAGAATTTTGCTAACCATTGTGAGTAAGTAAAACCATTAAGTCATTTTCTCAAGTTAAGAGTAATGCCTTCTTCCACTGTCAAAATGCTAAATGAATGTCCATGTCTTTGAACTCCTCACCAAAAAACACAGAATATTCTGAGGAGTTACCACTTAATGTCTCAGCTGCCAAGTGCAAGAGTTGATGCCAGGTTATCCTTTCTTGTCCAAAAATTAACACCTCCTTTTTTATTTTTTATTTATTTATTTATTTATTTATTTATTTATTTATTTATTTATTTATTTATTT
>CAJQZJ010009649.1:6017061-6044093 GCA_907164525.1 Lophiomys imhausi | reverse complement strand
ATGCACATGTGAGCTTTCCTTGGCCAGCGAGCATGCACATGTGAGCTCTCCCTGACCAGCGCCCTGCTTTGCACAGCAGCTGCAGCTGCTTCCTCACCTGTGTGATTTATCAGCCACAAACACATGCAAGCACAGATATTTACAGGAGCAGTGCAGAATAATGCACTGAACTTTTGGTGCTTAGTGAGTTTGAGGAGTTATTTAATATAGTTGTTTAATTACCAGTCTTGAGCACAGTTTAGAAGGCACTTCAGATGGCATGAGCATGGATTTGGCACCAGAAAGCTGAAAGTATCTTCCTGACATTCCTATCAATTTGATTAAGCCATTTAACATCTTTGCATGTTTCTTTTTTATTTAACACAGAAAAGAAGCTAAACTAAGTCATTATGAAAATCAAGTAGAAAATTATCAAAGTAATTTTTAGTCTATGTAGTACAACATAAATTAAAGTTATGCTATAAAATATAAGATGTGCCCAGATGGTAATGGACTAGATATCTCTAACAGATTTTCATGGAAAACAATATAAGTCTTGGAAAAAGAGGTTTTTAGAAAATCTGCAGCCAAAACTTGAGACTTTTTTTAAGCCTAATGCCTCTAGCTCACAACAAGAACTAAGATATACTCCTCTTGCAAGGCAGTGGGCAGGAAACTCGGAGTCTTTTATTTATTTATTTATTTAGGTTTTTCAATAAAAGGTTTCTCTGTGTATCCCTGGCTGTCCTGGACTCACTTTGTAGACCAGGCTGGCCTCAAACTCATAGAGATCCATCCACCTGCCTCTGCCTCCAGAGTGCAAGGATTAAAGGACATGAGATTCTTAACTCTGCGTACACTCTTCATCAATTCATGCTGGTGGTAACTTCACCCTTCTGCATGTCTAAAAACATATGCTCTTCCTCTTCCCAATGCACAAGTGTGCACACACACACGGACACACACACACTTTTCACTACCACTAGAACAGTCCTTAATTCAAAGCCTTGGCTATGAACAATCTTAAACTTCTGATCTTGGTGAGTAAAGGAAACTGGAGAAGCAAAGCAGCTGAAACAGCTGCTGCAGAGGGAAGGAGGCTGGGGCCATATGCTCAGGGAACGGAAAGCAGAGCCCACACAGCAGGGCCCATCAAAAGGGCTCCCATGAGCCTTTGCTTGATTGGGCCCCATAACCGCCCCTTCTCACTACACTCACATACCATAGCTGGACTCCAGGTATCCATCTGTGCCTGAAAACCATACAAATTTAGGGCTAGGGGAGACCATAGGAAGCTCTGCTGTGCCAATAACCACTTAAAGACCATTGCCCTCTCCAAATGCTGATCTGCCTGAGAAAATCCAACATGGACACTGAATTAGCTTTCTAGCTTAGGAATTATTTACATTCCTACCTTAGCAGCCCTATCTTACTTTATAGTCCTGCTCTGGGTTAGTGTCAGGCAGCAGTTACTTAATATGTGCCACTAGTAATCCCTCCAACCTCAGGCCACAGAGTAAATTTGATCCCCTTGGGTGAGAGCCCTTTAATAACAGCTATTGTGTCTTCTCTGAATTTGCTTTCCTCAAGGCCACATCTGTTTCAAGCTTCATCAAATTCTCTCATATCCCAGTTTTAGCTCTGTGACAATCTGTGAGCAGTTCTCCCCTCACTTGTCTGCCACTGTTGTGGCTTCCTAACTGACCTCTAGAATGCATTCCTCCAAAACACTGATTCTCAACCTTTCAATCTCAGGCTTCCTACTCTTAAAAATCACTGGGAATTCTGTCAGGGTGCTTTAAGTGAATTATAAGTACTGGTACACTATTAGATTGAATAAAAACAATTGAAAGTAATTATTAGTATTAGCTCCTTTAAAATGAGGCACATGATTACTGCGTGATTCAGGAATTCTACTTCTGGGTGCATTTCCAAGGAATTCAAAACGGAAAAGCAAATAGACACTTGACACCAGTGCTATTCTCAACAGCCCAAAGGTGCAAATAGCCAAAAAAGCTACAGATAATGAACAGCTAAGTTTAAAAGTATCATTTATGTAATTGTTGTCTCTGAGGCTTACTGCTGAATAAACTCACCTTTTCTAGCCCTTTCTGAATTCTGGCTGGCTGGTTCAACTCAGCTGTTCTGGCTCAAACTCCTCTCCGAGCTGACTGATTCAAACTGGCTTCTCTCAGCCTCTGACTGAATTGCACTGCTTGACCTCAAACTAACTCTAGCAATCTGTTCTAATCTTCCAGCTCATTCTCATTCTCTGGCTCATTCTGTCTCCACCTGTGTCTAGCTGTTCTCTCAGCAGCCTGTGTCTGTAAAACTGTCCTGGAAAAACTGCCTATCAACTCCACAAACTGAACTTTCACAAACTCAACTCCACTGCACTGCCTCTCAACTGACTCCCAACTCTTGACTGACTGACTGACCTCAACTCAATTGAACTGTCTCTTCCTGTGCTCTCTTAAATCACTTCTCTTTCCTGTGCTGTTCTTGTGAGAACTGGGCACATCCTATTCTGTCAAATCTTTCTCTGATTCATCACTCTGTCTGTCCCAAATCATTGTTTGGGATTAAAGGTGTGTACTAAGGATGTGTCTATATTCCAGCCAGAGGGATTAAAGGTGTGTGGCTTGTCTGCATTCCAGCTGGACCACACAGACCTAGGTCTTTGAATATGATCCCTTGCCAGAGTAGCCATGTTGCTGGATTGAAATTCCTCTACCCTTTCTTTTTAAAGTAAAAGTCATACATAGTTTATCCATTACAACCAAAACAATCATCAACCCCACAAAGTTCTCTTTTATATTTCTATAGCATCTGGCATCATAGATCCCATCAATTAAGGAGATCACAATTTCTTTAACCACTTCCATGTAGATCAATATTTTAACTCCTCATGTTACTGGAAAACTCCACAGTGAACTTCTTGCAAACACATCATAGCAAACTTTGTGGGTGTCCAGACAGGAAATTCTTATAATGAGGATTTCAGAGTGCGTAAATATTACTTTGTAGAAGAAAGCACCTATATTTGAAAGTGATGTCTAATTGAGAGGCAGACAAAGTGACAAATAAGAGAAAGATCTGACAGAATGAGTTAGAGATAGGATATGCACAGCACTCATGAGAACAGAGAGGAAAGGCAGGCAACTTAAGAGAGAACCCAGGAAGAGGGGTTCAGTGAGGCCAGTCGGTGGCCGTGGGGAGTCAGTTGCGAGTCTCTTCCTGTGCTCAGATCAGTTGAGTCAGTGCAGTTGAGTCCAGGGCAGTCCAGTGGAGCTCAGTGGAGCAGTCGTTGGCAGTGAGTGCAGTGGAGTTCAGAGGCATTTTTCCAAGCAGAGCACTCAAGTGAGGAGCTGAGACAAGCCAAATTGAATCAGTCAGCTCGGAGAGGAGCTTGAGTCAGAAAAGCTGAGTTGAGCCAGCCAGCCAGAGTTCAGAAAGAGATAGAAAGGTTGACCTTAATTCTGCAGTATACCTCCAATTACAACTCGGGAATAAAACATACCTTTACAGATAATCAAAAGGCTATGTGCATGTGAATATTATTCTTCCTTTTAAAACTAATTTCTGACATATCATGCTACACAAAAGGGACACACATATAAGAAAACAAAAGCATATGCTATTATTTGCTTCTGCACAGAACAGGCAAAATCAGAACCAAAGTAGAATGTGGTGATCAGGGATAGGGAGGAGTTGGGGAGTCAGTATTTAACAGCATACAGCTTCAGTCCAGGATGGTTTCAAATAGTCCTAGAGATGGATGGTGGTATGTTTAACAATAGTGTGAATGACAGAGGGCTAATATCCAAAATTTACAAAGAACTCAAGAAATTAAATGCCAAGAAACCAAATAATCCAATCAAAAAAAGGGGAACAGAGCTAAACAGAGAATTCACAAAGGAGGAACCCCTAATGGCTGAGAGACACTTGAAGAAATGCCCAACATCCTTAATCATCAGAGAAATGCAACTCAAGATGACTCTGAGATTCCATCTCACACCTGTCAGAATGGCTAAGATCAAAAGCTCAAATGACAGCACATGCTGGTAAGGGTGTGGAGAAAGGGGAACCCTACTCCACTGCTGGTGGGAGTGCAGGCTTGTGCAACCACTATGGAAATCAGTCTGGCAATAGCTTAGAAAATTTGAAATAGCTCTACCTCAAGACCCAGCCATACCAGTTCTGGGTATGCATCCAAATGATTCCTCACCAAACCACAAGTATGTTTCTTCATCTATGTTCATAGCAGCCTTATTTGTAATAGCTAGAAACTGGAAACAACCCAGATGTTCCTCAACCAAGGAATGGATTAAAAAAAAAAACTGTGGTACATCTACACAATGGAATACTACTCAGCCATCAGAAACAATGAAATCATGCAATTTGCAGCCAAATGGATGGAACTAGAGAAGCTTATAATCGGATTTTAGCCATATAGTACAAGATAACTATACTACAGCCAATGTACCAAAGGGAACAGGAACATAGACTTTGTTACCTGTCAATGAGACCCTTTGCCCTAGAGGGGCTGCCTTGTAGGCCCCCAGTATATGAGGAGGCTCTTGGCCCTCATATGACTGCTGAACTGGGGTGGGGGACTGATATGTAGGGACACTCCACTCCAGAGGAGTAGGATGGAAGGGATAGGGGGTAGAGGGTGGGAGGGAGGGACTGGGAGGGGTAGAAAGAGGGTACTGTGATGGAGATGTAACCTGAAGTAATAAATAAACATAAAAAAACAATAGTGTGAATGTACTTAATGCCAAAGGACTACACACCTAAGGAGCAGAGGTATATTTTATACATATCTGACCATAATAAAGAATTGTCTGATCAATTTTAAAATAATCATCATAACCCATTATATATTAGCATAAATATTTATGCTTAAAGTAACTATTTTTAGAAACAAGTATGAATTCAAAACATCAGTGAGAAACATTATCTTTTCAGTGTATAAATTAGTAGTAGAAAACCATCACATTCTTGCAATTTCCATGGCAGTTAATCTATTTTTTCCTGATGTATATGGACATGTGTTATTGGAAATGGAGTAGAATTTTATTATCATTTTCAGACATCTGAAGATATTCTTTTAAGAATACACCAAAATCTGATAAGTAGTGGTTTCCTAAAGATTGGCTGTAATGCAGAATCTAATATCAATAAACTCTCCAGTCTCTAACATACAAAAATGCATCAGCCACCCTTGAACTTGATTCTTTTCCCTATATATAAGATTTTGTAACATCATGATGCATGGTCAAGTACTGGGTTAATGAAGTCAAGTGATTGATCCATGTCACTGAACAACATAAAAAGGAATATTCATCAATGTCACCACCAATATCACCCACAAATAGTTTTTAAATATTGGGAAGCCATTAAGTACACAATGGCAGGCATACTTTCCCAATGCCTCACTCTTATTCAAACCTTGAATTTCATCACCACACATAATGGCTTTCCTTTAAGTGACATGTTAACTTTACACATTTATTGAGAAAGTATCTTCCAAACATTTTTTGAATAACATCAATTCTATGAATAAGAGCTTATATGAATACATATGGATTATAATATCTTTTGCCAGTTTCTCAACTGTTTCATTGCTGAAAAATGAATTCCATTTGCTTATAACTTCTAAGTGCTTTACTTATTTTTTTTATTTTATTTTATTTAGGTTTTTTCGAGACAGGGTTTCTCTGTGTATCCTTGATTGTCCTGGACTCACTTTGTAGACCAGACTGTCCTTGAACTCACAGAGATCCACCTGCCTCTGCCTCCTGAGTGCTGGGATTAAAAGTGTGTGCCACCACAACCCGCAATTACAGACAGCTGTGAACTGCCATGTGGGTGCTGGGATTTGAACCTGGGTCCTTTGTAAGAGCAGTCAGTCCTCTTAACCACTGAGCCATCTCTCCAGCCCCTCTAGTGATTTTTAAATTATTTTTTCTTTTTTTCAGCTTATAATTACAACATGACCCCCTTCACTTTCCTCCCTCCAAACATTCTCATAAACCCCTCCTTGCTCTTTTTTAAATTCATGGTCTCTTTTTCCATTAATTATTGTTACATAAATATATATATTATATTCCATATACATATTACATATACATTATAATTATATATAATATAGAAATAATTATGTGTGTGTGCGTGTATGTATGTATTCCTAAATATAATCTGCTCAGTCTGTATAATGTTACTTGTATGTTTTCAGGGATGATGACTTGGTACTGGATAATCAATTAGTGTGCTCTTCCCTGGGAAGACTATTTCTCCCTCTCTCTGCATTCGTTAGCAGCCTTTAGTTCTTTATTTGAGACCTCCTGAGCCCAGGTCATGGACTGCTTGTGGAATCACAGGGAATCCCATAGAACGTAAGAAGTAAAAACGAGTAGAGGAAGAGATTATATCACCCTTCTCACTCTATCTCTCCTGATTATCAGAAGCAATGAGTGTGCTCTGTAAACAATCCTGTGACTTCTCCTGCTGAAATTACCTCAACAACTCCTTCTTGCCCTGTGTAGTTGTTAGTAATAATAACAATGATAATAATACTCATTCAGGAACTTCCAACTTTCCAAAAGCTAGTCCCATCCAACCTAGATGCTTCTCCTTATCTAGTAAGTTCCTCCACAAGAAACCAGCTTGGCCTTCTCATTGCCTCAACATTGGTAAGTGGTTTCATCTTCCCACCCTGAATCCTAGACAAGACTTCCTGTCTCTCCAGCCATTTCCTCTAGGTGCATTTATGCTCTATTCATCTGCATTGTTTTTGCAATAATTATTTGAATTCTTTTATGTGCCAATTGCTGAGTTTAAAAATAAAAAGATATTCTCCCTTACTTTTAAAGATCTCACAGTATAATTAAAGACATAAAAATGAAAGTGAGACATACTATTAAAAAAGTTTTGCCCTTTCCCACAGTAATTCCCAGACATCCTTGCATTAGCTTAATTGTTCTGGACTTAGTCTAATTCCTCTCAAGAGCCCATCACCATCACTAATGAGACAGATGCTCAATGTAAAAATATTGAATTGGGTATCTCCATTTCTTTTAATACTTCTGGTTTCATCTAGAACTGCAGTGCAGACTCGCTGCTGTAATTCTAGCAGACCCAATGGAACACCGTGCAACCAGAAGTAGGTGTTAATTTCAGATTAGAAAGTCTGGCACCCTGAACACTGACTGTGCCTTACACTCAACATGTGCTGTATAATTCCAGCCCTACTCTAATTTCTCCACCTGAAGATGGATCCTTCCCTGGCCACCTTCTGCTGACATCCCCAAGCTGACCCACTTTTCTACCTACACTCTCTTCTCCACCTACTTTCTCACCATTACTTCTTATTCTCTTTCATAAAATCATTTTTACTTTATTTTTTTGTGACCAATCTTCTCCCTTAGCCCTTTCAGCTTGTTCTTACTAATCCGTACATGACATTTTCTAAGCAACTCAGTGCTGACATAAAACATAATATATTCTCTTTTTTTTTTGCAAATGTCATATGGAAGCTTACTTTTTTTTCATCTTTTTTGTGAGATATTCTTTAACAAGCCAAATGCATATTGTAATATATATCTTGTATCTTAAGTATAAATTCCACACAGGCACGCACTTTCTTCTCTTGGAATTCTGTTATGCCTTCATTCATTTCTTTCCTATCTTACTCTATAGAATTAAAGAAACAATAAAAGCCAACATAAACTGGATAAAGATGGCATCACTTCCTGGTTCAGGACAATAAGAGATTCTGAGTTTCTAATTTATATGTCAACTGCAACAATCCAATCTAGATCTTCCCCAAGTGTATGCCAAATATTACCTTGAAATAAACCCAAAAAGATAAGACTATGAATACAGCTCTTCCTGAGGATCTGAGTCCAGTTCTCAGCACCCATATCAGGTAGTTACAGCCACCTAAAAAACCAACTCTAGAGAAATCTGATGCCTCTAGCCTCCACAGCAGCTGCACTCACAAGCACTTACCCACATGCAGACACACACACACACACACACACACACACACACACACACACACACACTAATCATGGCCAGACTTTTCATACTAATATAAATTCTATATGTTTGAGATAAAATTTCATGAGGTTTTTTTTACTAGTATCAAGATGTTCTGAGGTTCTAGACATGACAACACCTATTATATATTCCTCTCTTCAAAGCCCATCTTCTTCCAGGGCCCTTCCTATTATAATTCTATTATTTATTATTTAAAAATTGAATAACAAGGGATATTAAATGATTAGTGGAATAAAATAACATTCCAGGGCTTTATACAACATCCATTTTAATGCACAATCAAATAAAGTAACAATAACAAAGTGGCACTGGACATCAATTTGGAATTAGACTGTCACCCAGTGTCCAGAGGATGAATGAGAAAATGCCATCCTAAGACTCAAAATAATGTCAAGACAGTTACTTGGGAATATTCAGAAAACAAGGATATATTAAAACATAATTGGTGGTTAATTATATATATTAAAGATGACATTTGATTGCAGGGAAAAATCTTTAAAATCTCTATTTAGCTTTTAAAGTTCTATACAATTATATTTTTCTCTGTACATTGCTCTACCAATTTCTGTGGACATCTAAACAGAAAACTTGAGGCAATACAAGAGACATATGAGCAGGAAAATATGCTAATTAAATGTAAAAGATACATAGCATTCCTTCAGCTGTTTAGAAGTATATTAGCAAGCTGATTAAAGAAATAAATGGGTCATTGTTCCAAGGGTAAAGGGCAAAGTACCACATTGAACACTAAGACATCGAAGGATATTGGAGAAAGAAATGCTGTCTCATTTAAAAAAAATAGATTTTCCAACAACAAAAAAAGAAAAGGGGGGGGGGAGGGAAGGGGGAAGGGGGGGGAGGAGGGAGACGACTTTGGCTGACATATGACTTGAAGAAATAACTACATGTTAAAAAAAAACAAATCAGGTTTTCATTTAAAAATCACTTACTAATATAAATGCAACGTGTATTATCTTTTTCAGTCCTCACCAAATGGGGTGAATATGTACAAGGTGTATGGAAAAACTGCTAGCTGGTTAATACACTTGTCTAGAACAAACAGTAGAGACTCTCTCTCTCTCTCTCTCTCTCTCTCTCTCTCTCTCTCTCTCTCACACACACACACACACACACACACACACACACACACACACAGCTAAAAGTAGAAAAAGAACTGCTTAGTAAACAGGAATTAGAGTAATGAGAGAAAATCCTGAGGGAGGAACTGGATATACAATAGTTGCACTTCCTCTGGGATAGTAAACCTATTCTGAAAGACATGTGCTCGAGAATCAGGACCAGCCCAACACAACGCTTCATGCAGGGCTGCCGAAGGCATACAGAAAAATAAGCAGAGATTTTTCAAGTATTAAGTGTTTGGCCAGTTTTATCTTCAAGAAACTGGAACTCTGTGGGATAGAAAGCTTAAAAGCCTCAACACAAAAAAAAGCACTGAGGAAGTATTTTGGCAATCTGAGGGAAAAGATTACAGTTTGAGACCCAGATGTAAAGGAGCCAGAGAATACATCAAAACCTAGCAGATCCAGCAAAGAACCAAGGGGATAATGATCTTGACAAAACTCTACCTTGACTCAACACATTCCAGATCGCATTAAGATTGGTAACTAGTCCCTAGATTGACTCATGGAGGGGAAGGTGACAATGAAGTTGTCATTTGCAGGCTATATTTTAATTTATACAGAATGCAAAGCATTCAATAAAGGCATGCTGCTATCTGACTAACATCACACAAACAAAGGTAAGAGAAAAAAAAAAGATCTCCATGTATAATCCAGATAACAGTTTTAATGAAGAGGGTCCTACAATTATGAAGGACATCATCAACCTAACATCACACACACACATGAAAAAATGATTATAAAAATCCAGGACTAGACTCAAAATTGGATTCATTAAACAAGAATCACTTTAAGGGCCTGTCAACAAGGCTCAGCAGTTGAGAATACTCACTACTCTTCCGAAGGAACTGAGTTTAGCTCCTAGACCCTATACCCCGTGGCTCACAATGGCCTGTAACTCCAGATCCAGGGGATCTGACATCTTCTTACCTCCACTGGCACACACATATGGCAGACACATACATACACATAAGTAAAAAATAAAAATACATCTTTTTTAAAAATCTGGAATTTTTAGAACTGAAAGATATAATACATACACAAGAACTCATTAGATGGATTTATTAGAGGTAAGAAATATCACAAAACAGAGTGAATGAATTAGAAGGGCCAAAGAAATCTCTAAAGTGCAGAAATGGGGAAAGAGGAATTACAAAAAAAAAAAAAAAACGTATTAGAGACATATTTAACCACAAGTCCTCATGTGGAACCAGGAACAGGTGCCAGAACAAGTTTTTGAAAAGATGACAGCCAGATAACGTCCCAAACTCATGTTGGGTTTAAAACAGGCCGTTGGCCCTGTCTCACTTAGGGTTACCATAACTGTCATGACCAAAAGCAAATTGAAGAGAAAATAGTTTGTTTGACTTACACTTCTATATCACTGTTCATCACTAAGGAAGTCATGACTGGAACTCGAGGCAGGAACACAAGCTGATGCAGAGGTCATGCAAAGGGGCAGCTTACTGTTTTCTCCCCATGGCATGCTCAGCCTGCTTTTTTTTTAAACACTTATTTATTTATTCAAGTTACATCCAGAACACAGCTCCCTCCTCCTCCCTTCCCCCTCCCGCCCTCCCTCTTATCCTTCTCCTGGAGTAAGGCAGGCTGCCTCATATCCACCCTCCTCAGTTCATCGGTCACACGAGGGCTAAGAGCTTCCTCTTTCAGCCTGCTTTCTTAATAGAACTCAGGACTACCAGCACAGGTGTAACACTACCCACAATGCTCTGGGCCCTCCCGCATCAATCACTAATTAAGAAAATGCTCTATAGGCTTGCCTACAGCTCGGTCTCATGAAGAGATTTTTCTCAATCAAGGCTCCCTCCTCTCAGATGACTATATCTTGTGTCAGATTGACATAAGACTAGTCAGTACAGACCCTGACAGAATAAATAATCATCAATAATAATACAAAGAACAACAGTGCCTTACCAACATACACCTTAACAAGTATGCTGAAACCCCCAAACAGAAAGATGTTAAAAGCCACCAGGTAGAAGAGATAGGCAGCATATATTCAGGGATGACAGAATCTCAACAGAGCCAAAAAGGAAAAGGACAATGGATAACACCTCAGACATGCTGTGAGAAAAACACTGCCACCTTAGAAAGCTGTGTGTTTAAGAAACATCCTTCAAACTGAAGATAGAAACACTACCAGACAGATAAAAACCAAGAAATTTGTGACTCAAGATCATAACTCAGTGGCAGAATGCAAGCAAGATTCTGGATCAGCCTCAGACTCTAGTACTGGAGACCCATACAAAAGCTTGTAATTTCCACTAGAAAATATGTCCCAAGAATGGTATTCCTTTAGGAACCTGAAAACTAACACAATGAATTATTACAATACATACCAGACATGGATGACAGCAAGTGCTTGTGAGAAAATGTGAGACAATGGGAATTTTCATTCCTTGTTCATGAGAATAAAAACACTGCACCACAGGGAAGACCAGTTGTTATTTTCCTGCAAGTTAATCATAATCTTATCACACAGCCTGTCCTTGGTATTGTTCAAAAGACTTGAAATTTTATGTTCACACCTGAAGCATAAACATGAACTGTTTATAGAAGCTTCATTCATACCAGACAAAACTTGGAAGAAACCAAGATTGTTGTTCAGCATTTAAATATACAAAATGGTAAATTTATACAATAAAATATTACTCATCAAAAGAAAAAATCAGGTTTCAGGTCATGCAAGAGACAGTAGGAACTGATGCATTATTAGTAAGCAAAAGAAGATAGTGAAAAGACCAGATACTGTGTAGACAGAATGGTATGACATTCTCAAAGGGAAAGGCTTGCAGACAGAAAAGGAGAGTAGTAGATGGAGGCTGGGTACTCAGGACAAGGGAGGGATGAATAGGTACAGTAGAGCACATGGAATAATTTTACATGATATGTATTTCTGAAAGCCCACAGAACTGTAAACTGAAAGAATGAGCCCTCATGTGAAGTATAGAACCTAGGGAGTAATAGCGAATCAGTTTTAGAGATCTGTATGAAATATACCACTCACCAGTGAGATACATTAACAATAAAGGAAGCGACTTGGAAGGCAAGTGATGGGAAACTCTGTACTTTCCATTCAATTTTTATATAAACCAGAAGCTATTCTACAAACAAAGTGTTAATTAAAACAAACAAATAAAAACCGAAACCAACAGAAAACCCTAAACACAGGCTATACTGGAGAACTCTCCCTAATGTTTAAAAAATAAATAAAATTTCTTAACACTTGCAGAAAATATCAAATGAAACAGGAGCTTACAGTTCCTATTACTTTATGAGGTCAGAATACCTTTATATAGGACTTGACAAACACATAAGAAAGACTGACGGACGTAGCAATTTTTCTCATAACACAATTGTACTTCTTTTTTTTTAAATACTTTATTTTTTTTCTTCAAGTTACATCTCAGTAACAAACCCCTCCCTATTCCCCCTTCCTATCCCGCCCTTCCACCCTCTTCCCCCCAGAAGTTTCCCCTTTCAGTCCAACAGATGGTTCCTTCTCTTATAACAGTAAGTATTATACAAAACAATAGATATAAATATGCCACATTTATGAGAGTTAAATGGCCCAGTATACCTTCCCAATGTCCAGTTTATACATATTTGGCCCCTGACTTTAACATTCTACTATCTAATCAACTCCATGAGTTTAAAGGTCTATATGTGACTCAACATTCATACTATCTTGCAACACACTTTTAAGAGTATCTTCTTAGATCTATAACACTCTCTTGATTCCTAAACAATTCAAAATTTAACTATGAGACTCTAGCTGTCTATTCTTCAACCACTTCAGAGACCTGAGAGGGATAAATATATTTGCTTATATAGTAAGTGCAGGGCCTGCAGCTTCCAAAACTAAGAAAGAACATACCAATGACTGCCTGGACAGTTCCCATTTTCTCTCCATACATTCCAGCATCAGTCTTCAGCCTTTGGGTCCTGTTTCTCTGACAGACATTTGTTGTAGAGCAGGGATTATGAAGGACTTACCTACCCTGTCTTGGCAGAGTTAGGCTGTCGACTTCCCTGCTACCAAGTTTTGTCCTTTTTGGACAGCAGTCTGTCTGCAGTTGGTGCAAGGGGTTTTTTCATGCCAAGAGAAAGGCTTGCCACTAATTCAACCATCTTACAGTGGAGGTTCTTCGATGCTTATCTTCTACTTGGAGTAGAATAGGGGGTGCTGTCAGGCGCTGATATGTCTCGATATCAAAAAAAATCTTGATTTAAGATAACATCTTTGAATGCCATATTCTGCAGATCTCTTGGGGTTTTTGAAGATGCCCTATCCATCTCTTGTATTTAGATAAGCAAATGTTGCTTGTCTCTTAGCAACTTGATTACTGGTTAGTTTAGAGAATATCTGTGATAGACTGTCATAGTAGCTAACAAAGTGACATGTTTGCATGACTAGGAGTTTGTTTTAACTATCCTAGACCGTTTTAGACGGTTGGTATCAAGAGGTCAGAGCTTCACATTTTATTTTTAAGTATCTATAGGTATGATACCATTAGGAAGCGTTACCTTTAAATTTGTATCAATATACAAAGATCTATTCAATTGTGTTTAAATATACTCTTAATTATGTATCAATATACCAAGATCAATGCCTATGTAGCCCAATATAATCTTAACATTATGTCCATATGCAAGGGTCAATACCATTGTGGCCAACTATAATCTTAATTTTGTATCAATATACAAAGATCAATACCGATGTAATCCAATACAATCTTATTTTTGCACAATAAACAATGGTCAATACCACTTTAGCCAAATAAACTACTAATTTTGTATCAATATACAAAGGTATAAGGGAATATTCAATAATCTGCCCCTTCTTCTTGGACCTTCCTGTGCTATGTCTATATCTCATTTTTCTCAAGCCCATGCACTCCTACATAGGAGAGGAAGAAGGATACAGAAAAGGAAAAGTAGGAATTCCCTGGGGCTAACCTCCAAAACCCATTAAGACAGGACCATTTATCAGCTAATTGTACTTCTTAACACACATATCAATTAGATTGTGCTAACCATCAACTTAGAAAGCCACTGTAAAACAGTAACACTCCAAGACTAAAAATAAGAGAAATATATATTATTTATAAAGTTATAACATTTTTGCCTTTAAAAACTTATTTGTAACAAAGAGAGACATATCAATAAACATAACGAAATATACAATAAATTTCTGTGTAAAGTATGAGAATACAAAGAACTTTGTATAGTATAAGAAATGGGTAGAGATTTTTACCAAATTTTATAGCACAAACAGGACTTCATCTGACTGAAAACAATAGGGTTAGAAATGGAAGGAAGTTTCTAGACTGGGGAAAAAAAGGCAAGTGTAGAAGTGAACAACCTAGCACTGTGGGTGCACTACGAAATCATAATTGTTTTTAACTTATTAGTTGAGAATTCCATGAAAGTAACAGATTAAAACCACAGTATGATTCCAATACAGGAATAGTAAGTGATTTCAATACCCAATTCCCACCAAAACAGGCCATTTGCAATAAAATCATAACTTTCATTCTACCCTAGCTCTCCTGCCCCTCCCAAGAAAAACTGTTAAGAAAACCAAATGAGTCACTGTGGTAGAAGTTAAGTTTTTTTAGTGAAATTAGTAGGCAGTTCAGATTAACATCTGGTAGCACATAAGGAGCTTGGCGTCCCTTTGGTTTACTGATATGGGGAAAAAAAGCCAACAATATGCCTTGTTGAAGGGGCATGGCTAAGAAACTGCGCAAGTCATGCAGGAGACGTCAGTTACTGTGAGAAGCAATGGGACTGTTGGACATCGTGAGAAATCTTGTGGACCCTTGAGACTGTCAAGTATCATGAGAGAATGCAATATACAAGATGAGAATTCCATGAGGTCTCTCTCTTTTCTCCTGCCCTCACCAACTGAAAAGTTACCACTGAATAAGAGCAAAAGGTACGCCATTAACAGAATTTAGACTGTTACAGCCTAAAGCAAAGGCCTGGCATAAAACTTACTGAGAGAGAGTTCTTTAAAGGCATCTGTCTTGGGACCCAGAGTGCCAAAAAGTGCACAAGGCAAGTGGAGTTCAGAAGCCACTTGGAGGGGCCTTTGGCTGTGAGGTTTGGCCAGGCCAAGGAGACCCTTAGAGGCGAGTTTCAGCTGAAGGCCCAACGAACACAAAGCTTTGAAAGGGACTGTCATTCGGGACTGCCATAAACTAAGCTATCCTGAACGAGATACACTAAGAATATTAATATCCTTTCAAGGAAGTTAAAATAGTGTTAGTTAAGTGTTTTTAGATAGGTACTAGAGGGTTCTTTGGTATTAAGGTATTCTTAGATTATAGATTTTAGGATATAAGATTAATAAGTGTTGATAAATAAAAATATTCTGTTACAAATCACAAATTCTAAACAAGGTCATCTAAGTACAAACAGGTCTCCACATTATTTTACCTTTGGCAGAGCATGGGAGGAAAGAGAGGTTAACTCAGAGTAGGCAATAAGCAATCAATTACTAAATAAATAGATTGATTTTTTTTCACTCTTGTTTTATTAATTTTTTAATTTATTTTTTATTTTTTGAGACAGGGTTTCTGTGTGTAACCCCACCTGTCCTGGACTCACTTTGTAGACCAGGTTGGCCTTGAACTCAGAGATCCACCTGCCTCTGCCTCCTGAGTGCTAGGATTAAAGACCTGTGCCACCACGGCCGGCTTATTAATTTTTTAAAGATTCATTTATGTATGAGTTTTGTGTCTGTATGTACACCTGCATGTCAATGGTGGGATCAGATACCATTAAAGATTGTTGAGAGCCATCATATGGTGTCTGGAAATTGAACTCAGGGCCTCTGGAAGAACAGTCAATGGTCTTAACTGGTGGACCATCTTTCCAGACCTTTATATATTAATCTGTAATTGTTAAGTATTTTTTATTTTAATTAAAATTTTTCATAAAATATATTTTGATCATGTTTTCCCCCCTCCCCAATGTCCCTGAGATCCTCCCCACCTAACTACCCACCCTATTTTATGTTCTTTCTCTCTCTCAAAAATCAAAATAAACTACTCCTGAGCATGGAGACTGCCTTGGAACAGGCAGGTTTATATACCCAGTCACAATCTATTGGAAAAAAACTGATTTTCTTTTTGCCATTTCTAACCAAGAAGTGAGGGCCTGTATTTATTGTCCCATCTCAGTGATGAGACCATCTGACCTGAAGCTGTATAGGTCTTGGGCATGCTACCACAGTCTCTGGGAGTTCATATGTGCACCAATTCTGTTGTGTCTGGAAGACATAGTTTCCTTAGAATCATCTATCACTTCTGGCTCTTAGTTTCTTTCTCTTCCACATAGATCCCTAGGCCTTGCAGGGAGAGCATTGATGAAGACATCCTATTTAGGACTGAGTTCTCCAAAGACTCTTACTCTCTGTACATTGTCAACTGTAGGTCTCTGTGTTAATTACCCTCTTCTACAAGAAATTGCTCTAATGTGAGTTAAGCAAGGCACTGATCTTTATGAGTATAGCAGTATGTCATTAGGAGCCATTTTACTGCTGTGATCTATTAGCAGAATAATAGTAGGAGGTTTTCCTGTAGGTTGTTACCTGTCTAGACTCAAATTTCTGACCACTGTCACTGTGGTGGTTTGAATGGCCCCCCATAGGCTCATATATTTGAATGTTTGGTCATCAGTGAACAGCACTACTTGAGTAAGGCCTTGTTGGAGTAGGTGTGGCCTTGTTAGAGGAACTATGATGTTGGAAAAGGGTCTTGTACATTAGTTCTCAGAGGCTGATTTCAGTGCACAGAGATCTGGTTACTGCCCTTTCTGAGGAACTCTGATTGGTTAATAAAGGTCACTGATGGCCAATTAGCTGGGCAGAAAGAGTATAGAAAGGCAGAGCTTCCTGTGAGGAACTTAAGAACCCTGGGACTACACAGAGGAAGCTCTCTTCCTGCCAGGACTCAGAAGCAGAAGGAAGTATCAGTGTGAGCTCTGAAGGTACAGCAAGCCACATGGCTGGTTAATTAAGATTAGCTAGTTGAGAGTCTAAATGTTGAAACATTAAAAAGATCTTGGTGTATTTAATTGTTGGAAAAAGGCCCACCAAGCCTACAGGCCTCCCGCCACAGGTCTCTAGCTAAGGCAAGCCTATAGGCCTCCAGCCCGGCCACCACTGCTGGCTGCTCCTCTGGCCTAATATAACTGTATAGTCATTAATAAATATATTTGTTAACAAAGTTGCAGCTTCATTTTATCACTGAGGATAGACTGGGATTTAAGAAGCCCAAGCCAGGCCCAGTGGCTCTCTCTTCCTGCTGCCTGCAGATCCATATGTAGAACTCTCAGCTACTTCTCCAACACCATGTCTACCTGCATGCTGCTATACTTCCTGCCATGATAACAGTGGACTAAACCTCTGAAACTATAAGCAAGTCCCATTAAATGCTTTCTTTTATAAGAATTGCTATGGACATGGTGTCTCTTCACACCAAAAGAACACTAAGTTCTACTTCATGGAGTGGGCCTTAATGTTACTCCCATAACACGTGTGTCACTTTTGCACCAGTATTATCTTAAAGGCAAGTCACTGTTGCAGGTTGCAGAGTTTGTAGATGAGTGATATTGATGACTACATTTCTCTCTTGGTAGTGTGCAGAGTACCTCCCAGTACCATGAATGCTAGTCAATACCAGTGAAGCTTCAAGGTAGTACCAGCTTGACTTCTCCATGTTTGATAACATGAGCAAATGTTGTCTTCAGCAATAGTGCCTTACCATCAGGTTGTGGAGAGGAATCAATAGCCTTGACAATAGCCTGTGATATTTGGGGATTAAGGGGGGAGTTCCATGGGATCTTTTTGGTCAATGACTTAACATTATTAGGATTAATGTTTCCATTCTTGGTACTGGAAGCTTTACTTGATGGCGTAAGATGTCTAATTGGGGCATTGTCTCCCCTATTATTTGGTAACTTCATTTAGACTCCTTTCACATATGTATACATTTTAGGAAGCTTCTTCAGTAGTAGGTTTCCATTGGTGTTTCAAATGGCCTTTCTTGTTGCGTGTTCTCTCCATGTTTCTTCCTCTCCCATCCCTTCCCTATTTTATCATCTTATTCTAGTTTCCCCTTTGTATCTCCATAACAATATATTCTATTTCCTCTTCCTTGAGAGATCCTCTCCTGAGGCAAAGGACATAATCATCTGACAAATCATTAACCTACATTATGGCAGATCATCTTCATCAACTGTATGTCTGACAGAGGGGTAGTATCTAGACTACATAAAGAACTAAAAAAGAATAAAAACAAACTAAAAACCTGATATTAAAAATCACTTAATTTTGGGGGATTCCAAGATGGTGGCAGCTGGCACGGACACATTTTGAGTGTGGGGAAAACAACTAGAATATCGCAGAGATATAAACAAGCTGAGCAACAATCTGAGAGATGCATACCCGCTGGGTCTCACCCAGTGAACCCAGCGACTAATAAAAGTCCCTGGGTGAGACTCTCAGACACAAAAAACCAGAGCAGCCAGCCACAGAAGCTGCAGAAGCAGGAGAACTTCACAACAGAGAAGCCCAGGGGCACAAGCCACTCAAATACCCAGAGAGCAGCTCCAAACCCCAGACAGGGTACTCGCCAGTCTCCTGCGCACTCAGCTTCCACGCAAGCATTCCAGCACCAAAAAGAGGACCAGGGGAGCCACAGGAACAGGTATATTATCAGCAGAACCATTATGGTGGTGACCCACAGCACATTCTGAGCTACAGGAGAACTGTAGGACCACGTCGGTTTCTCTCCAGTGGAGCAGCGGTCTGGGAGGCACAAGCATATTTGGGCTTACCCAGAAAGGTGTTGAACATACAGGTCCCTCTACTGGATATACAATTACTCGGAAGAATGTTGCAGCCAGATAAGGCAATAGGCTGTACTTCTTGCAGCGGGCTACACTTCCTGCAGTGGTACAGTGTCCTGCATTTCTGACCACTTCAGGCCCTTGGCAGGCAGCTCTGACCACCAGATGGGGTACTTCCCAGATTTCTGAGGACCCAGTTTCCACATGGTAACTCCAAAACCCAAAAGAGGACCAGCAGAGCCACAGGAAAGGAAAGATCACAGTGGGATGAAAGGTGGGTGGTCCAGTTAAAAGGCTGCGGAACTTCACTGAGTCCAAGCCCTGCAGACAGGTTGTGGTGTTCATACTGGATCCCCCAGACAGTACACTTTACCCCTCCTTGGTGGGATACCCGGTATTCAACATCTACAGTTCCATCCCTGGAGCACCAAGTTCTTGACCTTTGTGCACTGCCTGAGTGACTCAGACTATAAGGCTTTACCACTTAGGGCTGAGAGGGACAGAGGTGCCCTGGGGACCAACCTAGAAGGAGCTGCCTGGGCGGACTACAACCACAGACCTGACACTTGGACCAGACACATGAGCACCAGCGGATCTGCAGCTCTAGCCTACAATCTGTGGTCCTCCAAACCCTACTGACATCACTAGGAAGACATGCTAAAACTCAAGACCCTGCAGACTAGAATAACACATCCCACCCAATTCCCGACCTGAGTTCCCAGTTGGTATACAACTGGAAGGGGTGAACTCTGGGGGGCCCACTGAGATCCAGCCCACAACACAAGACCCCACCTAGCTTGTGTTGAGCTACAGACCACAAGGATTATATGGAAACTACACCAAAGCTCCCTCCTTAGCACCAAATCCAGAAGACAATAGAAACAATCAGCTAAGGACAACCTAATGGCTAAAGGTCAACAAAAGAACAAAACTGACAAAAATCAGGGAAAAAATGACTCCAAGAAAATTCAGCTATGCTAGTACAGCAAGCCCTGACCATCCCACCACAGTTGAAATACATGAAAGTGATGACAAATCTATACTTATGAAAATGATGGCAGCCTTACAAGAAAAAAATAAATCCCTGAAAGAATTAAAGAATCCACAATTTTACAAATGAAAGCAATTGAGAATTCCATTAGAGACCTCCAGCCAACTCAGCAAAACATAAATGGGAAAGAGACAAGGCTATGAAAGATTTGAAAGATTTTTCAGACAAAGACAGAGAAATTGGAGTAGGAAACATACAAAATGCATAAAAGTGTTCAAGACTTCAAATTGGAAGTGAAAGCAATAAAGAAAACACATGCAGAGACAATCCTAGAGGTGGAAAACCAAGGGAAGAGAACAGAAACTACAGAAATGAATATCAAAAATAGGATACAAGTGATGGAAGTCAGAATCTCAGGTGTGAAAGATTCTATTGAATAAATCAGTACAACAACCAAAGAAAATGAGAAATCTAAAAAAGTTCTCACCCACAACATCCAAGAAATCAAGGACTCAATGAAAAGACAGAAGCTAAGAATTACAAGCATAGAGGAAAGAGAAGACTCCCAATTCCAAGGTCCAGGAAATAACTTCAACAAAATCATAGAAGAAAACTTCCCAAACCTAAAGAAATAGATGCCTGTAAAATTCCAAGACACATACAGAACACCAAACAGATTAGACAAGAAAATAAATTCCTCTCATCACATAATTGAAACTCCAAATGTACAGAACAACAACAACAAAAAGAATAGTAAAAGCTGTAAGAGAAAAAGGTCAAGTAATGTACAATGGCAGACCCATTAGAATGACACCTGACTTCTCCTCAGAAACTTTAAAAGCCAGAAGGGCTTGGACAAATGTCCTACAGGCCCTAAGAGAACATGTGCCTACCCTGTCTTGGCAGAGCTAGGCTGTTGACTTACCTGGGAAGCCCTTCTTTATACAAAAGATAGGGAAGCAATACCGTTCACAGTAGCCTCAAACAATATAAAATACCTGGGAGTAACTCTAACAAAGCAAGTGAAAAGCCTGTATGACAAGAACTTCAAGTCCTTGAAGAAAGAAATTGAAGAGAACATCAGAAGATGGAAAGGTCTCCCATGCTCATGGATAGGTAGGATCAACCTGATTAAAAAAAAATGGCCATTCTATCAAAAGCAATATACAGATTCAATGCAATTCATATCAAAATAACAACAGAATCCTTTACAGACCTGGAAAAAATAATTCTCAACTTCATATGGAATAACAACAACAACAACAACAAACCAGAATAGCTAAATCAATCCTGTACAATAAAAAAAAAAAAAATCTGGAGGCATCACCATCCCAGATTTTAAGCTATACTACTACAGAACAATAGTAATAAAAACAGCATGATACTGGTATAGAAACAGACCAGTTGATCAACAGAATCGAATTGAAGACCTAGAAATGAACCCACACACCTATGGTCAATTAATTTTTGACAAAGAAGCCAAAACCGTACAACAGAAAAAGGACAGCATCTTCAACAAATGGTGCTGGTCCAACGAGATGTCCACATGTAAAAGAATGAAATTAGACCCACCCATACTTATCACCTTGCACAAAACTTAAGTCCAAGTGGATCAAAGACCTTAACATAAAGCCCAACACATTAAATCTAATAGAAGAGAAAGTGGGTAAAAGCCTCAAACTCATTTGCACAGGCAATAAATTCCTGAACAGAACACCAACAGCTCAGGCTCTAAGACCAACAATCAATACATGGAATCTCATGAAATTGAAAAGCTTCTGTAAGGCAACAGACACTGTCATTCGAACAAAACGACAACCTACAGATTGGGAAAAGATCTTTACCAACCCCACATCTGACAGAAGGCTAATATTCATAATTTATAAAGAACTCAAGAAATTAAACACCAAGAAACCAAATAACACAATAAAAAAATGGGGAACAGAGCTAAACTGAGAATTCACAAAGGAGGAATCTCTAATGGTCATGAGACACTTGAAGAAATGTTCAACATCCTTAATTATCAGAGAAATGCAAGATGACTCTGAGATTCCATCTCACACCTGTCAGAATGGCTAAGATCAAAAACTCAAATGACAGCACATGCTGTTGAGGTTGTGGAGAAAGGGGAACACTCCTCCATTGCTGGTGGGAGTGCAAGCTTGTACAACCACTATGGAAATCAGTCTGGCGATATCTTAGAAAACTTGGAATAGCTCTACCTCAAGACCCAATCATACCACTTCTGGGTATACATCCAAACGATTCCTCACCAAACCACAAGGACATCTCCTCATTTGTGTTCATAGCAGCCTTATTTGTGATAGAAACTAGAAACAACCCAGATGTCCCTCAACTGATGGATGGATAATAAACTGTGGTACATTTACACAATGGAATACTACTCAGCTATCAGAAACAAGGAAAGCATGCACTTTGCAGCCAAATGGATGGAACTAGAAAAGCTCATCGTGAGTGAGCTAACCCAGACCCAGAAAGATGCACATGGCATCTAATTGGATTTTAGCCATATAGTACAGGATAACTATCCTACCACCTACACACCAAAAGGTACAGGAATACAGTCTTTGTTACCTGTTAGTGGGACATTTTTCCCTAGTGGTACTGCCATGTTGGCCCCCAGTGCAAGAGGAAGCTCTTAGCCCTCATATGACTGCTGAACTGAGGCGGGGGGGGGGGCTGATATGTAAGGAAACTCCACTCTGGAGGAGTAGGATAGGAGGGAGAGGGTGGGAAGGCACTGTGATGGAGATGTAACTTGAAGTAATACATAAACATAAAAAAATCACTTAATTTTTAAATGGAGTACAAAACTAGGCACACAGTTCCCAAAAGATGAAACATAATGTGCTGAGAAACACTTAAAGAAATGTGCAACAGCCTTAGTCAGCTGGAAAATGCAAATTAAAATTACTTTGGTATTTCATTTTACCTCAGTCAGAATGACCAAGATCAATAAAACAAATGACAGCACAATAAAACAACTGGTAAGGATTCTGGGAAAGTGGAATATGCATCCATTTGTAGTAAAAGAGGAGTGCAAACTTGTACAGCCACTATGAAAATCAATGTGGTGGTTTCTCAGGAAGCTGGGAATTGATCTATCTTGTGATCTATCCCTACCACTCTTGAGCATGTAATTAAATGACTCTACATGCTACTATAAGACTTTTGCTCATTTATGCTCCTTGCTGTTCTATTCATACTAGTCAGGAGTTGGAAATAGCCCAGATGTCCATCAGCTGACTAATGAACAAAGAAAATGTGTTTTACTTACACAATGGAACATTATTCACCTGTTAAGAATAGGTAGATGGAACTGGAAGAAAATCTTCATGACTGAGGTAACCCATACCTAAAAAGATAGACATGGTATGGTTTCTTTTATATGTGGATATTAGCTTTGAAACTTTCCGGACATGTGCTTTAATTCAGATAAGTAGGTTAGGTACATGGTATACAGATTAATTATGAATTAGCACATCAGTCTGGAGTAACCCAGAGTACAAAATAGGGAAGAAATCCACTTCCATTGTGTGCCCTTTCCCATGTGCCTCCACCAGGGTCTCGCAAAGGATCTGGGCAGCACAGGAACCTGCAGGGAACACCTGGCTAAATATGTAAGAACAAGCATAAAATTGCAGCATCAACCAAACTCTCTTCTCCTGTGAAGCGAAGGCCCTAAACCACAAGCAGTGTCAGGAACTCTCTCATTTGGAATTTCAGGCAATAAGTCCTCGGTTTAGAATAATTATAAAAGTTCTCTGCTGTAAGTCAACAGCCTATTTATATGTAACCTTCTCAGGTCTCTGCTGTGGTCGAAGACTAGATAGTTAGAGTCTCACAGTTAAGTTTTAAGTTGTTTAGTAATTAAAAGGATGTTCTAGGTCTAAGAAGATGTTTTTAAGTTGTTAATGCAAGTTAGGATGGAAACTGAGTTAGGTATAGAACTTTAAACTCACTGAGATAGCTAGATAATAGAATATTAATATCACTCACCAAATACACATGGACTGGACATTGGGAATGTATGGTATACCTTATAATTTTCATAAATGTTGCCTAACTATTCTTATTGTTTTGTATTGTATTTATTGTTATAAGAAAAAGAACCTTTTATTGGACTAAAAGAGGGAGCTGTTGGGGGGGTAAAAAGATACACCTTAAATTTAAAAAAAAAAAAAGCAGATAGGAGAGTGAGGCAGAAGAGTGTAGGAGGGTGGGACCAGGAGGGGGGTTGGAGGGAGAGGACTATGATTGAGATGTAACCTGAAGAGATAAATAAATGTTTTTTAAAAATTCTCTGCCTTGTGGACAGATTGAAAAAAAAAAGACTCTCTTGGGCCTAGGACCCCACACCAATCCAAAGAGGTTAGCTGTACCAGAGCAGGTTTATATTTCTCATACACCTGCCACAGATACAAGGCAGAGTTTGGGTGTAAAAAGGACCCTTCACAGATAAGGAAGATGAACTAATAGTGGAGAGTTAAGAGCTCCCACATCTACCATGATCCTAGCATAGACTAAAACAGCCTACTGCGTGGAAAGGGATACACAGGAAGAGACTTATGAAATCTGGGAAGGTAGTGGAAATATTGAGACAATTTCCCTACACTCCAAGACCTACTCTAAGCACAAAGTAATAGAAGTCTGGGTGGAGGAATCTACAGTCCAGGATGTAAGGAAGGTAATGATGAAAACCTCAAAGCGGGCTGGAGAGATGGCTCAGAGGTTAAGAGCACTGGCTGCTCTTCCAGAGGTCCTGAGTTCAATTCCCAGCAACCACATCACATGGTGGCTCATAACCGTCTATACTGAGATCTGGTCCCCTCTTCTGGTGTGCAGCCATACATACTTCAATACAGAGTATTCTATACATAATAAACAAATAAATCTTTTTTTAAAAAAGAAAGAAAGAAAGAAACCTCAAAGCTCACTTCACCCCTGATCTATATGTACTAACTGAAGCACCGTATCTTACTTTGCTTTTTGTCGCTGTGATGAAACACTGACCAAAAACAACTTTGGGGAGTAAAGAATTTATTTACCTTACAGATTGTAGTCCATCATCGAGAAAAGCCAGAGCAGCATCTCAAGGTGGGAACTGAAGCAGAGATCATGGAGGAATGCTACTTACTTACTGGCTTGCTCCCAGATTCATCAATCAGCTATCTTTCTTATATAACCCAGGCTCACCTGTCTAGAGATGATGCTACCCATGGTGGGCTTGACCATCCTATTTCAATTAAAAATCATAAAAATACCTCATACACATGCCCCCAGAAGAAACTTATGGGATCAATTTCTCAATAAAGGTTCCCTCTTCTCAGTTGTGTCTAGTTGGCAATGGAGATTAACTGTCACAAACCACCCTGAATAGAGACACAAAACACTTGAACAAAACTTTCAATCTACTTGACTTAACTGACATTTCTAAAATACTTAGGAGGAAAAGATGTTAATTAAGTGCACATAGAATGTTCAATAAGCTAAATCATATTCTAGATTATTAAAAAAACTTCAAGTAAATTTTAAAGAATTAACATTATATATATATATATATATATATATATATATGTTCTACATCCTTGAGTTAAACTAGAAATCACAAAAGAAAGAAATTGGAAAAAAATCTCCCAAATTTGAAAACTAAACAATGCATTTTTTTTTTTAGATAACCCATGGATCAAAGAGACAGTCACAGAATATTCATATTGACATTATCCACAATCTCTAAACAACCTAAATATCCACCAGGTAAGTACTAAATAGAGAAACTAATGGCTGGGCTTCTAAACAATGAAATACTACTCAGCAATTTAACGGAACAGAAGTACTGAAATACCAACAGTCTGGGACAGAAGCACCCACAAAAGTTTACATACCGTATGATTCCATTCACACTACATTTTCATATAGTAAAAGATCTCTTGGTTATTCTACGTACTCGCGGTGCCTAGTCTGTTTGAATGTGTTCAATAAACGCTAGGTGGGCGCAGAGGAAATCACTGCAGGGAGAGTAAAGTGCCCCAAAGTGACACATTAAAAAACGCACATGGGGTCCCAATCCACCCACGAGACAGTAAAAGAGAAGACATGCCACTCGTGAGTCCAACAGGTTAAAAAAAAAAAAAGGTCCCTTAATACAAGAAAGAATAGATAAACGAATGAGAAGCCTTGGCCATTCTCTGGTCTGAAGAAAGGCGTGATGCGCCCCACCCATCTTTAATAAAATACAATCGCCTCACGCCTCGGTCTGAGCAAGCCAAGGTGGAGGGCTCAGAATGGGGTTTAAACACCAGAAAGGGATGGAGAGAGAAGGGAGCTCTGACTTTTGTGAAGGCAGTGTGGCTGACAGGACATCCTGAGAGCCCGCCGGTCTCCATAGCTTCCCATCAGCCCGTCTTACCCAGGCCTGCCGTTCCAGCTGAGCATACAAATTGGAGCCCTTGAGTTTCTGGACTATCTGGGCAATGATGAGAGACAGGTCCGACTCCTCTTGCAACATTTCCCCAGTCCTAACCCGTCCAGCCGCGGGAACAGCCGCCGGCACCGAAAGAATGCGCTGCCGAGTCCCACTCCTGGCCGCTGACACTTCTCCCGGACCTTTTTTACGCTGGGACTGCTCCAGCGGGCGTTGCCTGGCAACTGCTGGGCCCTGTGTCCAACCTTCTCTCGTCCCCTCGGCATCTGAAAGACCTAGCACTTGTGTTCCGAGGGCGGAAACGGAACAGGGCAGGGAAAGAGATTTCATTTCATTGTTACTACCCAGTCTGATCGAAAACAGAACAAAAGCTTGTTCTTCTTCAGCCACAAAGTTTCCGATGCGCTAAATGAACCGATAGCGGTGTGAATGTGGATGTGGGTGTTGGGGTGTGTGCGTACGCACTAAAAGAACCGAGAACAGTGTGTGTGTGTGTGTGTGTGTGTGTGTGTGTGTGTGTGTGTGTGTG
>CAJQZJ010009649.1:5979950-6010145 GCA_907164525.1 Lophiomys imhausi | reverse complement strand
AGGAAGGAAGGAAGGAAGGAAGGAAGGAAGGAAGGAAGGAAGGAAGGAGGAGGCTTCCCAGTGATATCAACTGAACGTGGCACAACAAGTTACAATAACACTAAGGGCAAACCCTCATATCAAGGCTGAATGAGGCAGCCCAGTAGGAAGAAAGGTGTCCCAAGCACAGGCAAAAGAGGCAGAGTCACCCCCACCCCCACTATTAGGAGTCCCACAAGAACACCAAACCACACTGTGCATGCAAAGGACCATACAGGGTGTGTATGTCACTTCAGTCTCTGTAAGGGCCTGTGAGCCCTGCTTAGTTGGTTCTATGGGCCACTTAGGAGGATTTTAAATGAAGTTTCCACAACCAAGAAATGATTAATGCTTGAAGTGATAGATCTCTCCTATTACCCCAATTCTATAAACATATTGAAGTATCACACCACCTCCCTCAAAGACACACAATTATTAGCGAAAACAAAACCAAAAAACAGTATAAAGGAAGAAAAGATTTCTTTGGCTTACACATGCATGTTGGCGGGAAGTCAGGGCAAGAACTTTAAGCAGAAATCGTGGAGGAATGCCAGCCACATTCTGGTTCACTCACGAGTTTATGCTTGGCTAGCTTTTCTAGAAAGCTCAGAACTACCTGCTCAGGGAATGGCACCACTTACAGTGGGCTTCCCCTACATTAATTAATAATCCAGACAAGTTCACAGGCCCGTTTGATCTGGGCAATCCCTCAACTGAGATTCCCTTCTCAGATGACTCCAGGCTGTGTCAAATTAACATTTAATGCTAACTAGGTCCAAAAAAAAAAAACTGTACAAATCTCCTTCCCCTTCTGTGTTACTGTTTAAATTTGAGAATATCCATTGCCTAAAAAAATCTCATAAAGTATTAACAGGGAGGCTGTTTCCTTTTACTCATTGTACATTTCTATACATCTGTGTTCCTCTGCAGTCTAAAAATCTTCCTCAACACTATTAATTTCTTTTTCATATTTTCCTTTAATTGAAAATAGATTCTTTTCAAATACAGTATATCCTGATTATAGTTTCTCCTCTCTCTACTCCTCCTAGTTCCTCCCAACATCCTCTCCCCTCTGGATCCCTTCTGGCACTCATTAGATGAGAACAGGCTAAGAGATAATAACCAAACATGACAATAAAATATAATAAGATGAAGCAAAAGCTTTCATATCAAAGCTAGACATGGCAGGCCAACGGGAGGAAAGGAGTCCCAAGAACAGGCACAAGAGTCAGAGACCCCTTCGTTCTCACAGTCATGAGTCCCCTAAAATTATTAAGATGATAGTTATTTATATATATGCAGAGGACCTGGTGGAAATCCATGAGAGGCCCTGTTCTTTCTGCTTCAGTCTCTGTGAGCTCATATGCTACTTGCTTAGTTGATTCAATAGACCCTGATTTCCTGGTGTCCTCCATCCCCTCTGGCTCTCACAATCTTTCTACCTCCTCCTCCTCTGGATTCCCTGACCACCTAATCCCAAACCGCCATGTGCCTATTATTACCTTCCAGAGTTCCCAAAAACATCTGTCTGCTTCTCTGTTTCCTGGTGGAATGAGCAATTCCTCTGTGTAAAACACAGGGTTCCTGTTTTAATCTCAGAAAGTCCCACCTTCATGTATTCTTTCTGCCCCACTAATTGGCCATCAGTGACTTTTATTAACCAATCAAGAGAATGCCTCAGAAGGGGCAGTAACCAGATCTCAGCATTGAAATCAGCTTATCAGAAGCAATGTTATTAGACCTTCCCCAACACCTGCCTCTGCCTCTCAAGTGCTGGGATTAAAGGTGTGTGCCACCATGCCCAGCCAAAGGCTCTTTTTCTTATAAAAATAAATACAATACAAAACAATAAGAACAACTAGCAACAATTATGAAAATTACAAAATATAACATACATTCCCAATGTTTAGTCCATATGTATTAGGTAACTAATATTCATATTCTATTATCTATCTTGATGAGTTTATAGTTCTATACCCAACTCAGTTTCCATCGTAACTTGTATTGCCAACTTACAGACATCTTCTTAGACCTAGAGCATCCTTTTACTTCCTAAACAACTTAAAACTTAACTGTGAAACTATAACATGTACTATATGTAGCTAGCAAGTATACATGTAGCATGCATGCATGTGTACATGTTAGCTATAGTATAGCTATAGTGTAGTAGAGTACAGTAGAGCTGTAGTGTACATGTACACATGTTCTATAACTAAATGGCCTATAATCCAATGTGGTCTCTGACTGATAGCATAGAGGTCAGCAGGCCATAAAGTATTTGTAGCATCTCCCCTAAGGACGGGTAATGATATAGGAAGAAAAGAGTCTGGAATAATCATTCTGGGGAATTTGAGTGAGGTGTGCCTCTATAGCAAAAGGTGGGTGAGGTGTGCCTTCAAAGACAGCAGAAAGCTCACCGGGCCATTAATATCCTCCATTCTCAGCTTTCTTAGTGTAATGCAGGTATTTCATTTTATCTCCTCCATTGAGGAACTATCCCTGCATCTTTAACATTCTGGGTTCTCTTTGTGGTTCTCTGTGAGTACAGGACCTCTATACCCCAAAGGTCTATTTAAGTTATTTATCTGAGATTGATTTAGGTTAGTAGTACCTACCAAGAAAATTATCCATTTCTATTAAATTTTACAATTTTGTGGAGTACAAGTTTTTTAAGTATGTCCTTGCAATTCTCTGGGTTTCCTTGGTGTCTGTTGTTATGTCTCCCTTCTTATTTCTATTTTTTTTATTTTGATATTCTCTCTCTGCCTTTTCGTTAATTTGAATAAGGGTTTGCTTATTGACAATTTTCTCAAAGAACCAACTCTTTGTTTCATTGATTCTTTTCGTATTCTCTTTACTTCAATCTTATTGCTTTCAGCTCTCAGTTTGATCAGTTTTTGCCATCTATTCCTCTTGGTTGTGTTTACTTTTTGTTGTTATTCTAGAGCTTTCAAATGTTCTGTCAAGTTGCCAATATGAGATCTCTCCTTTTTTTTTTTTAATGTAGGCACTTAGTGCTATGAACGTTCCTCTTAACACCACTTTCATTTTGTTCCATAAGTTTGGGTATGCTGTGTATTCATTTTCACTGAATTCTAGAAAGTCTTTAATTTCTTTATTTCTGTCTTGACACATTTTTCATTCAGTAAAGAGTTGTTCAATTTCCATGAGTTTATAAGTTTTCTGTTGTTCCTGTTGTTGTTGATAACTAGTTTTAATTTGTGGTGGTTTGTTAGGATGTAGGGAGTTATTTAAGTTTTCTTGTATCTGCTGAGACTTGTTTTGCATCCAAGTATGTGGTCAATTTTGGAGAAAGTTTCATGATGTTCAGAGAAGACAATATACTATTTTTGTGTTTGGATAAAATGTTCTGTAAATATTTGTTATATCCATTTGTTTTATAATGTCTGTTAGCTCTAGAATGTTTCTGTTTAGTTTTTGTCTGGATGGCCTGTCCATTAGTGAGGGTAGGGTATTGAAGTTTCCTAATATTAGTGTGTGAGAATCAATAAGTGATTTAAGCTGTAATAGTGTTTCCTTTACAAACTTGGTGCCCTTATGTTTAGGTCATAAATGTTAAGGATTGAAATGTTATCTTGGTGGAATTTTTCCTTTGATGAGTATACAGTGTCCTTCCCTATATAGTTTTGGTTTGAAGTCTATTTTGTTAAATATTAAAATGCCTACCCTAGCTTGCTTCTTAGCTCCATTTACTTGGAATATCTTTTTCCAACTCTTTACCCTTAAGTAATGTCTATCCTTGATATTGAGGTGTGTTTCTTGGATACAGCAGAAGGATGGATCCTGTTTTCAAATCCATTCTGTTAGTCTGTGTCTTTTTATTGGGTACTTGAGACCACTGATATTGAGAGATATCAATGGCCAATGATTGTTGATTCCTGTTATTTTGATGGTGGTGGTGTGTGATTGAATGTGTGTGTGTGTGTGTGTGTGTGTGTGTGTGTGTGTGTGTTTCTCTTCTTTTGATTTTGCTGCTATGAGGTTATTTATTTACTGTGTCATCATTAGTGCAGTTAACTTCCTTAGGTTGGGGTTTTCCTTATAACACTTTCTGTAGGGTGGATTTGTGAATAGATATTGTTTAAATTTGGCTTTATCATGAAATGTCTTATTTTCTCTATCTAATGGTGATTGAAATTTTGCTGGGTATAATAATCTGAGTTAGCATCTGTAGTCTGTCTCTTCAAGTCTACAGAACATCTGTCCAGGATCTTCTGGCTTTTAGAGTCTCCATTAGGAAGTCAGATATAATTCTAATAGATCTGACTTTATATGCTACTTGATCTTTTTCCTTTGCAGCTTTTAATATTTTTTTCTTTATAATGGATATTTAGTGTTTTGATTATTATGTGGTGAGGGGACTTTTTTTCTGGTCCAATCTATTTGTTGTTCTGTTTGCTTCTTGTACCTTGATACACATCTCCTTCTTTAGGTTAGGAAATTTTTCTTCTATGATTTTGTTGAAAATATTTTCTTGAATTTTGAGCTGAGTTTCTTCTCTTTCCTCTATTGCTATTATACTTAGGTTTGAGCTTTTCATAGTGTCCCAGATTTCCTGGATGTTTTGTGTCAGGAGTTTTTAGATTTAACTTTTATTTTAAAACTGATGTAGCCATTTCTTCTATCAGATCTTCAATGCCTGAGATTCTCTCTTCCTCTCTTATGTTCCATTGGTGAAGCTTGCCACTATAGTTCCTGTTCAAATTCCTAAATTTTTCATTTCCAAATTTCACTCAGTTTGTGTTTTCTTTATTGCTACTATTTCCATTTTCAGGTCTTGAACAGTTATTAATTTCCTTAAGCTGTTTGTGTTTTCCTGGATTTCTTTAAGGGATTTATTAACTCCTCTTTAAGGTCTTCTTTCATCTTCATATAGTTGGTTTTAAGGTCCTTATCTTATGCTTCAGCTATGATGGAATATTTAGATCCTGCTGTGATAGGATACCTGGGCTCTAGTGAGACATATTGCCCTAGCTGTTAGTGATTGTATTTTTATGATGATATCTAGGCAACTGGATTTGGAATGAGATGATGATTTCTAGGTTTGTCTTTATTGGGTGGGTGTTTTGTTCTTTGGTTTTTGTTTCCTCTCTGAATTTTTGGAGAGTGTGATGGCTGTATGTTGCCTGTTTTACTGGCCTGCTCAACTGGTGAGACTGGGGAGTGGGGATGGTTCCCAGGAGCAGTAGGAGAGGTGTGGGGCCAACCTTCAGCCTACTTGTTGCCCAGAGAGAAGCCATCCTTGAGTTAGCAGGAGGTGCCTGCTGAGGTTGAGGGCTGGAATAATGGGATGAGTTGGGGGAAGAAAGATTGGGGGGAAGATCTTTGTGATCCCCTGGGGATGGGGTCAGATAGAAAAGGGAGAGTGTAGCAGGTTTCCTGATACAGAGCTGGAGATGAGACTTTACATTATTAATTTCTAAATATTAGAAGATAATGAGAAGATAAATTATTAAACTTAATGATTCCATCTTGAAAATGTTAGAAACATGATTACTAAGAAAAAGAGTGTGGGATTCTGCAGTTAAATAATAGTATTTCCACCTATTCTTCTTGAAAATTCATAATGTTTCCTTCCATAAATAGATGGACCCAGGGTCATTGTTGACATCCCCATTTCAAAGATAACAATACAAATCAGAGCATGATGATTTTTGTGTCTGAGAGCAATTATTTCCTGAGTCCATTTTTTTGACTTGAATAGATTTTCATAGGCTTTGAAGTATGCATGTGTTTACTCAAGCCATTATTAACTTCCCTGAATAGACAAGAGCTATGAGTCCATTTTCTTTCTTTAGTAAATTAATGGCTTGGCCAGAAAGAGTGTGATATTATTAAGAGAAAAAATATTTAGAGGAATTAAGTTTAAATTTAAATAAGATTCCCACTTAGGCACTATAAATGGCAAAATATTCAAATAGAAGAGTCTGTGAGTCATAAGCCTGTGAGTTGTGTTCATGTAGATAAAGTTAGATGTCAAAATCTCCTACTCACTAGCTATATGATATTGGGTATTTTTCTAAGGTGTATGTGCCTCAGTTTTCTCATCTATAAAATGGATTTCATACCTTATTAGGTTATTAGGAAAATTACTTGAGACAGTAAGTCTCAGATGCTTCATGGTATGTCTTGGTCCTCACAGGCTTCAGTTAAGGTTTGATCCAGTACTTTTCAAACTTTCGATCACTGAGAGAAAGTGATAAAAATTCAAAGACAGGGATCTTAGTCTATCTCAGTGATCTCCAGGTTTCTTGTTCACTGTTAACTTCCTCTCTGATAAGGGTACACATTGATGGAAACCATCAGTGGAAATACCAACAATAAACATTTGTTAATATTTTATGCTCCAAACATTGTGCTCAATGCCAAGGACAGATAAGAATGTATCTGTTACTGTTCATCTACAAAAAGCAGACACCACTTTTTCAACAAGAGCATTTGATAAAGACTGTATAAACACTTAAAACAAAATAGCTGGAAAAGCTCAGCAAGTTCTAGACCCCATCCAGAACTAATGCCTTGAAGCCTCCCATAGTGGCCGGCCAAGGAAGTTGCTACAAGCAGTGGAAGGAGGGGTGGAAGCCATCAGGAACTGTTGAGTTTGAGGGCACCCTGCTTAGTTGCCATCTAATGACCCAGAGTTCATCTCCACCACTGTCTTAGAACTTTTGGGACACCCTCATAGCTGGGAATCAGACAGCTACAGTCATCTGCAGGAAAACCCTCATTTCAACAGCATTTGCAGTATCTGAAAATAGGTCCTTCCCCAACTCAACCCTCCACATCTCATATAAGCTAACCTAATCTGGGAATCAACTTCACATCTAGAGACTGGGGAAAGAGAACTCTTCAAGCTCTTGGACAGTAAGAAAGAAACACTGGAATGAAGATGGAAAAGATACTTTCACAGTCACAGTAGATAAAATGCAGTCTGCTAAAACCACAACAGGCTGGATGCCCCGAACAGCAGAAAGCTACTCATCTTAGTTTTGCAGGCTAGAAATCCAACATCAAGGTACTACATATAATGGGATTTTCTTGGACCATCAGCTCCCAAATAATGACATAGAGACCTTTTATTAATAATGAAAGATTGGCCTTAGCTTAAACTTGTTCCAAACCAGGTCTTATAACTTAAATTAGCCCTTTTATACTAGTCTACATTCTGCCATATGGTTTGTTACCTCTCAGTCTCTTAGTCCTGGCACCTGTTTCTTCTTTTGCGTCTGACTGGCAAATCTCCCACACCTCTGATTCTTTCCTAGAGTTCCTATCTCTGCCTTGTCTTTGAGAGGGAGATAGTTCCAGCTCTCCTCTCCTGTCTTTGCTATAGGCCATCCAGCTCTTTATTAAATGAATCAGAAGGTCTTGGGAGGAGTATTTACAAAATACTATGCATCCATAAGAATAGCAATACCAAACCCAGACTGTAATCAGATCTCTGCCAAAACAGAAATCAGCATTTGAATAATACAAAGACAATCTTTGCACAGTCCACAAAAAGATCATCCCAACAGTTACAGGGTTGGTTTCTCCTAGAATTTCTCTCTCCTCTTTGGTTTGAAGATGCCACATTCTCACTGTGTCTTCTGTGAGCACAAAAGCCATCTCTTTTTCTTTTTATAAAGACAACATTCCTACTGGATTAGGTCTGACTCTAATGAGCTCAAATAACAGTAATTACTCTTTTCAAGGCTTTAGCTCCAAATATAGTTGAATCAGGGTTAGGACTTTCATTTGTGGATTGGGGGAGAGCACAATGCATCCATAACAGACCTCTGCTGTGAAGAATTTGCTCCAGGAGAGGATAAGAACATGTTGGCACAGGTGTGGGAACCAAGTATCCCAGTGGAAGTATGTAGAGAATAGGAAGAAAATATAGCATGGATAGAAAAGTTCTCCTGACAATAAGTCCTATGTATAGGAATAGATCTGCTAGGTCCAGTTCTTAATTCTAATTCATTTTTCTCCGTTCCAGATGTAGTGTATCCTAAAAAAACAAGAACTTAGTGGTGAGGAAAAGGAAAGTACAAACTATTCCATGAAGGTTCTTGCTATATTTCTATACAAACCTCCATGCTCCTTTGAGTTCAAGGGCAACCAAGTCTCACAGGGAAGCAAGATAGCTTTGATCTTGAGCCCTCTGCTTACAAACTGAAAATGTATAAATAAAAGGAGGAATTTTGAACTTTTAGTAAGAATCAGAAATGGTATAGGATCCTTATGGATCAATCACCTTTAAGCCTTACATCAGAATTATCTACATATACTTTTAGTCACTGTGGTCTGACTGTTCTCAGAATTCATATCCAAATCTAATCCTTATATAGGCAAGATAACTTGGCAGATAAGGATGCGTCCTCACAGAATCATAAGGAAGTTTCCTCATCTATTTTCATAGCAGCCTTATTTGTAATAGCTAGAAACTGGAAACAACCCAGATGTCCCTCAACCGAAGAATGGATTAAAAAAACTGTGGTACATCTACACAATGGAATATTATTCAGCTGTCAGAAACAATGGAATTATGCAATTTGCAGCCAAATGGATGGAACTAGAAAAGCTCATCCTGAGTGAGCTAACCCAGACTCAGAAGGATGCATATGGCATCTATTCCCTTATAGTAGGATTTTAGCTATATAGTAGAGGATAGCTATACTACAACCAACACACCAAAGGGAACATGGACATAGACTTTTCTTTTCTATTTTAATTTTTTTCTATTTTTTACTCTTTTTAATTTGTTTGTCTGCTAATTTGTTTGTTGGTTTTTTAGTTCTCTCTCCCAGGAAATGAGACACTTTTCACTGGTGGTACTGCCTCATAGACCCCCAATGTATGAGGAGTCCCTTGGCCCTCACACAACCTCTGAACTGAGGTGAGGGACTGTTATATAGGGACACTCCACTCCAGAGAAATGGGATGGAAGGGTTAGGGGGTAAAGAAAAAAAATGAAATGTGAAGTTTCGGCCTTTTGCTACTAATTGTCATAACTGTTTAGGATAATTAAGAAATGCAAACTAATAGTCATGCAAGCCTGTCATTGTATTAGGTACTATGACAGTCTATTATAGTTATTTTCTAAGCTAATCAGAAATAAAGCTGCTAAGAGACAAGCAACATCTGCTTATCCTAATATAAGAGATAGATAGGGCCTCTTCAAAAACCTCAAGTGATCTGCAGAATATGGCATTAAAAGATGTTTTCTTAAGTTTAGATTCTTTTTATATTGAGACCTATCAACTCCTGACAGCACCCCCTATTCTACACCAAGTAGAAGATGAGCATCGAAGAATCTCCAATGGGAGATGATTGAATTAGTCGCAAGCCTATCTCTTGGCAGGAAAAACCCCTTGCTCCAACTGTAGACAGAATGCTGTCCAAAAAGGACAAAACTTGGAAGCAGATAAGTCGACAGCCTAGCTCTGCCAAGACAGGGTAGGCAAGTCCTTCATAACCTCTGCTCTACAATCAATGTCTGTCGGAGAAACGGGGCCAAACGGCTGAAGATCGATGCTGTAATGTATGGAGAGAAAATGGGAACTGTCCAGGCAGCCACTGGTATGTCATTTCTTAGTTTTGGAAGATGCAAGCCCTGTACTTCCTATATAATCAGATATATTTATCCCTCTCAGGTCTCTGAGGTGGTTGAAGAATAGATAGCTAGAGTTTCATAATTAATTTTGAGTTATTTAGGAATCAAGAGAGTGTTATGGATCTAAGAAGATGTTTTTAAAATTGTGTTGCAAGTTAGTATGAAAGTTGAGTTAGATATAGAACTTTAAACTCATGGAGATGGTTAGATAGTAGAATGTTAAAGTCAGGTGCCAAATACATATGGACTGGACATTGGGAATATATGCTAAGCCATATAACACTCATAACTGTGGCCTAATTATCTCTGTTGTTTTGTATTGTATTTATTATTATAAGAGAAAGAGCCATGTGTTAGACTGAAAGGGGGAGCTGTTGGGGGAAATAAGATATACCTTAAACTTTAAAAAAAAAGGGAAGAGGATGGGGGGTTGAGGGTGGGAGGGTGGGAGGGTGGGACTGGAGGGGGGAGTAAGGAAGGGATTGTGATTGAGATGTAACTTGAAGAAATAAAAAATAAAGTTAAAAAAAAAAAGATGCCTGGTGCTGAGACTGGTGGTCTTAGTTGGATCCCCAGGACCTGTATGGTAGAAGGAAAGAACCAGCTACCACATCTTTTCCTCTGACCTCCTCTCCACACTCACATGGTGGCATGCATGCACTCACACATGTACACAAATTTATGCAGAATAAATAAATATAAAATAAATAAATACATATTCTTAAAGCTTTAAAGGAATGTAATCCTTTCGTTGGTGGTATTAAGAGATGAGGGCCTCTGGGCCCTGAACAAATCATTAGAGTTCTGCTGCCAAGAATAGAATTAGTGTCCTTTATGAAGAGGCCTGAGAGATGCCCTCCCCCGCCCCTTACTCCACCTGAGAACCCAGCTTCGACACACCTTCTATGAAGCAGAAAGGGACTGTCACCAGACAACAGATCTGCCAGCCCCTTGGTCTTGGACTCTCTAACCTCCACAGGTAGAAGCAACAGGTTTGTGTTGTTCATGAGTAACCCAGTCTGATGTGTCTGGTGACAGTGGTTTGATCCAAGGCATCAACTGAGGGGAGTGAAACTTGGACTGTGTGACTCACTGGAGTCACATGGTAGAAAATGGGAAAATCTGGGTTTTAATCTGAGCTAAATGTTTCCAATGCCCGGGCTCATTTGTAGTGCCAGGAAGTCCAGGTACTCTGTCCTCCCCAAGTTTCATCTGAGTCTACAGTTTAAAGCTTTTGAACCCTGTCTGCCTCTTTTAGTTTCCCTCTTGCTTTTGAGCATTTACCTGCAAAATCCTTTAAACTTCTTTCTCACTCTGGCTCTGCTGGTTTGATTCAGTCTAGCATTTTGGTTTTTTCTTTTTCCAGTTTCTCCATTTGTCTTTATGATTTTCTACCCATCTCTGCTTTGTGTGGCAACTTGGAGCTGAGTTTCATTCTAGAGGGGAAAAAAGAGATCTGGTTAAGTCTGCGTGCCTTAAAGTTTTAGCTATTTGATTGACACATGTTTATGACGTGTCTGTCTTCCCTACTAGACAAAGGACGCCGCCACAAATTGGGCAGTCAAGGGACCAGATCTTCCAGCATTTCACTCTATAAAGAAATGAACTGCAAACAGACACACTTTTCAAATATGGAGCAGGTTAAATGACCGTGGTCATTTTGGTGAAAAAGAAACACGGTAACAAGGTGGAGGTATCTGAGATCAGGACTGGATGGCCGGGAACAGCAGCGACATTCAACAAGGCTGGATCTGGCTACTCTAGTCATTCATATTGTTCTAGTTGCTTTCTGTTACTGAGCTAAATGCCATAATCAAAAGCAACTTAGGAGAAGGAAGGTTTGACTTCATACTACATTTCCACACAGCAGTTCATCCGTGAGGGAAGTTAGGGCAGGAACTGAAGGCAGGAATTTGAGAGCAGAAGTCATGGGGGAATGCTGCTAAGTGGCTTACTCTCTGGCTCTCTCATGGGCTCATGCTTAGCTAGCTTTTGTATATAGCCCAGGAGAACCTAGGAATGATGCTGCCCACTGTGACCTGGACCCTCCTATATAAACCAATAATCAAGACAATTCCTCACAGACTTGCCCTCAGAGCAAGCTAATCTAGGCAACTCCTCAATTATGGCTTCTCTCCTCAGGTGACTCTAAGCTAGGTCAAGTTGGCAATTAAACCTAAAACAAACATCAACTTATATTCATCACTCAAACAATTATTAAATTCATAGAAGTGGTTATTGCTTGTACAGACATGTAAAAACTCACAGGAAATGAAGCCCAAGCTTCAGATGGTGACAGGTTTGTTGTCTGAGAGCAGCAATGCAAACATACTAATCACGTGTGGTGTGGTACCTGTTCTAGTAGGCTTTCTTAGGCCCAGAAAATTTTTTGCAGGCTCCTACACAGAGAATTATGACTCCTTGAAACTTCAAGCACTATGTAGGTACTTCTTCCTGTCAGTAATCAGGATAACTCTGGCCTTAGCATTGCTGAGACTCTACCATCATACTGAAAACTTTAAAATGGTTATTCAGGGAGCATTTACGTGTAAAACGTACCTCATTATGCTTAAAGGATGCTGGCTTCTGATTGCAACTTGCATCTCAATTGATACATCCTTTCTTTCACATGATATTTTCCTTTCAACTAATTCTTGCTTATTTTTAGTTGTGCAATTTCACATCCAGCTAAGTTCATTCATTAGGATAGTAATCATCAAAACTCATAGCTGAAATTTCCAATTATGTTCCCGTGGAAACAAATTGTTCCTTGATGATAATACAAGTTTGAATTTCAGAGTAGATGACTGTAAAGACAGCTGATGTATTGATGTGTGTGTGTGTGTGTGTGTGTGTGTGTGTGTGTGTGTGTGTGTGTTGGGCTGTTGTATGATATTGACAAACAGCTATATTTGTTATGATGTGGCCAAGTTAACCAAACAATCAACTGGGTTTTGTTTTGTATTGTTTTCTTGTTTTATTTTGTTGAGGGTATTTTTTTTAAGTCTTTTCTCCAAATGACTCAGGGTAAATGAAACCAAAAAATTGTTTGAATTGTAAACGTTCTAAATTCAGAAGTCTATAAACAGCACAAGGCACTGCCCATCTTAGAGAGAATATTCTCTCTGGGGCCTAGGAACCCAGTTTCTCAGTCCATTTTGTGACTTTAACCTTGATTGTAACCTTTGCCCTTTAAAATGAACTCCTGAGTTTAAAATACAAAATGGAAATACTGAGGAAAATATAAAACAAACAGACAATCAAGATTTTCATGACTTTATCATTTACTTGGAATTTTCCTTCCTTGTAAGGCCAAGCAAAGGAAAATGTGGAGCTGAATGGAAAATCAACTCTTAGAGACCAACCCATTACCTGATAGCACACCCAATGATCTCAAGAGACCTGGAGAAAGAACTACCAATTCTCTCCTCCTGTAAAATTAAGTTTGTTCCAAAGGAGTCATGCCAGTCAACCACCCTGGATTTGGAGAATATGGAACAAGTGTTGTTTTGGAAACACCAAGGACTTCTGGATGTGTGAAATGGTCCCCATGTGCTATGGCAGACAGAGACCTAGACACCACTCAGAACATCTCGCTTTCATTCTTATCTTGGTGAGAAATTAGGAGTATAAATCATTGTGCCTGTGTCGCCAGATGACATACTATGGCTAGACAATATGATCTCTAAAGATACTCTCAAGAATCTGTCATGGTAGCACTACCTGTAACCCTGGCTGTTGGGAAACTTGGGTAGGAAGATGGAGAGCTCAAAGCAAGCATGAGCTACATAACCAATTCAAGTTTGAGGCTTGAACGACAATAGGGAGCTCTGTATCAAAAAGAAAAAGAAATCTATGAAGCTAACACTGAGCCCAATCGCTCAACAATGCTATGTTACAAGGAGGAAGATATTTCACTATGTAGTAAAAATTATATTAACAAAAAATCTGATAACTTTTTCAGAATTCAGCTATGTATTAATTTTTGATATACTGAGTATGAATGCACTGTATTTATACTGAACACAAAATATTAAACTCAAGAACTAATGAGTGACATAGGAACAAAAGGTAATAATGACATTATGGCAAATGGACATCTTGACGGGCACTAATCGATTGACTTGTTTCTGTCGACACTGCTCTGATTTGGTTCAATATTTATAGCTCAATAACAAGGCTACAAAGCACCGGACCCTTGGTATGTGTCTAAATTATACTACATTTAAAAAGACTTTCTCAATCAACTCAATGCTTTGTTTTCACATTGCCAACTTCTCTGATTACTAAAATATGTGAGTCTCATGGCTCTAACTTTAGAATGGTTTGGAATTCCTCATGGTTTTTGCTTCTTATCTACAACAGGTTCAGCTGCATGTTTGTGTGATATACCATCTGCTGACGTGCAGAGAATCTATATTTTTGTATAGTTTTGAAATATAGATTAATTAATCCATTTCAGCCAATCTAAGAAATGCCTGAAACTGGCTGTGCAGACCTGGAGAGAGAAAGGAATAGCTTGCCAGCAAGCAAAATGACTTCCTAAACACAAAAGCTACTTCAAGAAGATCACAAAAGGACATTTTCAAGTTCCATGCCCAGAAAACCTCTCCTGCTGCCTGACATGTAGAATTTGAGATTTATCTGTTTAACTTAGGACCTTATTTTCTGGAGAAATTACGAATGCCTCTGGAAAGGTCACACATTCAACACTGTCAGTAATTTTTGCCTTTGTTTGAATAAATTTTTTTTCCATTTGACCCTGTCTTGCATGAAGGATCTGACACTGTTTACTAGGTATGAGTTAAGCAAATGCATTCCTGAGATCTGATCAGTTAAAAACCCACAGGAGCCAGGGAGGATATAAGGAAGGTGCCACTATCAAGGAAAGCTGTCTGTAAATTACAAAAGGCTCTAAGAAATATTAGAAATCGTGCTACCAATAAGGGAGGCTGGGTACTCAGAGACAAACCTTGCCCACTTGCCAGTGATTCAGAGTCCCCTATGACAACAAATCTAATCTGTCCTCATTTTCCTTAGGGGACCTAATGCTCCTTGTCTTACTCTTTTGGACATGTTATTAAAAAGAAATCCATTTGCAATTTGCTTTTTTCCTTGCTCACGTTGTTTTATTTCCTGAGTGGCAGGAAATCCTGCTAGCCACAGCACTGTCTGGTCCAGAGCTCTGTCTCCTGATCTCCCCTCTTCCCAGGAAGTGCAAAGATTCTTTCTCTGCACAAATAGGTACCTAATAGGTGTAGGAAGGGGAAAACGACTTCATGTTGCCGGAGCTGATTGGAAGGAGACAGACTGTTCTGGAACAAATAGCTGAGTCACAGCCCATTTCTGAAATATGCAAGCATTAGGCAAAGATGATGAGCAGGTCAGAGGGTTACTTTCAGCTGTTTTCAACCTACCAGTGGTCACATCCTTAAAGGAAACTGACTCTATTTCTCTAAATAGCTACCATGTGCCAAGAGTTCCTAAGCAAAGACTGAGAATTCAGCACCACCTCCCCACTCCATGCTGAGATTTTGTCTGGCTTCACCTACTCATAGGGATTCTGCATGCTGTTACCATTGCTGTGAGCTCACATGCGCACCTGTAATGTTGTGTTCAGAAAATACTGTTTCCTTATTGTCATCCACCTTCTCTGGCTCTTACAATCGTTCCACCCCTTCTTCTGCAATGATCCCAGAGCCTTTGCAAGAGGAAATATGATATATATGTCCCATTTAAGGTTAAGTACTCTACAGTTTCTTATCTTCTCCACATGGATCAGTTGTGTGTGTGTGTTAATCGCCATGTGCTTGGGAGGTGGGGAAGCGTCTCTCGTGATATTTGAGAGATGCACTTATATATGGTGTCTTAGTTATTTTCCTATTGCATAAGACACCATGACCAAGGCAGCTTATAAAAGAAAGAATTTAATTTGGGGTTTCAGAGGGTTAGAGTTGATGACCATCACAGCAGGTAGTATGGCAGCAGGTAGGCAGACAGGCATGGGACTGGAGCAGTAGCTGAGAGCTAATATCTTGAGACACAACCACTAGGCAGAGAGAATTAACTGGAAATGGCATGAACTTTTGAAATCTCAAAGCCTACCCCCAGTGACATACCTCCTCCAACAAGGCTATACCTCCTAATCCTTCCCAAACAGTTCTATCAAACAGGGGACCAAGTATTCAAATGTATAAGCACATGGGAGCTCTTCTCATTCAACCGACCACATATGAGTACATTGATAAGTCATTTGGAGTTAGCCTAACACCATGTTCATTTAGCAAAATAATAGTAAGTTCTCCCCTAAAGGCTGTAACCTATGTAGTCCCAGGTTCTTAGCTCTGATAGTGGTTTCAGGCATGAGTTCTCTCTTGTGGGGCAGACCTTAAATCCAATTAAATAGTGGTTGATTACTACCATAACATTGATAACACCACTGTACCAGTGAGCACCACTTTCCAAGCCCATCATTGTTACATATGACAGGGTTCACAGCTAGTAACATTGATGATTACTTTTCTCCTCTGATATCATGTATGGCACCTTCCAGTACTATAAAAGCTAGCAAGTAGGAATGAGTAAAAAAAGTCATTGTTCTCTGAGATATATTTATGCTACAAGATATCATTTGAAAAAGCCCTTGCTTCAACTGTAGACAGGACAAAACTTGGAAGTAGGTAAGTCAACAGCCTAGCTCTGCCAAGACACGGTAGGCAAGTCCTTCATAATTTCTGCATAATTAATATCAGTCAAAAGGCTGAAGATAGATGTTCCAGCATTATAGAGAGAAATTGGGGACTGTACAGGCAGCCAGTTGTCTGCCATTTCTTAGTTTTGGAAGCTGTTTGCTCTGCACTTCCTGTTTATTCAGATATATTTATCCTTCTCAGGTCTCTGATGTGGTTGAAGACTAGTTATAGTTTCACAGTTAAATTTTAAGTTGTTTAGGAATTAAAAGGATGTTCTAGGTCTAAGAAGATTTTTTTTAAGTTGGTAATGCAAGTTAGGATGGAAACTGAGTTAGGTACAAATCTTTAACCTCGTCAAGATATATAGATAATATAATATTCTTATTAGTTGCCAAATACATATGGACTGGACATTGGGAATATGTTATATCTTATAATTTTCATAACTGTTGCCTAATTATTCTTATTGTTTTGTATTGTATTTATTGTTAAAAGAAAAAGAGCCTTTTATTAGACTAAAAGGAGGAGATGTTGGGGGGTGGAAAGATACACCTTAAATTTTTAAAAAAGAGGATAAGAGGGAGAGGGGGAAGAGGGAAGGAGGGTGGGACCAGGAGAGGAGGAGAGCAGGGGCTGTGATTGAGATGTAACTTGAAGAAATAAATAAATGTGTTGAAAAAATACAATCAAATATTTTTAAAACTGAAATTTAAAGTTTTCCATAATTTCATGATGCTACTTGAAACAATTTATGCTTTTACTTATATTTTTTAAAGGCCATATTGATACTAGTAAAGCTGGGCAGCTGAACCTTGTTGTGCTTTGAAAATCCTTATTGAGTCTTTTCCCCCTACGTGAGAGAAGGAAGGATAGAGAAAAGAAAAAGAGCGAAATCCCTGAGTCTAGCCTCCAAAACCTATTTAACAGCTTGTAATCAATCCTCCTAAATAACAACAAACATCTATAACCCATCAGATGACCAAAATGGGATATAGACATAATATAGGAATGATAAAGAAAAAAGGACAGATTATTGAATATGCTTTCATGTCTTTGTACATTGATACAAAATTAAGATTATATTTGGCTACATTGGTATTGATCTTTGTATATTGATATAAAATCAAGGTTAACCCTTTTTAAGGTATTTTACATTGGTAAAGCTTAAAAATGCAACGTGAAGTTTTGGCCTTTTGATAGCAACTGTCACAAACTATATAGGATAATTAAGAGATGCAAACTAATAGTCATTCAAACATGTCATTTTGTTACGTACTAGCATAGTTTATCACATATGTTTTCTAAGTTAATTGAAAATCAAGTTGCTAAGAGACAAGCAACATTTGCTTAGTCAAATATACAGAGATAGATAGGTGGTCTTCAAAAACCTCAAGAGATTTGTAGAATATGGCATTCAAAGAAGTTTTCTTAGCTTAAGACTTTTTGATATTGAGACATATCAGCTCCTGACAGCACCCTTTATTCTACTCCAAGTAGAGGATGAGCATCAAAGAATCTCCATTTGGAGATGGTTGTGTTAGTGGAAAGTTTGTCACTGGGCAAGAAAAATCCCTTCCTTCAACTGTAGACAAAATGCTCTCTAAAAAGGACAAAACTTGGAAGCACATAAGTTGACAGCCTAGCTCTGCCAAGACAGGGTAAGTAAGTCCTTCATAATTCATGCTTTACAATTAATGTCTGTCAGAGGTACTGGGCCAAAAGGTTAAAGATAGATGTTCTAATGTATGGAGAGAAATTGGGGACTGTCCAGGCAGCCAGTTGTCTGTCATTTCTTAGTTTTGGAAGCTGCTGGCTCTGCACTTCCCGTTCAATCAGACATATTTATCCTTCTCAGGTCTCTGAGGTGGTTGAAGACTAGATAGTTATATTCTCACAGTTAAATGTCAAGTTGTTTAGGAATTAAAAGGATGTTGTAGGCCTAAGAAGATGGTTTTAAGTTGATAATGCAAGTTAGGATGGAAACTGAGTTAGGTGCAGAACTTTAAACTCATGGAGATAGATGGATAATAGAGTATTGATGTCAGTTGCTGGGTATGTATGGACTGGCCATTGGGAATGTATGTTGTGCCTTGTGATTTTCATAATTGTGTCCTAATTATTCAAAAATAAAGAATTATGAGTTGGGGAAGATCCAAGATGGCACCAACCATAGAGCATTGTATCTGAGTAGTAGGTGAATGAGATTAGTCACTGTGGAGTGAATGTGAGGTCCTGGAGCTGACTGTGACACACAGACAGTGTCTGAATTTCCTTGGCAAACACTGAGATGGGTCCCCACATGAAACAGCTCATGCAGTTCCCGGGAACACCACCCTGAGATCTGCCAGCTCAGTCACCCGTCTGGAGAGGAGCACTGGCCAGAGCAGTTCTACCCCATGAGCTGATCCAGCCCATGGCTCCAGCCACAGATCAGCAGTCACTCCTGTCTGCCTGATATCCAACCTGCATGTGGACCTGTGCACCCAACAGGGAAAAACAGCTGGCCCACAGAGCAAAGGTAAGTAAGATTTTCTTTCTGGAGTTCCCAACATGGCAGCACAGTGTGCACTGTAGCTGAGAGGCAGAGACCTAACCCAGTCACGGCAAAGCAATTAGGAGCCCAGACTGCCTGCAAACAGAGCCCGTGACTGTGTGTTCTCCACAAATACTGGGGCGGGTCACTCACCCTAGCACCCAAACATTTGAGGCAGTCAGCCACAGGCACACTGAAGCTGGCACCAGTCTTGGACGGAGCTCTCTGCCTGCATGGTCAGCCTAGCTTCTGAACCAGAACAACTGTGTCAGTGAGAGGAGAACACAGGCCCAACCACAGCTCTACCTGCCTTTCTGAGGAGACCTGCCAGCTCCCAGGTCCTCAAAGGATAGCCACCTCCCCATTCTAATCCCCTGTATATTGGTCCAATTGGGTCACAACTAGTTGAGGAGAACAGCAGTCACTCTCTGAGAGCCAGTCTATTACAGGAACCTGCCCACCATCTGAAGGTGGATACCAGGATCTCAGGATCACCCAAACCCCAGAACAGGGAGTTTTCCTAAGCACGAAGGTCAACTGACATCAGAAAAAAACAGACAACACGAGGGTCAATCAGATGACAAAAGGTCAGTGTAAGAACATGAGTTCTGGGAGAAGGGGAGAGGGTGGGAGGGCAGGACCCGGAGGGGTGTAGTGAAGGGAATGTGTTGGAGATGTAACTTGAAGTAATAAATAAGCATTAAAAACTAAAAAAATTAAAAGAAAATTCTTATTGATATTTAGATAAGTGTTTCTTACTATGTAAGTTATCACTCAAGGAAAAAAAAATTACCTAACAAAGAATTTCTGTGGTCCTCAAGCCTGTTGTTAGAAGTACAGAGATAGAATGAATACCTTTTAGTTTGTTTACAAGGACAAATGATTGACACTGGAAAGGTGGACATTTTCTAGAGGAATTCAACAACAGCTCTCGCGTGACTGGTGGATAGGAATGAAAAAGGAGTATCATGATTGGGCGGCCCCGCACACCCTTGTGAAATATCTCCTGTAACTGTGATGTAAAACCAAATGCCAAATGAGCTGCAGTTAGAGCCTACCTTCTTATTGCTATAATGTGAATTGCTAAATTGAGATTCAAAATAGATCAAACTATTTTAAAGGTTTTTTCATATCTTCCTTTCAAAATATCCATTTTGCACAATATTAAATTGTATATAACAATGATACATGTGAATAATTTAAAAATAAGTGAACACACTGTGAAGAATAAATTCTTAAAAATATTTTATTGATAGGAATAAAATGAATTTTAAGGAATAAAATGAATTCATTTTAATAAAATGAATCATAAAAATTTTAAGGTAATTCATTTTGAAAAATGCATATTTTCTTACAGTCATGACTCATGCCCAGGCCTTCCTCTCCAACATTTTTAGTTCCTCGAGGTGCCTCCTTAAACTCAGACACACACCAGCATTCATACTTAATCCTGTAGCCTCTCACTGAGATTCTATTTCTCTTCTTTTTGTTGCTAGGCTTATAAGCTACATGGTCACCACCAGGTGATGTGTGTGACTTCAAGAATTAATTGCACATGTGTGGGTTTCATCCTCAACACCATCCCCAGCATACACATGTGTGCTCATACTCTGTCCTTAAAACCCCAGAGTGTGACTTCATGCCTCACAAATCTTTTGTTTGTTTGTTTTGTTGTTTTTAAATGTGTTATTGATTCTTTGTAAATTTCACATCACACACTCCAATCCCCACTCATCTCCCTGTCCCTTCATAACCACTCTCTGCCCTTGTAACCTATCCCCAACAAAAGAAAAGAAAACAAACAAATGAAGCTCACTGTAGAAGCTGCAGTGTGTCACAGTGTGTCATATAGTATACCCGTTGTCTGAACATCTTTACTTGCAAATGTTCGTTTTTAATAAGTCATTGGTCTATTTGAGGCCTCTGGTTTCAGCTACACTTTCAATACTGATCCTCACAAGGACTCCTTTCAGATATCCCACTGTCGTTCTGTGTCATGGAGATCTTGCAGCTTTGGATCTGCAGGACCAGCCCCTTCATGCACTCCAGCAGTTCACAGATGAGGTAGATATTGGGGTGGGCCAACTCAAAGCCCTGAATCTGGGCCTGGGTGGTAGCTGAGTTGATCAGCCCACCTGCTCTTCCACACCCACATCACCAGGGTGAGCTCTCCAACCCTGCTGCAGCTGGTTCACCCAGTGCTGCAGCTGGCAAGAGGCTGGGCCAGCTTTCCTATTCCCATGCCCTTGGGGCTAACTCACCTGCTCCCATGCCACCAGAGTCAGCTCTACAGTGATATGTAGGGAGTTAGATAAATTAAATTAGATTTAGAAAATATATAGGGTTTCTGATACTGTCTCTTAATTTGGGGCATGAAGAGCATTATCAGCATGAAGTCAGCAAAAACAGGATAGACTTAATAGACTGAAAAATAAGGTTGAAGTCAGGAAAAACAGGAAAGACTCAATAGACTTGAAGAAACAAAGTATCTGGCCTGACATTGTTTTCAGCTGCTAAGTGGGCGGAGCCCAAATTAAGCTGAAACAGAGTTCCTCCTATTTAAGGACAGTGCATGGAGCCCAGAAGAGAAGAGGTCCCTGATGCTAGAGATCTCCAAGAGTACTGCTGAAAAAAGGGCTGGCCATTGATGGCCAGCTCTCTCCCTGAAGCAGAAGGAAGCCGGTGAGCAAAGAAAGCCTGAGCAAGATACCAAAAGGCCAAGGACTGGACCCTGTGGCTCAGCTTTTGCCTGGAGGGGTTTGATCTGTCCGATCAGTGGCCTAAGGGAAACTGTGCCTGGCTTTAAGGACTGAGACAGAGCAGCTGAGTTCCTGATTCAAAAGAAGTAAGTTGACCAGCAGACAGCTGGGGTCTCCCACAGAGAAGAAAGCATGAAGCCTTATTTAAGGTGAGACTGCAATAACCAACTTACCCTGACGAACCTGCATCTGAGAGATCCAGAAAAAGGACTGCTAAGTGCGTTAAAGAATCTACGACAAAGACTGTGTTCCTGATGACTGAGGACCTGCCCCAGAGACTGTATCATTCTAAAAGGTTAGAAAAATAATTATCAATAGGTTTAGTGGATAGGTTAAAGGGGTTATAGGAATTTATAGGATTAATAGTTAAGAAATTGTTGGTGTTTGTTATAAGTGAATTTAGAAATAAATAAAAAAGTGTTAAATAATAATTTAAAAGTTTGGTTACAGTGATGCCCAGGCTAGATGCAGGGCCTGCTCTATCAGGTGCTGCAGCCAGTATACCCCACAAATATTTTTTAAATCTTTTTTTTTTTTGCTTTTGTGTGTGTGTGAATTTCACATCATGCACCCTGTTCCCACTCATCTCCTACCTCCACTCAGATCCATCCTCCACCTTTGCAACCTCTCCCAAAAAAAAAAAAAAATCTCATTGTGGAAGCTGTAGTGTGTTCCAGTGTGTCCCATAATATTCCCTTTTATCCACACATTTTTGCTTGCAAATATTCATTATAATAACTCTTTGTTCTGGTACGTGACCTCTGGCTTCTGCTACTTTACCAATACTGGAACCTCACTGGGACTCCTCTCAGATATGCTGTTATTGCCCTATGTCATGGCAATCCTGTATCTTGTGTCTGTGGAACTGTCCTCTTCATGCACTCAGCAGTTTATCCATAGGGTAGATGTTGGGGTGGGCCAACTAAAAGCCCTGGTTTTGGGCCTGCAACACCCACATCTAGGGCCAGTTCTACACTACCCGGGTAAGGAGCTGGTCCAGCTCTCCTGTTTTCCTGACCCCAATAGGGCCTATTCTCTGTCCTGCTACCTGTGATGATAGCAAAGGGAGTAGAGGGAATCTCTCCCTTGCCAACACCAACAAAATGACAAAATGCAGGGCTGGGTCTCCTACTATCCCCACATCCAGGGCCAGCTGTACCATGCTGCCTAGGTGAGGTGCAGCACCTGCTCTTCCAACTACTGCAGCATATGAGGGGCAGGGACAGCTCTTCTGCTCCTGTGACCCCATTGTGTTGGAGAAAGATCTAATACTTTGGTTCTAAAAGGTTGATTTCAATGCTGAAATCTGGTTACTGCCCATTCTGAGGCACTCTCTTGATTGGTTAATAAAAGTCACTGATGGCCAATTAGCTGGCAGAAAGAGTATAGGAAGGTGGGACTTCCTGAGATGGAAACAAGAACCCTATGTTTTACACAATAGAATCTCTCTTTCCACCAGGAGATATGGAAAGAGACAGACCTGTTTGAGAGCTCTGGAAGGTAAAACAGGCCACATGGTGGATTAAGATTAGGTGGTCTGGGTTAACTTAGATTAGCTACCTGAGAGTCTGCCCAGCTAAGGGCTAAGTGTTGAAACATTAAAGGTCTTGGTGTATTTTATTATTGGGGGAAAGGCTGAGGTGGCCTATCAGCTACCAGTCAAAGCAATCCTGGCCCATCAGCCTCCTGCTGAAACCCAGCAGCTGTTCCTCCAAGGCACCAGCAATTCTGTTTGTCTAATATAATAGTTTATTGTTATTAATAAGTATCCTGAAGCTACCCCTCCAGCTTTGCTGCCAGGCCTTCCCTCCAGGCACGCAGGCTTCTAAGGCAAATCAGGCCTGCTGATCTCCTGCCAGGCCACCAGCTGCTCCGCTGGCCTAATATAATAACTTATGGTTATTAATGAAGATATTAGTTAACAGATTTTAGGTTGCAGGTGGTGAAGGCCACCCTTGGTCCAGGGCTTTTTCCCCAGGACAAGTCAGGCCACCAATTAAGATGGGTCAGGCTTGCTAGCCTCCTGCCAGCCTGCTAGCTGCTCCACCGGCCTAATCTTATAGTTTACACTTATTAATAAATACAATTGATAATTAAATTGCAGGGTGGTGAGGGTAATATGGAGGGGAAGGGATTTCTCCCTCACCAACACCATCAAAAAGCAGACAAAAAGCAGGGCTAGCTCTCCCAAATATACACCCTTGGGACTAGCTCACCCACAACATCCACATAGAGAGCTAGGCAGGGTTCTTCTAGTCTCTGGCTTGCTTCCTGTCCTGGGAGCCCATCCGGTGCTTGCCTGGTGCTGGATTGGTGGTTGTCACAGGCTAACTCCCTGTCTAGGCCCTCTGGTGCCCAACTGGTGGTGGTCTCAGGCCTGCTTTTCTCTTTTTTCAGGAAATGTTAGGACACTGGTTACTATGCATTCAGGTGTTCATAGGCCAGAACACTGAATGTAGACATAGCCTCTCTCATCTTTGTCACCTACTGATGCACATGTGACACAACAGACACGTCTGCAATGTCTCTAGGGGCAGGGCCTCACAAATCTTAATGACAAATATAAAAGTCTTTTATGATCCTTGATCTTCTTGTCCTGAAGCAAAACATCCATCTTTCCTGTAACTTTCAGCATTGTGGCAGGAAATCCACATGCCTATCAGAAGTGGCCTAAGAATCCTGATTAATGGATGCTTGTTGGGGACTACTTTCATTTCTGATACTGTAATAAAACATTCTGACCCAAAACAACTTGAAGATGAAAGGGCTTATTTTGTCTTAAACTTCCATGTCTTAGCCCATCATTGAGGGAAGTCAAGACAGAAACCTAAAGGCAGAAACCAGAAGACAGAAATCTGAATGGAGCCCTGCTTGCTAGTTCAAGTTGAATTACCTTTGATCTGGAACTTACAGAGAAAGTACAGCAGGAACTGTGGAAGAACGCTGTTTGATAGCTTCATCAAAGGTTCATGCTCAGCTTCCTTGTACAACCCAGGACCACTTTCCCAGGGAATGGCATTTCTCTCAGTGGACTAGGCCCTCCCTATATCAATGCACAATCAGGACAATGCTCTACACATATCCCCTCAGGCCAGTCTTATCTGGATATCCTTCAGTTGAGACTACCTTCTTAGGCAACACTGGGCTGTATCAATTGTAGTTAAAGCTAACTGCAGCAGGGACTCTTTGCCATCTGAACAACTCTCGATAATTATATAAGTATTCCCTTGTCTTATTCATGTTGGTCTTGACAACACAACTGTAGTGTGAGGAATTGTCATACAGGACAAGAAAAGTTAAATACAGTACCAGTCATAACCAAGAGACCATAATCCTAACATTCACAGGCTTTGTCTTCCATAGTGGGGCAGTGATGGAAGTAAGACTAAGGAAGGCATCTGAAGTAAGTGTCTACCTGCAGAGCTGGTTTTCTTGTTTCAGAGGGCCTGCTCCTTGAGCAGATTTAAGACTTCACTCTCACATTTTCTGCTCCCAAGTTCCAACATCCTGTCTCTAGCTTCATGCAGAAGCTAAATTTCTAAATGCCTCAGAGCAATATCTGACCCCAAAGAAGGCTAAACTTTAACTTACATAAAGCAATTTAGTTTTCTGATTCCCAGCCCTGGCTGTGCATTAGCGTCTCCCGAGGAGCTTTAAAGCCATTCCTGTGATTGATTGGATAGCTCCTGTGGAGATCTGGTACCCCGTGTTCTGAACTGATGCCAGGACACAGTTACGTTTTTAAAATTCTCCATGTTGTTTACTGTGCAACCAGAATAAGGCAACAACCTCCTCCTTGATCGCTGTTTTAGCTTCATGGTTCCAGTGTAATAGTCTGCACTCCTTTACATACCTAAAGACCTAATCACTTCTGTCTTCCACTAGAAAGAATACTTATTAATAACTATAAACTGTTATATTAGATCAGCAGTTGCTGGCAGCCTGGAGGGACAGTCATCAGGGCTTGGCAGGAGCCCGATGGGCCTGGATTGCTTGGACTGGCAGCATATAGGCGGCTGCAGCCCTTTCCCCAATAATTAAATACACCAAGACCTTTTAATGTTTCAATGCTTAGCCCTTAGCTGGGCAGACTTTCAATTAGTTAATCTAAATTAACCCAGACCACTTAATCCCAAACCACCATGTGGCCTGTTGTTATCTTCCAGAGCTCTCAAACATGTCTGTCTGCTTCCGTGACTCTTGGTTGAAACAGAGATTCCTCTGTGTAAAACACAAGGTTCCTGGTTCTGTCTCAGGAATTCCTACCTTCCTATACTCTTTCTGCCCAGCTAATTGGCCATCAGCAACTTTTATTAACCAAACAAGAGAATGCCTCAGAAAGGGTGGTAACCAGATTTCAGCATTAGAATCAGCCCTTCAGAACCAGTGTATTAGACCCTCCTCCAACAGATCCCCTGCTGCATCATCAAGGAGAAAAGCCAGGCTGGGTTGGCTGGTCCACAGGAGGACATGAACCACTGTTGCCTTCACACAGGGCCTTGGTGAAGCTGGTGGAAACTATCATAACCAATTACTACAGATACAATGAGATCTATCGCCAGTGGGGAGGCAACATCCTGGGTCAAATCAGCCTGCATTGCTAAGCTGAAAAAGGGCCAAGACCAAGAACTCGCCACTAAACTAGGTTAAATGTTTACCGCTAAATTTTCAGTACATAAATACAATTTTAAATTTGACCTAAAATTTGGCTATAAAGGTGAAGCTCTCATGATCAGGATTAGTGTGCTCATAAAAGACTACCCAGAGGCACAGCTACTTGAGAATGCCATTCTATGAACCAGGAAGCAGGTGCTCAGCAGACCCTAACCCTGCCCACCTTGATCTTGGACTTCCTAGCTGCAAGGACTGTGGGAAGCAAATTGGTGGTGTTTATAATGCTTAAAGTCTGTAGGGATTTTGTTGTGTTGTTATTTTTTAAAGCTCATAATTATCTAAGGGAGCACTGTTTTAGCAGGACGATGTGGGAAGCCTCCCCTCTTCTTTCCTGAGCAAATGGCATTTAAGTTTTCTTTAGACATTCCATATTCAGATCATGCCCAATCCTCTATAAAATAGAATGAATTAGAAACGAAAGCTCCAATTCTAGGAAACAGCTCCCTTCCTTTGCTTGTGGTTCCTCTGGAGACATGTTCAGTACCAGTCTGGGTATACCAACCAGCACTGAGGCAGGCTGGACAGTCATGAGGAGCTGAGCTCAGCCTTTGAGACCCCATGGGGCCTCTGGGACAGTTAACTAATGTCTTTAGACCTCAATGTACACATTACTTGAATCAAGTGATGGTGTTGCCTTTTCATAGGATTCTACAGAGCCTGTGGCATGACACTGTCCAGTAAACAACACTGGTCATCTTTGTAGCATGAAGCCCAGTGCTCCCACCTGTCCTGTGCTGGGGAGGGGGGGGGGACGGGGGAGACTGAATGACGACCATTCATTCTCTGTCTGCAGATTACCTTACTTGTTCCTTTTGAAGTTTATTTTTAGTTTTGATGGATCATTTTCTCAGAGGTGACTTTGAATTTTATTTATTTTCCCCAATGTGTTAACAACAAGATTTGGCAAAGTAATCAAGAAGCAATATAAACAAGCTTGAAGATGTTTTCACCCACATAATAAGAACTAAATTATTTTGACCTCTATCTCATAGTAAACTAATCAGTGTGATTCTCCTGGGTGGCTGTCAGCACCAGTCACTCTACTTAAATCTCATCCTCCTGATTTAATGGGGAAAATTATCACCAATTTTTTATTAACTGTCTAAAGCATTCCTAAGAGGGTGCAAAGACAGAGAAAGAACCAGAAATTTCAGTTCTGCTTACACAGACGTTTTGAAAACACTTTCAAACACTTTAAGAGACATGTAGATAGCAAGAACCAAAAACATCACCAATGAACACTTGTCCACTACGGTGCCAGGTTAAGACAGATATAGCTCAGAAAAAAAGAGTTTGAACACAAATCACTTTAATAATGGTATGATAACTAAGGCAATCACAAGCCAAAGGAGCCAAGGAATTGGAACACCCACCCATGTGCACACACCATCCTGGGCCTGGAGGGACAAAAGCAACATTCCTCTTCAGAGGGAACTTCCAGAGGGAGAAAAGCCCTAGTGGCATTTTGACTAATTCAGACATCTGGCTTTCAGGAGAGAGTAACATTGTTGTTTGTAGGTACAAAGTTATTCAGTGAATAACCTTTGTTACAAAATGTCACCATCCAGACATATTAGTCTTTATGTTAAATGAACTTACTATATAGAATGTAATTTTTAAAAAACGACATTTTTTTCTCTCACTGTGTGGCCAGCTCTGTTATACCTCTAGGTAAAATCCTAAGCTGCTTTCATACTTTGCCCAGATACCTAAGATCATTCAAAGGCATCTGAAAGTTTTAATTATAAGATTGTTCTTGGAGCTGAGTGCTGTGCCTCAAGTGCCAGTGTGCCAACCTTGCCCACCAGAGGTTACCAGGCTCATACACCAGGATCACCCAGCTCTACCTTCCGGACCCAGCTAATCCTGGGGTCTCCAGGCCTGCAACCTCAGGAATATCCAGGTTAGATCCCTTCTGTCCCCTCCCCCTACAAATCCCCCACACCACCCAGTGCTCTAGCACATACCCAGCTGACCTGATCAAAGTACTGTGTTCCCAGTGCCACTCAGCGGGTTGCCAGGTCCAATACACCAGGAGTATACACGTTAGTTAGCTTCCCCACACACACACACACACACACATCCCTGCCTGCCAAAGCCACTGGGCCACTCTCAGCTGGACAGAGTTGAGTGTTGTCCCACCAGACCCTCAGGCTTGTATGGCAAGCATTTTATTAACTGAGCTATGTCTCCAACCCCCGTTTATATTTTTTTTTTCAAATTTAGTTACTTCAATATACTATCCTTTGGGCCCTGGGTCCAAACAAGAAAAAAAAAATTTTTGTCATGTTGGTCTTAAAAACCTTGATTCTCATTCTTGCAACTGTAGGCAAGTTACACTGTGACTAAAAATGAGGACATAGCCACTCCAACATATGGTTGAGGAGAAGTATTTTATTGTAGATATGAGGGAGAGAATAGCCAGAGGCTTCTGGAAGAGTCCAGAGCAGAGAGAGAAAGTAGTGGATTGAACATGGCCAGAAATAGACCAGGCCAAGAGAGGAAGACAAGAGAGGGGTACAAGGGAGGGAACCAGGAGAGGAAGAAGAACCTAGAGGACACAGAGGGAAGAACCAAGAGGTCAAGAGCAGAGCCAAGAGAGTACATGGGAACCAAGACAGTTGGGTTGTATAAGAAAGAGAAGCTGGAGGAAGGAAAGTGAATCTCAGGGCCTGAAGAGGTTTAAGGTGGGGGCAGGGGTGAGAAACGCTAAGAGGAGTGAGTGCTCTGTAACAGGTTCTGATGCTGGGAGAGCCTGGCAGCTGGGGCCAGCATATGCTTTGATGTGTTAGCAGGCACCTCAGTCATTTGTCCCAGGTTTCTTTAGGACCTAACACACAGGCGATGGCCTCAGCCTTTCTTTATCAGTAAAATGGGGTTATAATCAGAGATTCATTCACTAACCATTGTGAAGCTCAAAGGGAGGATTTTCTATGAACGTATCTCATTCTACACTCAAAAAACAACAATATACAAAGAGAGAGCTGCCTTCATTTCTGTTCTAGCACAGGGCATCCAGGTTATTTCCAAACTGTGAGTGAAGAAATAAAATTACAGCCTGAAAGAGTTTATAATTTACAAATGACTTGGAAGAGAAGTCCTAACAAGGGATAAATTTGCTAAAAACAAAACATAAAGCCGTATCACCCTGTGTGAATGTTCTTGTGTGTAGGCAGCATACCACTTATCTAAGGGAGGAGGGGAGGTACAGAAATAAGGGTTAGATTTTTCTTCACTTCACCCACCCCAAACCTAGTCCTGTATAAACAATACCAAACTGTGAAATCCACCCACTGCTCTCTGAGACTATCTTTCTGAAAATAAAATATCCAGTGTACACTGATAATATACTCCAAAAAAAAAAAAAAAACAAAGAAAATACATCCAACTTGCAATCGGCAATCGAGTTTTCTTGTCAGTGTTTGGATAATATTTAGCCCTGACGTCACCAGGGAGCCTTGTCAAGTTTGCATACACAAGACAGTGAAATGGATGGTCGTAATGGACGGAGCCAATGCCTGGCATATGCAGTTCGTACAACGGACTTGCCAGCCAAGCCTGGAGGCTTATTATAGCCTACTGGGTGCTTTCTCTCACAGTTTTTACTATAAAGCATTTCTTCTTTGCTGGGAAAACGACGTGTTTGAAAAATTGGTTAGCTCAGTCCATTGCAACAGTAAAAATTCCAGATCTTCCATATTCGGGAGCCTCGAGTCAAGCAAGCCCTACCATGCACAGGGTATGTGCAGGGTCCCAGAAGTGTGTTCTGAACCAATCGAAAACTGAGACAAAGAGAGCAGGCAGAGTGGGCGCAAGGGAAATCTGCTCTATTCAACGTTCCATGTACACAGTCGCCCAATCAAGAAGATCTGAACCCAGGTGCTCTTGTTTCCAAACCACCAG
>CAJQZJ010009649.1:5945521-5960853 GCA_907164525.1 Lophiomys imhausi | reverse complement strand
AAGAAGAAGAAGAAGAAGAAGAAGAAGAAGAAGAAGAAGAAGAAGAACGTGGGCAGAGGGGGAGCGAGCCAGAGCAGCTGGGGAGGGGGTGTCAGCGCACCACGGAGTGCAGCTCTCTTGGTGAGCCTGGTGCCAGGAGTCTCCCCTTCCCCCTGCCAGAGCCGCTAGAAGCCCCCTCTCTTCTGTCCTCCCTGGAATGGGGTGGCCCTGGCTGCACTGTCCCAGGCCGTCCGGGCGGAGCCCGGAGCCCCACTGAGGGCTGCAGAGCCAACCTCACCTCCTGCCCAGGGCGCAAGTGTGAGCCACTGCCCCATGTTGTGTTGATGATGGTCTGCCGTGCTAGCCTGTCTACCAGGGCCAGGTGACCTGTCCTTTCAGCTTCTTTCTCACACCCAAATGAACACTGGACATCAGAAACTGTGCAGGTTCCCCAGCAGAAACACGCTCGTGGTACTGTGAATGGCCTGGACACATCAGCCCAGCGCTACAGCCCCTACCCCACTCAGGCTGCCACCAAGGCAGGCCTGCTTGCCATTGTTAAAGTGCCAGCCAAGAGCATACTCAAGGACTTTGACAGAACCCGAGCCAGGCTACTGCCTGAGACCATCATGAACCCCCAGTGGCACCCTATGCCACTGTGGCACCCCGCACTTTAGCCCACCCCTAGGCCCAGGCTCTGGCCCGCCAGCAGGCCCTGCAGCATGCACAGACCCTGGCCCATGCTGCTCCCCAGACACTGCAACACCCTCAGAGTATACCACCACCACAGGCACTGTCTCATCCTCAGAGTATACCACCACCACAGGCACTGTCTCACCCTCAGAGTATACCACCACCACAGGCACTGTCTCACCCTCAGAGTATACCACCCACCACAGGCACTGTCTCACCGTCAGAGTATACCACCACAGGCACTGTCTCACCCTCAGAGGCTCCAGCAGCCTCAGGGCCTGGGCCACCCTCAACTGATGGCCCAAACCCAGGCTTAGGGCTTGGTCCACCCGCAGGTCCTGACTCAGCAGGGTCTCCAGCATCCCCCTAATCCCTTGCTGCATGGAGACCAGAAGATGCCAGACTCAGATGCCCCACCCCAAATGTGACCCTGTCTACCTCAACTATCCCCCTTTTTTGTGTTTTTTTTATTTCTTCAAGTTATATCTAAATCACAATCCCCTCCCTACTCCCCCCTCCAATCCCACCCTCCCACCCTCTTCCCCTTCAATCCCCCATCCTCTTCCCTTTTTTAAAGTTTAAGGTACATCTTTTTCCTCCCAACAGCTCCCTCTTCCAGTTCAACAAATGGTTCTTTCTCTTATAACAATAAATACAATACAAAACAACAGAAATAAATAGGCCACAATTTTGAGAGTTATATGGCTGAGCATACATTCCCAATGTCCAGTCCATATGTATTTGGCACCTGACTTTAACATTCTACCATCTAACCATCTCCATGAGTTTAAAGTTCTATATCTAACTCAGCTTTCATAGTAACTTGCATCACAATTTTTAAAACATCTTCTTAGATCCAGAACACCCTCTTGATTCCTAAACAACTCAAAATTTAACTATGAGACTCTAGCTATCTAGTCTTCCACCATCTCAGAGACCTGAGAGGGATAAATATATCTGATTATATAGGAAGTGCAGGGCCCGCAGCTTCCAAAACTAAGAAATGACATACCAGAGGCTGCCTGAACAGTTCCCATTTTCTCTCCATACATTACAGCATCAATCTTCAGCCGTTTGGCCCCTTTTCTCTGACAAACATTGTTTGTAGAGCAGGAATTATGAAGGACTTGCCTATCCTGTCTTGGCAGAGCTAGGCTGTCGACTTACCTGCTTCCAAGTTTTGTCCTTTTTGGACAGCATTCTGTCTACAGTTGAAGCATGGGGTTTTTCTTGCCAAGAGATAGGCTTGCCACTAATTCAATCATCTCCCACTGGATATTCTTCAATGCTTATCTTCTACTTGGAGTAGAAACTATCCCCCTTTTAATGGCGGCCACCCTGCAATGCAGTCAGACCTCCAGACCTGAGCAGCATCATGCACCAGATCAACCAGTTTTGTCAGAGGAGGGCAGGCATCAGCACTACCTTCAGTGTGTGAGGGCCAGATCGCCAACCCCAGCCCTATTAGTCACAGCCTGCTCACAATGCAAGCACCCAGTGTCGACACACAGCGTCCCCACACCAATGCCTTCATGTGTGGTCAATCCCATGGAGCACACCCATGCGGTCACAGCCGCACCGCCTGCTGCGGGTACTGTCAGCCTGCCCACGGTCATCTCTCGAGCCCCTACTGGCTACCCTAGTGACCTCAAGCCAGTTACCTGAAACCACCACCAGTTGGCCTGCCTACAACAGATGTACGGCGAAGCTGGTGGGACACCAGCCCCTGACCTGAAGGCAAACATACAGCAGGACGCGAGTTGGCAGGGCCTGGTTTTGGCCTGCCTACCCACAGGAACTCTGCCTAGCGCAGTCCTTCCATCTGAAGCCTCCTCTGGAAAAGCCGACCCCATCTCCACCAGTCAACGGCCTACCAGCCCCACTGGCCTACCCCAATGGCCACTACTTCCAACCCCTATGGAACAACATTCTACCAACTCCCAATAGCGATAGCTCGGGGTCTCAGGACCTCGCCATGCCATTCCACGGTGGGCAGCCCATGGATGCACCCCTGGACTTTACCGCTGCTCCTGGGGCTCACTACTGAGCAGGGACTGGGGGTGGTTCCCGTGGCAAGCCAGAACAGCTTGATGCAAATCGTGGGTTACCTGAGTGGGGATTTCCAGCAGGCTTGCTTCCAAGACCAGAGCCTGGCCATGTTGAACAAGGGCCACCGAGCCCCTGGAACCCGAGCCCCCAGTCCCACAGATAGTTGAAGTCTTCATATTCAACACCCAGAGTACAGATAGGGAGCTGTGATGCTCTCCTCGGACAGCACATCATACATCGCTCTTCTAGGTTTAGCCTTATTTTTAAGTAACTGGATAGTTTCAAAAGTTTGACTGCTCCAATGTGATCATCCTTAGATGTCTAAGGGAATTTGGCAGGGTCTGTTTGGGTACAGAAGAAGGTCCTTCACCCTTCCCTCTGTTAGTCCCTAACCCTGTCCTCTCAGCCACTTGCCCATCAGTCAGTCTCCACCTTGACCACTTCTGACTTTGCCGTTTTCTGTTGAGCCTGTTTCTTTTGGGACTGAGGTATGGCTGAAGGGAGTGGCCTAGGCCCTTAAGTTAGGCTTTTCTGTCTAGGACTAAGAAACCAGACTTTCTAAGTGCTCTGGAAGCTAATTCTTTATCTCCCCAAAGATGTCAATCTAAATAAATACAGTCCCCAGCTTCCCCAGCTGCTTCTGTCCCTCAAGGCTTGTTTTTACATTTCTGTTGCTCCCAGGCCATGTGTCCTTGCCAAAGCCTTGAGACTCAGAGAAAACCTTTGCACTGTCATCTTGGTTCTTGACTCCCAGAGAAATGCAGTGGCCATCTGGACCTCTCCTGTCACTGTTGCCTCTCTCCAAACTTAACTGCTGTCCTCATCCCTGTCTCCCCTCCCTCTTAAGGAAAAAAAAAAAAGCAAAACAAAAACTACCTTACTTGAATTAGTTATTATAAGTAAAGGATGATCACATTAGAGTTTGGAATTTAAAACACCAAAAAAGTTAAAAGAGAGAGAGAAGTTAAAATACATTTGGTTCTCTACAGTAGCTAAGAATTGTTGGCCCACACTGTGAGTTGTAAGGTCATGTTTCTGTATGAATGAGTGGGTTTGAGGAGCACTGTGTGTGAGTGGCCCCACAGGTACATTCACCCTTACATTTTGCAGCCCTTCCGTTTAACAAAGAGCAAAAGGAAAAACACAAAGCCTTAAGATCTTTGAATTCTTCCTTTACCAAATGAGTGTGGTTCTGACCGCTGAAGAGGGGATTACGTTGGAAACACCCCCTCTTTGCCCCTTGCCCATTCTTAGAGCATCTTCCACCTGTTCTAGGACTAATGTGTCTCATTCCCAAGTGACAATTAGTTGCCTAGAAATTCAACACCTCTCTGTAACTTTAGATTGTCTTGTTGTAAATTTTTGCACCTGTCTACTGTTGCACAGTTGGGCTTTAAAAATAATAAGTCCTTGCCTTTCCTTTTGTCGTTGGGGAATGTGAGCTGATAACTGAAGGGTTTGGGTTTATTCTTACTGTTTCTTAGCCAGAAATTCTGTAGTGTTCTGAAGCGATGTGGCTGAAGACCAGTTTTAAATTATGTGTTGGCAAGTTGCCTTATATTTAAAAGGAGGGAAAAAAAAGGAATGTAGAGATTAGCATACATTAAAATTGAGAAATTGCTCATCCTTCATTCCCACCCAACTGAATAGTGCTCAGCACATATGGAGTGTTCCCTAGAGAGGAAAAGCAGAGTGGTCTTTGCAGAGGACACTCAGCTCCTCTTTCCAGGGCTCAAGGTCTCACAGCCAGGGGCTGCCAGTCTCGTCTCTTCCTCCTGACTCCACAACAACAACCACACACTTCCTCAGCCACCCAACGTTCTGTGCCCTTCCTCCCTGCACCAACGCCTAGGATCACTCTCCAGACCATGTCTCACTCCACACAGTCAAATATTTTCTCATTAGTTTTGGAACAGCATTACTTTTGTTCATACAATGTTTTAATCTCAAGTGAAGGAACAAACCCAGCCCATGTTCCCTTACTCACAGTGCATTATTAAGCCCCTGGCCCTCTAAAGTCCTCGCAGAGGAAGCTGGTCCTTCATGCTCATTTGCCTTGCCCTTGCTTGCTTCTCCACAAGGTTCACCATAGTGTATCAAGCATCCCTGTAGATCCCCCAAATCCCCACAGTCCTTATACATAACTTTCCTTCCCACTGTGACTCTACTGTCTGCCCCAAAGTCACCAGCCCAGCTCATCCTTTGTACTCTCTTTGCAGTTCCATATCATGTGCCAGGACTTCTGTCACCTAGGAACGCTTGGATGGCAGCTTCTTGGGGTCACTTAGGAGATGGACAGCTTTATCCAGTAAAAATTAACTCATTGAGAGTGTCTGTGGCACACAGTATTAAGGCAAAGGCCTTTGAAACAGTGTGATAGGATGCCATATCAAGCTATTCTTGTGTCACTGTGATGATATACTGACCATGAACAACCTGAGGGAAGAGGGATTTCTACTGGTTCTTGGTTCCAAAGGTGTCGATCCGTTGTGCCAGGGAAGGTGTGACAGAGCAAGACAGTTCAGACCATAGTAAGCCAGGAAGTAGGGAAAGGTACCCAGGAGGGAGGAAGGGCAAGACACAATCCAAAGGCGTGCCACATTGGTGCCCTGTTTCCTCCTCTAAGGTTCTACCTCCTACCTTTTACCACCTTCCAGTAATGGTATCATGTGCCAAACCCATCATAGAATTTGCTTGTTGATTATGTCAGAGCCTCATGGTCTAACATCTCACACACAGATCCAGAGGTATGTGGGTCGCTAACATCGCCGGCCAGCCCTCTCAATCTAACTAGGTTGACAATAAAACTTAGCTGGCATACCTTCCTCACAGCAGAGAAGCTGCCAGTCTGCTATTTTCCGTAGGGGCAATGGCCTGTTCTAGGTCACCACCTCTCTAAGACTTAAGTTCCTAATAAGATCTGTGACCAGCATGTCCTCACCTCCAAATTCATATATTGAAAATAATTCTCCACTGTTCTGTTATTAAAAGACATAGACATAGTTTAGGAAAGATCAAGAAAAAAGGACAGATTATTGAATATGGCCTTATACCTTTGTATACTGATACAAAATTAATATTATATTTGGCTAAATTGGTATTGATCATTGTATATTAATGCAAAATTAAGATTGTATAGGGCTACATCAGTATTGATCTTTGTATATTGATACAAAATTAAGATTATATTTGGCCACAATGGTATTGACCCATGTATATTGATGTAAAATTAAGATTGTATTGGGCTACATCGGTATTGATCTTTGTATATTGATACAAAATTAAGATTATATTTGGCCACATTGGTATTGATCTTTGTATATTGATACAAAATTAAGGATAATGCTTCTTAAAGGTATTGTTCCTAGTAATGCTTAAAAATGAAATGTCAAGTTTTGGCCTCTTGCTACCAACCATCATAAACTGTTTAGGATAATTAAGAAATGGAAACTCCCGGAAGGAAGATGGCGGCGACCTACACTGACGCATTTTGAACGTGGGGGGAAAAAGAGCCATAAAAAACACAGAGTTATTGGGCACTGTGCAAAAACCGGAGGGGCTAGACCCTCCCGGGAACACTCACAGCCCCCAAGGGACTGTTAAAAGTCCCAGGGTAAGGCTATCTCCCCATCTCTTGCAGACACGGAAGCCACTAAACCCGGGATTCGGGAACTCCCATTTGGAGAGGCACCTGGTAAGATCTACCCCAACTCACAGCTGGCAGAATCAGAGGCCACTTGGGGATAGTTCACTAGCCTATTGGACTCCCCACACCTCAGGTAGAACTTATACCCACTTAAAAAAATTTTGCGAGATAGTGGAAGTCTTAGCAAGGAACAAACAGGGGGCTCAGCGGGTGGTCCACAGCCGCTCGTGAAGCGGAGGGCGGGAGGTTCTGACAGAGCGCGGGAAACCAGAAACACAAAGGCGGGCGGGAGGGGCCAAATCCCGCGCACTTACGGCAGTGCAGCTGGGGAGGGAGCCCGGCTGGCAGGGCCAAATCCCCGCAAACCCACGGCAGGACAACTGGAGAGAGAGTCAGGCGTGGGCTGGGCCAGGGATCTGCGCACCCACGGCTGACCTGCTGGGGCGAGAGGTACACTCAGGCGGCCAGGGGATCCGGGGTTCTGTGCACCCACGGCCGAGTAGCCGCAGGGGGAGACCCGCGGCTGCGCAGACAAGGAGGGTATCAGGCACAGAGGCCAGACCTGTGGCGAGAAGCCTAGTGAGAAACCAGAAATCAGGACCATAGCTGTATTCTGGAAAATCCAGACATATTAGGTGTGGAGCCAGACCCTGTCAGCCTCCATGACGACAAACAAAGCCCACAGAATCTATGCCTGGGCAAACAGGTCCATACCATCAGAACCATTACAGGCTGATAACTCAGAGTGCAACATAGAGAAGTCTGAATTGGGAGCAGTGAAACAATTCCGGTCCATTACTCACAACCTGGGAATAGGCTGCACCAGCTCACAGTGCCTCAGGCGATTAAAACCACAGTGACCCTGAATTCTCCCTGTAAGCAATGACAGATAGCCAAGTAACTCGTCCCCTGCAGCAAAGCATCCACTGTAGATCCAAGCACAGAAAACGACAAGAACAGACAGCTAAATGCACCCAATCACCAAAGGTAAAAAAAAAAAAAATAGAAATCAAGGAAATATGACTCCAACAAAGCAGAATTATCCTAGCTCATCCAATTCAGATGACCTCTCACCAACAGAAACACATGAAAACGTTGACAATTCTGCATTATGGAAAGTGATAGAGTCCCTGCAAGAAGAACTTAAATCTATGAAGGAATTCAAAGAAGCCACAATTCTACAAGTCAAAACAAGGAACATCACCATTAAAGAGCTCCAAGCCAAGGTGACAGAGCTAGAACAGGAAAAGGAGAAAGCTATTAAAGATTTTCATACAAAAACAAGCAAGCTGGAGAAGGAAATGTACAAAACGAACAAAACCATACAAGACATGAAAATAGAAATAGAAACAATAAAGAAAACACAGTCAGAGTTAAAAGAGGAAGTGGAGAACCAAGGGAAGAGAACAGGAACTACGGATGTGAGTATCAACAATAGGATGCAAGAGATGGAAGACAGGATCTCAGGCATGGAAGATTCAGTGGAAGAAATCAGTACAACATCCAAAGAAAATGAGAAGGCTAAAAAATCTCTCACCCACAACATCCAAGAAATTAAGGACTCAATGAAAGGACGGAACCTAAGAATTATAGGTATCGAGGAAAGAGAGGACTCCCTACTCCAAGGTCCAGGAAATATCTTCAACAAAATCATAGAGGAAAACTTCCCAAACCTGAAAAAAGAGATGCCAATAAAAATTCAAGAGGCTTACAGAACACCAAACAGATTAGACCAGAAAAGAAACTCCTCTTGCCACATAATAATTGAAACTCCAAATGTACAGAACAAAGAAAGAATATTAAAAGCTGTAAGAGAGCTGGGCAGTGGTGGCGCACGCCTTTAATCCCAGCACTCAGGAGGCAGAGGCAGGCGGATCTCTGTGAGTTCGAGGCCAGCCTGGTCTACAAAGCGAGTCCAGGACAGCCAGAGCTACACAGAGAAACCCTGTCTCGAAAAAAAAAAAAAAAAAGCTGTAAGAGAAAAAGGTCAAGTCACATATAATGGCAGAACCATCAGAATTACACCTGACTTCTCCTCAGAAACTTTAAAAGCTAGAAGGGCCTGGTCAGATATACTACAAGCCCTGAGAGATCATAGGTGCCCAGCCAGACTACTTTACCCAGCAAAACTCTCTATCAACATAGATGGAGAAAACAAGATATTCCATGACAAAATGAAATTTAAACAATATCTACCCACAAACCCAGCCCTACAGAAAATCCTAGAAGGAAAATCCCAACCCAGAGAAGAAAACTCCACCCAAGAAAACAAAGGGAATAGAAAACCCCTCAGCAACTAAACCAAAAGAGGCACAGGACCACCACCTATACCAAACTAATGGGAAATAACAACCCCAGGTCACTAATATCCATCAACATCAATGGACTCAACTCCCCAATAAAAAGACATAGGTTTACAGAGTGGATCCGCAAGCAAGATCCTTCCTTATGCTGTATACAAGAGACACATCTAACTACGAAAGATAGACACTGCCTCAGAGTAAAGGGCTGGGAAAAGGTTTTCCAAGCAAATGGACCCAGGAAGCAAGCTGGAGTAGCCATCCTAATATCAAACAAAACAGACTTCCAACTGAAGTTAATGAAGAAAGACAAAGAAGGGCACTATATACTCATTAAAGGGAATATTCATCAAGAGGAAATCTCAATACTGAACATCTATGCCCCAAATACAAAGGCACCTACTTTTGTAAAAGAAACACTTCTAAAACTTAAAGCGCATGTCGATCACAACACATTAGTAGTGGGAGACTTCAACACCCCACTCACAACAATGGACAGATCATCAAGACAGAAGACAAACAGAGAAATATTGAGTCTAACAGAGATCATGAAACAAATGGACCTAACAGATATCTGCAGAAGGTTTCACCCAAACACAAAGGAATACACCTTTTTCTCAGCACCCCACGGAACCTTCTCCAAAATCGACCACATAGTTGGTCACAAGGATAGTCTCAATAGATACAAGAAAATTGAAATAACACCTTCTATCTTATCAGACCACCACGGAATAAAGCTGGTCTTCAACAGCAAAAGAATCAACAGAAAGCCTACACACACATGGAAATTGAACAGCTCCTTACTGGATGACCACTGGGTCAGGGAAGAAATAAAGAAGGAAATCAAAGACTTCTTAAAATCCATCGACAATGAAGACACAACACACCCAAACCTATGGGATACATTGAAAGCTGTGCTACGAGGAAAGTTCATAGCACTAAGTGCTTTCAAAAAGAAAATTGTGACAGCTCATATTAGTGAACTAACAGCTAAGGTGGGTGAATTGGAAAAAAAAGAAACAAACACTCCCAAGAAGAGCAGAAGGCAGGAAATCATCAAACTTAGGGCTGAAATCAACAACTTAGAATCAAAAAGAACTATACAAAGAATCAATGAAACCAAGAGTTGGTTCTTTGAGAAAATCAACAAAATAGACAGACCCCTAGCCAAATTAACTAAAAGGCAAAGGGAAAGAACACAAATCAACAAAATCAGAAATGAAAAGGGAGAAATAACAACAGACATTGAGGAGATCCAGAAAATATTCGGGCATTACTTTTAAAATCTATATTCCACTAAATTTGAAAACCTAAGCGAAATGGACAATTTCCTCGATAAATTCCACCTACCAAAACTAAATCAAAATCAGATTAACAGCTTAAACAGCCCAATAACACCCAATGAAATAGAAACAGTCATTAATAATCTCCCAACCAAAAAAAGCCCAGGGCCAGATGGCTTTAGCACGGAATTCTACAGGACCTTCAAAGAGGAACTAACACCATTACTTTTCAAACTCTTCCACCACATAGAAACAGAAAGAACACTGCCAAACCCATTCTATGAGGCCACTGTCATTCTGATTCCTAAACCACACAAAGACTCAACAAAGAAAGAAACTTCAGAGCAATCTCCCTCATGAACATAGATGCAAAAATACTTAATAAAATACTAGCAAACCGAATTCAAGAACACATCAAAAGTATCATACACCATGATCAAGTAGGCGTCATCCCTGGAATGCAGGGATGGTTCAATATACGAAAGTCTATCAATGTAATTCACCACATAAACAAGTTGAAAGAAAAAAACCACATGATAATCTCGCTAGATGCAGAAAAAGCATTTGACAAAATCCAACACCCCTTCATGCTAAAAGTTCTGGAGAGAATGGGCATACAAGGACCATACCTAGAAATAATAAAGGCAATATACAGCAAGCCAGTAGCCAACATCAAATTAAATGGAGAGAAGCTTGAAGCATTTCCTCTAAACTCAGGGACAAGACAAGGATGTCCACTTTCACCATATCTCTTCAATATAGTACTTGAAGTCCTTGCTAGAGCAATAAGACAACTAAAGGAGATCAAAGGGATAAAAATTGGAAATGAAGAAGTCAAATTATCCCTATTCGCAGATGATATGTTAGTATACATAAGCGACCCCAAAAACTCCACCAAAGAACTCTTACAGCTGATAAACAACTTCAGCAAGGTGGCTGGATACAAAATTAACTCAAAAAAATCAGAAGCCCTTCTTTATACAACAAACAAATATACCGAGAAAGAAATAAGGGAATCAACCCCCTTCACAATAGCCACAAACAACATAAAATACCTGGGGGTAACTCTAACCAAGCATGTAAAGGACCTATATAACAAGAACTTCAAGCCCCTGAAGAAAGAAATGGAAAAGGCCTTTAGAAGATGGAAAGATCTCCCATGCTCATGGATAGGTAAGATCAACATAATAAAAATGGCTATCCTACCAAAAGCAATATATAGATTTAATGCAATTCCTATCAAAATACCAACACAATTCTTTATAGACCTGGAAAAAGCTATTCTCAACTTCATATGGAACAACAAAAAGCCCAGAATAGCTAAATCAATCCTGTCCAATGAAAAAACATCTGGAGGTATCACCATCCCAGATTTCAGGCTGTATTACAGAGCAACAGTAATAAAAACAGCATGGTACTGGTATAGAAACAGACCAGCGGATCAATGGAGTCGAATTGAAGACACAAACATGGACCCACACACCTATGGCCAACTAATCTTTGACAAAGAAGCCAAAACCGCACAATGGAAGAAGGACAGCATCTTCAACAAATGGTGCTGGTCCAACTGGATGTCCACTTGCAAAAGAATGAAATTAGACCCATACCTACCACCTTGTACAAAACTTAATTCCAAGTGGATCAAAGACCTTAATATAAGGCCGGCCACACTAAAGACACTAGAAGAAAAAGTAGGAGAAACCCTCGAACTCATTGGCACAGGTGACAACTCCCTGAACAGAACACCAACAGCTCAGGACTTGAGATCAACAATCAATAAATGGGACCTCATGAAACTGAAAAGCTTCTGTAAGGCAAAGGACACTGTCATTCGAACAAAACGGCAACCAACAGACTGGGAGAAAATCTTCACCAACCCCACATCTGATAGAGGGCTATTATCTAAAATCTACAAAGAACTCAAGAAACTAAATGCCAAGAAACCAAATAATCCAATCAAAAAATGGGAGATGGAGCTAAACAGAGAATTCACAAAGGAGGAATCCCTAAGGGCTGAGAGACACCTGAAGAAATGTTCAACATCCTTATTCATCAGAGAAATGCAACTCAAGACGACCCTGAGATTCCACCTAACACCTGTTATGGCTAAGATAAAGAGCTCAAATGATAGCGCATGCTGGCGAGGGTGTGGAGAAAGGGGAACCCTACTCCATTGCTGGTGGGAGTGCAGGCTTGTGCAACCACTATGGAGGTCTGTCTGGCGATATCTTAGAAATCTAGGAATAACCTTGCCTCAGGACCCAGCCATACCACTTCTGGGTATACACCCAAAGGACCTCTCACGGAGACATAGGGAAGTCTCCTCATCTATGTTCATAGCAGCCTTATTTGTAATAGCTGGAAATTGGAAACAACCCAGATGTCCCTCAACTGAAGAATGGATTAAAAAATTGTGGTACATCTATACAATGGAATATTACTCAGCTATAAGAAAAAATGAAATCATGCAATTTGCAACCAAATGGATGGATCTAGAGGAGCTCATCCTGAGTGAGCTAACCCAGTCTCAGCAGGATGCCCATGGCATCTATTCACTTATAGTAGGATTTTAACTATATCGTACAGGATATCTGTACTACAACCAACACACCAAAAGGAACATGGACATAATTTTTTTTTATCTTTTTCTTTTTCCTTCTTTTTTTATTCTTTTTCCTTTTACCTCCTCTTTTTCCTCTCTTTTTTTGTGGATATTCTTTGTTTTTGTGTGTTTGTGTGTTTGTTGGTCTTTTTTTTAGTATTCCCCCAGTAGCAAGGAGACACCTTTCACTGGCAGTACTGCCTCGTAGGCCCCCGGAGAATGAAGAGGCTCTTGGCCCTCATATGACTCCTGATCTGTGGTGAGAGACTGTTAGGCAGGGACACTCCACACCAGAGGAACAAGACGGAAGGGTCAGGGGGCAGAGCATGGGAGGGTGGGGCTGGGAAGTGGGGAAAAGAGGACGATATGATAAGGATGTAAACTGAAGCAACAAACAAATAAATTTATTAACTAAAAAAAAAAAAAAAAAAAAAAAAGGCAGGTGGCAGGGTTGAAACACTGTGAATGGAATAGAGGATACAGCCATTCGGCCTGGTTTTGCAGACCTCCAGGTGTCGAGAAGACGTGGAGCTAAGGTAAAATACAAGAGAATTGTGGTATTGGCCCATGCCTTTGTCTTCAGCAGAGACGGGGGGAGCACCGTAGAGTTGGTGGTCTTATGTATTCTGGAGTCATACGGAGCGAGGTGGTGAAGGTGCATACTCTTGGTCCCACCATTCAAGAAGAGTACACCCTTGGTCCCAGCTCCCAGCACACTGGAGACAGAAACGGGCAGATCCCAGAGCTCAGGGTCAGCCTGATGCTGGGCAAACTCTAAATAGAGAAAGACTTCAATCCAGGAGTGGTGGAACACATCTTTGATCCCTTCAGATGGGAAACACAGGTCTCTGATCCCAATAATTAGAGTTCAGAGACACACACATGGGATTTGGAGGGACCTAGGTTTGGAGGTTACTTACAAAAGGCCTTCTCGATGCAGGCAGATTGTCCTTTGGGATCTCAAAATATATACACCAGAGCTGGTTTAGCTCCAAGGTGACAGAATGATTTCTTCTTTAACCCGGATTGAAAGATAACGCTTTGTATATTGTCGGAAGGCCAAATTTGCTTCAGGAGAAGTACTACCTAGCCCCCCTCTCAAAAAAAAAGAGGGCAATTGTCCCAGGGTTGGGTTTGGGGCAGGGCTCTGTTCTTATCTTTCCAGGAGAATCGAAGCGTCCATTAGGGGAGCCCGGGGACGGCTGGACAGCGGAAACCTCAGCAGAGAGCAGAATCAAGCACCAAGGAGGACGAGTGACCCAGTTGATTCTGCCTGGCAGACTTCCTCAATAGCTGTCTCCATCGGGGGCCTGCAACCACCACGGCAATCCAATGTCGCTGGGACTGTTCAGCTCTACACAATGCCCCGGCAGGAACCTCAGTGCAGCCTGCAAGATCAGCTTCTGCCTACAAACCCCTTAGGTCATCTAAACAGCTGAGAACAGAAGGACTGAACATAAAAGGATAGTACTAACATTTTTAACCATTTTTTCCATTTGGGTTCGGGCCCCAAACAGGTCTACTACGACCCAAATCAGCAGGAAGTCACTTTAAGAGAGCGACGTCCCATGCCCAGATGGTGGGGAAGGTGTTTCTCCGCCCTTTTTTTTGGTTATTTGAAGGATAACTGAAAACTCCGATATTTAGGGGAAGAGATTACAAGCTGATAAATGGTCCTGTTTAATGGGTTTTGGAGGTTAGCCTCAGGGACTTCCTACTTTTCCTTTTCTGTATCCTTCTTCCTCTCCTATGTAGGACTGCATAGGCTTGAGAAAAATGAGATATAGACATAGCACAGTCTAAGAAGAAGGGGCAGATTATGGAATATGCCCTTATGCCTTTGTATATTGATACAAAATTAATAGTTTATTTGACTAACGTGGTATTGACCATTGTTTATTGTGCAAAAATAAGATTGTATTGGATTACATCGGTATTGATCTTTGTATATTGATACAAAATTAAGATTATAGTTGGCCACAATGGTATTGACCCTTGTATCTGGATGTAATATTAAGATTGTATTGGGCTACATAGGCATTGATCTTTGTATATTGATACATAATTAAGAATATATTTAACCACAATTGAATAGATCTTTGTATATTGATACAAAATTAAAGGTAATGCTTCCTAATGTTATCATACCTAGAGATAATTAAAAATAAATTATGAAGCTCTGGCCTCTTGATACCAACCGTCTAAAACGGTCTAGGATAGTTAAGTAAAATAAACTCCTAGTCATGCAAACATGTCACTTTGTTAGCTACTATGACAGTCTATCACAGATATTCTCTAAACTACCCAGTAATCAAGTTGCTAAGAGACAAGCAATATTTGCTTATCTAAATACAAGAGTTGGATAGGGCATCTTCAAAAGCCCCAAGAGATCTGCAGAATATGGCATTTAAAGATGTTATCTTAAATTAAGATTTTCTTTTTTTTTTTGATATCGAGACATATCAGCGCCTGACAGCACCCCCTATTCTACTCCAAGTAGAAGATAAGCATCGAAGAACCTCCACTGTAAGATGGTTGAACTAGTGGCAAGCCTATCTCTTGGCATGAAAAAACCCCTTGCACCAACTGCAGACAGACTGCTGTCCAAAAAGGACAAAACTTGGTAGCAGGGAAGTCGACAGCCTAACTCTGCCAAGACAGGGTAGGTAAGTCGTTCATATCCCGGCTCTACAACAAATGTCTGTCAGAGAAACAGGACCCAAAGGCTGAAGTCTGATGCAGGAATGTATGGAGAGAAAATGGGAACTGTCCAGGCAGTC
>CAJQZJ010009649.1:5902113-5945121 GCA_907164525.1 Lophiomys imhausi | reverse complement strand
TTGGGGCAGGGCTCTGTTCTTATCTTTCCAGGAGAATCGAAGCGTCCATTAGGGGAGCCCGGGGACGGCTGGACAGCGGAAACCTCAGCAGAGAGCAGAATCAGGCACCAAGGAGGACGAGTGACCCAGTTGATTCTGCCTGGCAGACTTCCTCAATAGCTGTCTCCATCGGGGGCCTGCAACCACCACGGCAATCCAATGTCGCTGGGACTGTTCAGCTCTACACAATGCCCCGGCAGGAACCTCAGTGAAGCCTGCAAGATCAGCTTCTGCCTACAAACCCCTTAGGTCATCTAAACAGCTGAGAACAGAAGGACTGAACATAAAAGGAGTGTACTAACATTTTTAACCATTTTTTCCATTTGGGTTCGGGCCCCAAACAGGTCTACTACGACCCAAATCAGCAGGAAGTCACTTTAAGAGAGCGACGTCCCATGCCCAGATGGTGGGGAAGGTGTTTCTCCGCCCTTTTTTTTGGTTATTTGAAGGATAACTGAAAACTCCGATATTTAGGGGAAGAGATTACAAGCTGATAAATGGTCCTGTTTAATGGGTTTTGGAGGTTAGCCCCAGGGACTTCCTACTTTTCCTTTTCTGTATCCTTCTTCCTCTCCTATGTAGGACTGCATAGGCTTGAGAAAAATGAGATATAGACATAGCACAGTCTAAGAAGAAGGGGCAGATTATGGAATATGCCCTTATGCCTTTGTATATTGATACAAAATTAATAGTTTATTTGACTAACGTGGTATTGACCATTGTTTATTGTGCAAAAATAAGATTGTATTGGATTACATCGGTATTGATCTTTGTATATTGATACAAAATTAAGATTATAGTTGGCCACAATGGTATTGACCCTTGTATCTGGATGTAATATTAAGATTGTATTGGGCTACATAGGCATTGATCTTTGTATATTGATACATAATTAAGAATATATTTAACCACAATTGAATAGATCTTTGTATATTGATACAAAATTAAAGGTAATGCTTCCTAATGTTATCATACCTAGAGATAATTAAAAATAAATTATGAAGCTCTGGCCTCTTGATACCAACCGTCTAAAACGGTCTAGGATAGTTAAGTAAAATAAACTCCTAGTCATGCAAACATGTCACTTTGTTAGCTACTATGACAGTCTATCACAGATATTCTCTAAACTACCCAGTAATCAAGTTGCTAAGAGACAAGCAACATTTGCTTATCTAAATACAAGAGATGGATAGGGCATCTTCAAAAACCCCAAAAGATCTGCAGAATATGGCATTTAAAGATGTTATCTTAAATTAAGATTTTCTTTTTTTTTTTGATATCGAGACATATCAGCGCCTGACAGCACCCCCTATTCTACTCCAAGTAGAAGATAAGCATCGAAGAACCTCCACTGTAAGATGGTTGAACTAGTGGCAAGCCTATCTCTTGGCATGAAAAAACCCCTTGCACCAACTGCAGACAGACTGCTGTCCAAAAAGGACAAAACTTGGTAGCAGGGAAGTCGACAGCCTAACTCTGCCAAGACAGGGTAGGTAAGTCGTTCATATCCCGGCTCTACAACAAATGTCTGTCAGAGAAACAGGACCCAAAGGCTGAAGTCTGATGCAGGAATGTATGGAGAGAAAATGGGAACTGTCCAGGCAGTCATTGGTATGTCCTTTCTTAGTTTTGGAAGCTGCAGGCCCTGCACTTCCTATATAAGCAGATATATTTATCCCTCTCAGGTCTCTGAGGTGGTTGAAGAATAGACAGCTAGAGTCTCATAGTTAAATTTTGAGTTGTTTAGGATCAAAAGGGTGTTATAGATCTAAGAAGATACTCTTAAAAGTGTGTTGCAAGTTAGTATGAATGTTGAGTCACATATAGACCTTTAAACACATGGAGATGGTTAGATAGTAGAATGTTAAAGTCAGGGGCCAAATATGTATAAACTGGACATTGGGAAGGTATACTGGCCATTTAACTCTCATAAATGTGGCATACTTATATCTGTTGTTTTGTATAATACTTACTGTTATAAGAGAAGGAACCATCTGTTGGACTGAAAGGGGAAACTTCTGGGGGGAAGAGGGTGGAAGGGCAGGATAGGAAGGGGGAATAGGGAGGGGTTTGTGACTGAGATGTAACTTGAAGAAAAAAAATAAAGTATTTAAAAAAAAAGAAATGGAAACTACTAGTCATGAAAACGTGTCATTTTTTTAGTTACTATGACAGTCTATCACAGTTATTTTCTAAGCTACTCAGAAATCAAGTTGCTAAGAGACAAGCAATATTTGCTTATCTAAATATAAGAGATAGATAGGGCATCTTCAAACACCTCAAGAGATCTGCAGAATGTGGCATTCAAAGATGTTTTCTTAACTTAAGATTTTTTGATATCGAGACATGTCAGCTCCTGACAGCGCCCCCTATTCTACTCCAAGTAGAAGATGAGCATCGAAGAATCTCAAGTGGGATATGATTGAATTGGTGGTAAGCCTTTCTCTTGGCAAGAAAAACCCCTTGCTCCAACTGTAGACAGACTTCTGTCCAAAAAGGACAAAACTTGGAAGCAGATAAGTCGACAGCCTAGCTCTGCCAAGACACGGTAGGTAAGTCCTTCATAATTCCTGCTCTACAATCAATGTCTGTCAGAGAAACGGGACCAAATGGCTGAAGATTGATGCTGTAATGTATGGAGAGAAAATGGGAACTGTCCAGACAGCTACTGGTATGTCATTTCTTAGTTTTGGAAACTGCAGGTCCTGTACTTCCTATATAATCAGATATATTTATACCTCTCAGGTCTCTGAGGTGGTGGAAGACTAGATAGCTAGAGTCTCATAGTTAAATTTTGAGTTGTTTAGGAATCAAGAGGGTGTTCTGGATCTAAGAAGATGTTTTAAAAATTGTGAGGCAAGTTAGTATGAAAGCTGAGTTAGATACAGAACTTTAAACTCATGGAGATGGTTAGATAGTAGAATGTTAAATTCAGGTGCCAAATACATATGGACTGGCCATTGGGAATGTATGCTAAGCCATATAACTCTCATAATTGTGGCCTATTTATTTCTGTTCTTTTGTATTGTATTTATAGTTATAAGAAAAAGAACCATTTTTGGACTGAAAGGGAGAGCTGTTGGGGGGAAAAAAGAAATACCTTAAACTAAAAAAAAAAAAAAAAAAAGAAGGGAAGAGGAGGGGGGGTTGAGGGGGAAGAGGGGGGAAGGGGGGGACGGGAGGGGGGAGTAGGGAGGGGATTGTGATTGAGATGTAACTTGAAGAAATAAAAAATAAATTATTAAAAAAAAAGAAAATAACACTTGAGGAGTTATGTATGTCTCAGGACTCAGAAGCTACTGAGTAAAAGATTTTTAAAGTAGTCAATGTTTATATGATTTTAGATATGTGGATATTAAAACTATTGTATACATCTTAAAAAAAAAAAAGCTGAGGCCTGTGGCAGGTGACTAGTAGTGAGCTCGTGAACTAATTAGGTGGAGTCTGTTCATGGCTAGCAGGTACTTTCTATGAGCTGGAAAGTGGGCCTTTGCCAGACACTGAATCTGATGGTGTCTTTATCTGGGAAGCGCTAGCCTCATAGCTGTAAAAAATAAATATTTGTTGTTTGTGAGCCACACAGCTTGTAGTGTTTTGTTATAGTTACCCAAGACTGTAGTAGACCGTAGAATCCCCACCTCCCCAGGTAGGGTTGATTCCTGACACTTATCATGACACAGCAACGAAGGCCACACATTTGCACAGACCCCCTTCATTTCCTCACTGTCCTCCTGCTTTGACCCATGTATTCAAGCTAGTCACTTGCTTCAGTATTTGTCTTCCTCCCTAGGAAGGATTCTCTGTTTGTCAATAAGTCTGAGGTGTAACAGAAGCATTGCCACTTTCAGACAGTGACTGTTGCCATGAGTTTTCTGATGTCAGACTAATGAAATTTGTAACTGATAAGCTCCAAGAGGATTCACCCTCATGAAGTCTGTGATTGGAGTGGGGGCCACACCTGGGTAAATAGTGTTGCCTGTGTTCTATAGGCCAGTAGGGCATGTGCACTGCATAAATTACATGATTTCTCTGTGTAGTTTTTCTCCAGTGTGAATTCTATAATGTTGGCAGATGTCTGAGCTCTCTGTAGAGGACCTCCTTACAGTCTTTATGCCTACATAATTGCTTTTGGACAGGTTCTTGCACCAAGAAACACTGAAGGCAAGAATGGCAATCCTACTCCATGTACTTACTGGATATCCTGCCTATATCCTCCAAGCATTGGTTTTACCTGTAACTAATACTTTGGCACTTAAGAAGGCATAAGCATTTGCTGAAAACCTTCCTACAGCCTCTATATTCATGGTCTTTACTCACACTATGAACTGAGACATGAAACACAATGAGTTTTCCTAAGACAAAAAACCTCCCATAATGGCTAATCTTCATTGTCAGCTTGACTTGATTTAGAATCACTGGGAGACACACATTTGGGCATATCTTTGAGAGCACTTCCAGAGAGGACTAACTGAGGAAGGGAAACCTAGTTGAAATATGGATGGTTCTGTCCATGGACTGAGCTCTGAGACTGAGTTAAAGGGGGGGGGGGGGGCTGGAGAGATGGCTCAGCGGTTAATAGCACTGGCTGCTCTTCCAGAGGTCATGAGTTCAATTCCCAGCAACCACATGGTGGCTCACAACCATCCATAATGAAATCTGGTGCCCTCTTCTGGCCTGCAGATATACCTGCAGACAGAACACTGTATACATAATAAATAAATCTTTTTAAAAAAAAGTACATCAAAAGCAAGCTGAGCAGTAAAAATCTGCTTTATGGCACAGTATGATTAGCTGCCTCCAACTCCTGCCACCATGCATTCCCAGTGAGCAAGAAGAAAAGCAGAAGGGCATAAAAACTGGGTGATTTGGGCTGGAGAGATGGCTCAGAGGTTAAGAGCACTGGCTGTTCTTCCAAAGGTCCTGAGTTCAATTCCCAGCAACCACATGGTGGCTCACAACCATCTACATTGAGATCTGGTGCCCGGGTATATATGTAGAGCAAATACTGTATACATAATAAATAAATAAATAAATGTTTTTTTTTTTTAAATGGATGATTTAGCCAGGAAAGAAGCAGATAAAGTTGTGAACATCGTAGTCAAAACAGGTGCCGGTAGAGTAGCTGTTCTTAGTAAGGAGAATGGCATCAAATCCCCTGGAACGGGAGTTACCACTTGCTGCAGGTCTCCTAAATGGGTGTTGCAAACCAAACTTGGGTCCTCTGGAAATAGATTTTCTGCACTCTGAACCAATCTCTCTAGCCCTTTGAAAAACAGCATTCATTTAAAAGGCAAGAGAGCCTGAACAATAGAGCTACCTCAGGAGAACTCTGCATGAGCAGGACCACCTATGGAAAAGTTTTCCTTCTCCAGCTGGGTATATCTCAAGCTGTCAGCAGAACTTGGTATTGCCTACATGATGCTATTTTGCAGGCATGCAGAATGTAAGAAATAGAGCATCCTAGGAGTACCAAAGCTCAAGGTAAAAGCTGGTAAGCTCACCGAAGTTGGAGTTGGTGTAGATAAGCCTGGATGAGCCATTGCATGAATCTAGTGAAGATAAAGCCCAAGTTTCAATGGATATACCAGGATGTCAGAGCTACTAGAAACATGGGGCATTTGTTGAGAAAAGCTGCAGGCACTAAGTGGAAATGTCCAAGGAAAGAACCCATATATGCTGCAGGCAATGGGACCACAGAGCTGGGACTACCCACACCTATTGGAGCCTGTTATGACTGGTGTGCCCCAGGTAGCATACATTGAGCTTCAGGGTTTGATTCTGGTCTTGCTTTGGTCCAATCTTTTCTTACTTTCCTTAGACCCCACTTTTCTGGGAATGTTGTTTACTCTGTGCATTATGTATTTTTCCACAGGATTTACAACAATAAATTGTCCTGGTCTGAGAAGAGAGTGGTGTCTTGAACAGTGTTGGGAACATTAGAACTTTGGGGTGTCTTGAAGTTGTCCTAAATGAACTTTGCATCATCAAATGGCCATTAGCATATGGAGTTCTTCCAGGGGAAGAACCTCACTGTTCGAGTCCCGAATGTCCCTTACAAGTTCATGTGTTTAAACACCTAGTCTCTGGCTAGTGATGCTTTTTTGAGAGTTTGTGGCACCTAGCTGGCAGAGGCAGTCTCTTGGGACAGGCTTTGAGGATTATAGTCTGGCTTTTGTTCTTTCTGCTTCCTGATCAACCAAGATGTGAAACAAACTCCCAATCACCATGGACAGAGCTACCCAGCTGCCATCATAATACTCTCATAAAACCGTGAGCCCAAATAAGCCTCTCTTCCTTTGAGTTCTTACTGCCAGATGTTTGATCAGACAATAAGAAAAATAACTGTTACGTCTCAATTCTACCTTCTAACCCAGTGCCCAGAGATTCATGCCTGAATCCTGGGGCGAAGTGATTAAAAAACAAAACAAAACAAAAACAAAAAATCAGGCTTCTTTTCGGTACATTAATAAAGGTGAAATTACCTAGTGTTAGCATATCCAGGTTTAATAAGCAAAGAGGAAAAACATCCAGAGCACTGAGCAGTGTGGAAAATGTTAATCATAAATGAAGCCTCTCTCAGGGCAGCCAAAAGCAAGAGCCAGATGGGACAGTCTGAGTAGCCAGGCCCTGCCTGGGAGGGTAATTGCCAATAAGACAAGAGCTAAGGAGGCTGAAGCAGATAACAAGGTAAATACTCCAGGCAGCAGCGGCCCATTGCTCCTGTGCTCTAGAGAGGGTAGGCTCTAGAATATTCCGTGCCTTGTAAAATGCTCTGTAATTTTTAAGCCAACAGGGGTTATTCCACATCAAAGCTGCCCTCCCAGTTGACTCCTTCTGTTTGTGTTTTCTTTTCTCATTTAAAGGAGACTTGCTGTTTCCTGAATTCTGGGAGCCTTGTCTTTTGATATGATCCCCAGTGTAACACCGTCCTGGCACACAGACTGTGCCTGATAAATGAAGAAGAGCTGTCTGTTTAAAACAAAACCAGCACATACACACTTCACATGTGGGAATTCATCCCTTCCCAAGGGCCTCTGCTTCAGAAAAGCATCCCATTTTCAGCTAGCTGAAGCTCATCCGCATGGCTTAATGTCATGGCCAGGACCATCCACACATTGTAGCCTGTTGTTGGGAAGAATTGGCTCCTGGAACCATTTGCTGAGGTGAAAGCCTGCCAAGGCTGATTTGTGTTGTTGCCTATGATTTGAGGAAAGACAAAGAAGATCTTTGGCCACAAAGACTTTTGGAGATCAGTAAATCCTGGTAGCGTTCACTGGTACCTGTACTGTCTCTCCATCCTCAATATGAACTCTGATCCAGGCCCCCTCTCATCCACTGATCCCTCTAACTCAGTAGACTCCAGTGTGAGTGGAACATGACATGACTCACTGGGGCTTACAGTGTTCTATTTCTCTTTGTTCATTCTTAAACATTCCTCCACAGTTCATGAATAAATTAAGTAAATAGACTCCTAACAGTAGTGGGTGCTGAACATTTTTTTGACCAATGAAAGAAAAATGAGAGGGGGAAAGAAGATGGCGGCTGAAGCAACAAACAAATAAATTTATTAACTAAAAAAAAAAAAAAAAAAAAAGGCAGGTGGCAGGGTTGAAACACTGTGAATGGAATAGAGGATACAGCCATTCGGCCTGGTTTTGCAGACCTCCAGGTGTCGAGAAGACGTGGAGCTAAGGTAAAATACAAGAGAATTGTGGTATTGGCCCATGCCTTTGACTTCAGCAGAGATGGGGGGAGCACCGTAGAGTTGGTGGTCTTATGTATTCTGGAGTCATACGGAGCGGGGTGGTGAGGGTGCATACTCTTGGTCCCACCATTCAAGAAGAGTACACCCTTGGTCCCAGCTCCCAGCACACTGGAGACAGAAATGGGCAGATCCCAGAGCTCAGAGTCAGCCTGATGCTGGGCAAACTCTAAATAGAGAAAGACTTCGATCCAGGAGTGGTGGAACACATCTTTGATCCCTTCAGATGGGAAACACAGGTCTCTGATCCCAATAATTAGAGTTCAGAGACACACACATGGGATTTGGAGGGACCTAGGTTTGGAGATTACTTTCAAAAGGCCTTCTCGATGCAGGCAGATTGTCCTTTGGGATCTCAAAATATATACACCAGAGCTGGTTTAGCTCCAAGGTGACAGAATGATTTCTTCTTTAACCCGGATTGAAAGATAACGCTTTGTATGTTGTCGGAAGGCCAAATTTGCTTCAGGAGAAGTACTACCTAGCCCCCCCCTCAAAAAAAAAAAGAGGGCAATTGTCCCAGGGTTGGGATTGGGGCAGGGCTCTGTTCTTATCTTTCCAGGAGAATCGAAGCGTCCATTAGGGGAGCCCGGGGACGGCTGGACAGCGGAAACCTCAGCAGAGAGCAGAATCAGGCACCAAGGAGGACGAGTGACCCAGTTGATTCTGCCTGGCAGACTTCCTCAATAGCTGTCTCCATCGGGGGCCTGCAACCACCACGGCAATCCAATGTCGCTGGGACTGTTCAGCTCTACACAATGCCCCGGCAGGAACCTCAGTGAAGCCTGCAAGATCAGCTTCTGCCTACAAACCCCTTAGGTCATCTAAACAGCTGAGAACAGAAGGACTGAACATAAAAGGAGTGTACTAACATTTTTAACCATTTTTTCCATTTGGGTTCGGGCCCCAAACAGGTCTACTACAACCCAAATCAGCAGGAAGTCACTTTAAGAGAGCGACGTCCCATGCCCAGAGGGTGGGGAAGGTGTTTCTCCGCCCTTCTTTTTTGGTTATTTGAAGGATAACTGAAAACTCCGATATTTAGGGGAAGAGATTACAAGCTGATAAATGGTCCTGTTTAATGGGTTTTGGAGGTTAGCCCCAGGGACTTCCTACTTTTCCTTTTCTGTATCCTTCTTCCTCTCCTATGTAGGACTGCATAGGCTTGAGAAAAATGAGATAGAGACATAGCACAGGAAGGTCCAAGAAGAATGCGCAGATTATTGAATATGCCCTTATACCTTTGTATATTGATACAAAATTAGTAGTTTATTTTGCTAAAGTGGCATTGACCATTGTTTAATGTGCAAAAATAAGATTGTATTGGTTTACATCGGTATTGATCTTTGTATATTGATACAAAATTAAGATTATAGTTGGCCACAATGGTATTGACCCTTGTATATGGACGTAATATTAAGATTGTATTGGGCTACATAGGCATTGATCTTTGTATATTGATACATAATTAAGAGTATATTTAACCACAATTGAATAGATCTTGGTATATTGATACAAAATTAAAGGTAACGCTTCCTAATGATATCATACCTAGAGATACTTAAAAATAAATTATGAAGCTCTGGCCTCTTGATACCAACCGTCTAAAATGGTCTAGGATAGTTAAGTAAAACAAACTCCTAGTCATGCAAACATGTCACTTTGTTAGCTACTATGACAGTCTATCACAGATATTCTCTAAACTACCCAGTAATCAAGTTGCTAAGAGACAAGCAATATTTGCTTATCTAAATACAAGAGTTGGATAGGGCATCTTCAAAAGCCCCAAGAGATCTGCAGAATATGGCATTTAAAGATGTTATCTTAAATTAAGATTTTCTTTTTTTTTTGATATTGAGACATATCAGCGCCTGACAGCACCCCCTATTCTACTCCAAGTAGAAGATAAGCATCGAAGAACCTCCACTGTAAGATGGTTGAATTAGTGGCAAGCCTATCTCTTGGCATGAAAAAACCCCTTTCACCAACTGCAGACAGACTGCTGTCCAAAAAGGACAAAACTTGGTAGCAGGGAAGTCGACAGCCTAACTCTGCCAAGACAGGGTAGGTAAGTCCTTCATAATCCCTGCTCTACAACAAATATCTGTCAGAGAAACAGGACCCAAAGGCTGAAGTCTGATGCAGGAATGTATGGAGAGAAAATGGGAACTGTCCAGGCAGTCATTGGTATGTCCTTTCTTAGTTTTGGAAGCTGCAGGCCCTGCACTTCCTATATAAGCAGATATATTTATCCCTCTCAGGTCTCTGAGGTGGTTGAAAAATAGACAGCTAGAGTCTCATAGCTAAATTTTGAGTTATTTAGGAATCTAGAGGGTGTTATAGATCTAAGAAGATACTCTTAAAAGTGTGTTTCAAGTTAGTATGAATGTTGATTCAGATATAGACCTTTAAACACATGGAGATGGTTAGATAGTAGAATGTTAAAGTCAGGGGCCAAATATGTATAAACTGGACATTGGGAAGGTATACTGGGCCATTTAACTCTCATAAATGTGGCATATTTATATCTGTTGTTTTGTATAATACTTACTGTTATAAGAGAAGGAACCATCTGTTGGACTGAAAGGGGAAACTTCTGGGGGGAAGAGGGTGGAAGGGCGGGATAGGAAGGGGGAATAGGGAAGGGTTTGTGACTGAGATGTAACTTGAAGAAAAAAAAATAAAGTATTTATAAAAAAAAAGAAAGATAAATGAAAAAATAGAAAAGCTTATTGTTTTTAATCTCTGAGTTCTCCAGTTCCCTTAAGGTTATTCATATATTTATTCATTCTTTCAATAATCAAATATTAATAATCATCAACTATGTGCTTGTTCCAAGTATGGGAAGATAACAATAAGATTAAAAATTCCCTGGCCCACATAGCCATTCCTGAGAGATATAAACAGAAAAAAAAACCTTTTAAATGTTATAATATTACACAAAATAGGTACAAATATAAAACTGACCAAGTCAAAAAGTCAAGGGTGATGGGTAATATTAGTTTAAACTGTATGTTCAAAGATGGGCTCTCTGAGAAGAAAATATTCAAGTTTCAAATAATAAAAAGGCAGTCCAAGCAAGCACAAGATACACTGATGTAGCAAAAAACTCCACAGCATAGCCACAAAAACCATATGAGTACTTCTCTCTGATCTAAAAGACTAAATATAAGCACCCCAAGGCTGATACAAGAGGGCCCTGGACTCTGCCTCTGGTTTATCTGCTGTCTCAGTCTGCTCTGCACTGTTGCAACAGAATACCACTGACTGGGTAATTTGTAATAAACAGGAATGTATTGGCTCATGCTTCTGGAGGCTGGGAAGTTAGAGATTAAAACTCTGGCATCTTCCGGGGCCTTTTTGCTGCATTATCCCATGGTGGAAGGATGCAGGGAAGGGGAGAGTGAACATCCACTCAGAAACTTGTCTTTTCAGAACAACTTCACTTGTTATGATAACAAACTCACTCTCATAATAACAACATTAATCTGTTTGTGAGGGGGAGGTCTGCATGACCTAATCACCTCACATTGGGCCTCACCTCCTGAAACTCTTTACTAGGGGTAAGTGACGGTGCCACACTGTACTGCTGCCTTGGAAGTGACGGTGCCACACTGTACTGCTGCCTTGGAAGTGACAGTGCCACACTGTACTGCTGCCTTGGAAGTGACAGTGCCACACTGTCCTGCTGCCTTGGAAGTGACGGTGCCACACTGCACTGCTGCCTTGGAAGTGACGGTGCCACACTGTACTGCTGCCTTGGAAGTGACGGTGCCACACTGTCCTGCTGCCTTGGAAGTGACGGTGCCACACTGTACGGCTGCCTTGGAAGAACATGCAGACCATTGTATCCGCCATCCCCAGAGCGAAAGTCAGCAACTGAGAGGTACACTCACTGGCCAAATCTAAGCCACTATCTGATTTTGCAAAGAAAGTTTAATCAGCCCACACCCATGCCTGTTTATACGGTTCCCTTCATGTTTAAAATAGAGCATCATGTTGTGACAGAGGCTGCAGGTCTCCCCAAACCTAAGCCATTTAAGACCTGCCTCTTCATAAAATACTTGCTGAATCCTACTTTGGCTTCCTGGTTTGAAAGACACATTTTAAATGTCACCTTTCTCCCACTGAGCAATTAGCTTCCCTGAAGTAGGCGAGACACTGGGTGGGGGCCATTTCTGTGGACTTTGGCTCACAGAGGTCATTCAGAATGGCTGAGGGATTAAGAACACACAGCAAATTCTGTCACCCCATTACCCACCCTCCCACCATAGTATGTGTGCGCCATAACTCCATGACACTCACCATCACCAGAGACACTCTCATCCTCTCCTGGTCCTTCTCACTGCTATGTAGTCAACAAGCCCCAGGGGACATTACATAAAGCTCACTGGGATGAGAAGGGCCACCACTGTGCTCACTGGATAGTCATGTGGGGGACAGCAGAATCACCCCGCACTGTGACACCTGGAGTGATTGAGTCCTGAAACGAGAAAAAACCAACAGGCTGGTCAAGGAGGTGCTACCGCAGGAGGGAACAGGGATCAGTATCACCCTTATCAGGCCTGTGTGGCGCCCCAAGCTTTGTGCAGAGCCAGTGCTGGCATATGGCTTTACGGATGGCACCACTGCCTGGCTAGCCAGAGCCAATTTGAGAAACGGGCTCTGTATCATGTCAAGACGTCATGGGGCGTTGGGAGACAGATACTAAGAGAAATCGCCTTTTGTTGTCCCCCCCACCCCGTGTTAGTGAAAGTTTGTCAGGAATGAGACAACTTGAGTAATATTACAACTTGAAGATATGAGGTCTTAAGTCATCACAGTTCACCAGCAGGGCTGTGCTTAAAGTCACAGAACGTGAGATAAAGAACAGCAGGTTTGAATTATTCCATTTAGCTCACTTTAAGAGATGGTGGTGCCTATTGCAACCGTGAGGAAGGACAGCCTTCCATCTGTACTACTCTAAAACTCCCTGCCTCTCCACCTTGTTGCCAAGAGGTCCATTTAGAATGGTTAGACTCAAAGAAGGAAGTCAGAAGAAGAGAGGCTTCATAATCCCTTCATCTAAACATAGCTAGCTTCATTTTCTATGCTAATCACAAACTCATCACACTAGCCCCGTTGTGGGAGAATAGGAGGAACAAGTAGATGTGATGCACAGGGAAAAGACCAGAAGAGGTGGGGCTCACATTGACCCTCTACTGGGGATCAGGGTGTCAGGTCTGGTGGGCACCCTCCGCCTTTTTGCTCAGGTTTTCTTTTCCTAACTCTCTGGGCATTCCACAGCAGTCCCTAGTCTGGGTTTAGAGCACACTGGATATGGTATATTCTAAAGGGTGGCAAAGTTCCTCCCGTCTGCCTTTAACAGGAACGCAGGTGCAACCTGACCCTATAAAACTGTGCATTGCAAAGCCAGGAAGGAAAGGCTGGCAGGGGTGGGCCTGCCGGGCCTCTCAGCCCACGCTGTGGTGGACAACAGCTGCACCCTTGGACTGAAGAACAAGGCGTAAAGTGGCACTCCGAACAGTGTCGGAGCAGGCTGGGAAAGAGTCTATCTCAAAAAAGGAAAGTTTTTTTTTTTTTTTTTCCAGAGTGCTTGATATTACCCTACTGGAAAGCAGTTTGGCAATTTGTTTCAAAAATGAAACCTGCATTTACCGTACAATCCAGCCTTCCTACTCCTGGGAACTAAGCTGAAAGAAATTAAGATTCAGTTTTCCACCACAGCATGGGAACACTCGTTACCGCTCTGCCCACTATCACTCTAAGTTGAGAACGAAGCAAATCGTTTTGTGTGGGTGTATGGGTAGATACGCTGAGGTCCAACTAACATGGGAACTCTGCTCAGGGGTGAAAGTAAGCCCTATTGGTCTGCATAAGTTGAATGGGTCTCAGATACATCAGGCTGGTCTCAAATACAAAAGCCTCATCTCCAAAGGGCGCATACTGTACGATTCCATTCATAAGATGTTCTCAAAGTACAAAAAGACGGCGATAGGGAACAAGTAAGAGGTTTTCAGGGGTAGGGGAAGGGAAAGGCGTCACTGGAAACATTGATGGTGGAGGAACAGCTTACAGCATGGTTAGAGAGGTGAGGACATAAATCTACGCACACATGCATACAAGTCCATGGAAATACTCTCATAGCCTACAAAGTCCATTTTAACGTATAGCAATTTTAAACACTATTTTTAAGTTTTCCAGATGTAGAAGGAGTACTTGGCAAGGTAAACAGAGACTTAGGAGCTACTTCCAAGCAGGTGTGATGTTTAATAAATCCACTCATTCAGGGGAATCCAAGATGGCGGTGGACGGCGCAGACGTATTTTGATTTCGGGGTCAACAGTCACAAGGCAGCAAGTGTTGCAGGATGCTGTACAAAGGACACGACCCCTTCTAAATCTCACCCAGCTACACAGGGACCACGGAAGATGCCTGGGCAGGACGCCCCTTCCAACTCTCCGACACGCTAGGAAGCCTCTGGACCTGGGAATCGGGATAACCCATCCCCCCAAAAGGAGAAATACCCGGTAAGTTCCAACCTAATACTCAGCCGGCAGATTCAGAAACCACGCAGAGATAATCCCCACACTGCTGGGCACTCCCAGGTCTCACACAGACGATCCAATTATCTGGGAAAGTTTGTAACCCTTGGAAGTGAAGTAGCTCCACTGCAAAGCGCCCTCAGATCCCAGTCTGTGATGTCACAGGCCAGCTTCCAAGCCTCGGGAGCGGCAAGGCTATTGGAGCTGAACTGCAGATTTACCCCCTATAGGAAACAACCCTGGGCAAACTGTGAGATATTTGAAACTGTCCTACATCGAACTTTTGTACTAGTAAGGGCCCTTCCGGCAGGGAATCAGAGCTTACTTGTGCACAGCTCCGCCACCTGAATTAATTAGGTCCCCACCTGGGAGGTGGGACTGAATGACTCACCTTATAGGGGTGGAGTAAGGCAACTCCTACACCAAAGTGCCCCCTTTGGACCCAAGTCCAGAAGACAGCAAAAAAGAAAAAAAAATTCCTCATGGCCAGAGGCCAGAGACAAAAAAAAAAAAAAAACCAGAGCGAAATGTCTCCAACAAAAGAAAGCAACGTTATTCCGTCCAGCCCGAACCACCTCACCACAACTGAAACACATGAAAATGATGACAATTCTACGTTATGGAAAGTGATAAAGTCCCTTCAAGAAGAACTTAAAATTATGAAGGAATTCAAAGAAGCCACAATTCTACAAGTCAAAACAATGAATAACATCATTAAAGAGCTCCAAGCCAAGGTGACCCAGCTTGAACAGGAAAAGGATAAAGCAATGAAAGATCTCCAGACAAAAACAAGAAAAATGGAGAAGGAAATGTACAAAACGAACACTACCATTCAAGACATGAAACTAGAAATGGAAACAATAAAGAAAACACAGTCAGAGTTAAAAGAGGAAATGGAGAATCAAGAGAAGGGAACAGGAACTACGGATGTGAGTATGAAAAATAGGATGCAAGAGATGGAAGACAGGATCTCAGGCATGGAAGATTCGATGGAAGAAATCAGTACAACATCCAAAGAAAATGAGAAGGCTAAAAAAATCTCTCACCCACAACATCCAAGAAATCAAGGACTCAATGAAAAGACGGAACCTAAGAATTATAGGCATAGAGGAAAGAGAAGACTCCCGACTCCATGGTCCAGGAAATATCTTCAACAAAATCATAGAAGAAAACTTCCCAAACCTAAAGAAAGAGATGCCAGTAAAAATCCAAGAGGCTTACAGAACACCAAACAGATTAGATCAGAAAAGAAACTCCTCTCGCCACATAATAATAGAAACTCCAAATGTAGAGAACAAAGAAAGGATATTAAAAGCTGTAAGAGAAAAAGGCCAAGTCACATACAATGGCAGACCCATCAGAACCACACCTGACTTCTCCTCAGAAACTTTAAAAGCTAGAAGGGCCTGGATGGATGTCCTACAAGCCCTGAGAGAACAGAGGTGCCCAGCCAGACTACTATACCCAGCAAAACTCTCTATCAACATAGAAGGAGAAAACAAGATATTCCATGACAAAATCAAATTCAAACAATATCTCCTCACAAACCCAGCCCTACAGAAGATCCTAGAGGGAAAATTCCAACCCAGAGAAGATAACTACACCCAAGAAAACAGAGGAAATAGAAACCTCCACAGCAACTAAACAAAAGAGAAACACAAGACAGCCAGCTATACCAAAATAATGGGAAATAACAACCCCTGGTCACTAATATCCATCAACATCAATGGACTCCACTCGCCAATAAAAAGACACAGACTTACAGACTGGATCCGTAAACAAGACCCATCTTTTTGCTGTATACAAGAAACACATCTCACTATTGAAGATAAACACTACCTCAGAGTAAAGGGCTGGGAAAAGGTCTTACAAGCAAATGGACCCAGGAAACAAGCTGGAGTAGCCACCCTAATATCAAACAAAATAGACTTCCAATTGAAGTTAATAAAAAAAGACAGAGAAGGGCATTACATACTCATTAAAAGAAATATACACCAAGAGGTCATCTCAATATTGAATATCTATGCCCCAAATACAAAGGCAGCTACATTTATAAAAGAAACGCTTCTAAAACTTAAATCACACATCGATCCAAACACTTTAATAGTGGGAGACCTCAACACCGCACTCACAACTATGGACAGATCATCAAGACACAAGCCAAACAGAGAAATAATGAGTGTAACAGAGATCATGAACCAAATGGACCTAACAGATATCTACAGAACGTTTCACCCAAACACAAAAGAATACACCTTCTTCTCAGCACCTCACGGAACCTTCTCCAAAATCGACCATATAGTTGGACACAAAGATAGCCTCAACAGATAAAAGAAAATTGAAATAACCCCTTGTATCTTATCAGACCACCATGGAATAAAGCTGGACTTCAATAGCAAAAGAATCAACAGAAAGTCTACACTCACATGGAAATTGAACAACTCTTTACTGGATGACCACTGGGTCAGGGAAGAAATAAAGAAGGAAATCAAAGACTTCTTAAAATCCAACGAAAATGAAGACACAACATACCCAAACCTATGGGACACAATGAAAGCTGTGCTACGAGGAAAGTTCATAGCATTAAGTGCCTTCAAAAAGAAAATTGTGACAGTTCATGTTAGCGAATTAACAGTTAAACTGGGTGAATTGGAAAAAAAAGAAGCAAACACTCCCAAGAGGAGCAGAAGGCAGGAGATCACCAAACTTAGGGCTGAAATCAATAACATAGAAACAAAAAGAACTATACAAAGAATCAATGAAACCAAGAGTTGGTTCTTCAAGAAAATCAACAAAATAGACAGACCCTTAGCCAAATTAACTAAAAGACAGAGGGAGAAAACACAAATCAACAAAATCAGAAATGAAAAGGGAGAAATAACAACAGACATTGAGGAAATCCAGAGAATATTTGGATCCTACTTTAAAAATCTATACTCCACCAAATTTGAAAACTTAAGTGAAATGGACAATTTTCTTGATAGATTCCACCTACCAAAGCTAAATCAAGATCAGATAAACAGATTGAACAGCCCTATAACCCCTAAGGAAATAGAAACAGTCATTAAAAATCTCCCAACCAAAAAAAGCCCAGGGCCAGATTGCTTTAGCACGGAATTCTACCGGACCTTCAAAGAAGAGCTAACACCAATACTTTTCAAACTCTTTCACCAAATAGAATCTGAAAGAACATTGCCAAACTCATTCTACAAGGCCACAAACACCCTGATTCCTAAACCACACAAAGACCCAACAAAGAAAGAGAACTTCAGACCAATCTCCCTCATGAACATAGATACAAAAATACTCAATAAAATACTAGCAAACCGAATTGAAGAACACATCAAAAGTATCATACACCATGATCAAGTAGGCTTCATCCCAGGGATGCAGGGATGGTTCAACATACGAAAGTCTATCAATGTCATTCACCATATAAACAAGATGAAAGAAAAAAAAAACACATGATAATCTCGCTAGATGCAGAAAAAGCATTTGACAAAATCCAACACCCCTTCATGCTAAAAGTTCTGGAGAGAACGGGCATAAAAGGGCCGTACCTAGAAATAATAAAGGCAATATACAGCAGGCCAGTGGCCAACATCAAAATAAATGGTGAGAAACTTGAAGCATTTCCTCTAAACTCAGGGACAAGACAAGGATGTCCACTTTCACCATATCTCTTCAATATAATACTTGAAGTTCTTGCTAGAGCAATAAGACAACTAAAGGAGATCAAGGGGATAAACATCAGAAACGAAGAAGTCAAATTATCCCTATTTGCAGATGATATGATAGTATACATAAGCGACCCCAAAAATTCCACCAGAGAACTCTTACAGCTGATAAACACCATCAGCAAGAGGGCTGGATACAAAATTAATTCAAAAAAATCAGAAGCCCTTCTTTATACAACACACAAAAGGGCTGAGAAAGAAATAAGGGAAACAAACCCCTTCACAATAGCCACAAACAACATAAAATACCTGGGGGTAACTCTAACCAAGCAAGTAAAGTAAAAAAAAAAAAAAAACCTGCACAACAAGAACTTCAATCCCTTGAAGAAAGAAATGGAAGAGGCCTTTAGAAGATGGAAAGATATCCCATGCTCATGGATAGGTAGGATCAACATAATAAAAATGGCCATCCTACCAAAAGCAATATATAGATTCAATGCAATTCCTATCAAAATACCAACACAATTTTTTATAGACTTGGAAAGAGCTAGTCTCAATTTCATATGGAACAACAAAAAACCCAGAATAGCTAAATCAATCCTGTACAATAAAAAAAACATCTGGAGGTATTACCATCCCAGATTTCAAGCTGTACTACACAGCAATAGTTGTAAAAACAGCACGGTATTGGTATAGAAACAGACCAGTAGATCAATGGAATCGAATTGAAGATCCAGAAATAGACCCACACACTTATGGCCACCTAATTTTTGACAAAGAAGCCAAAACGGCACAATGGAAGAAGGACAGCATCTTCAACAAATGATGCTGGTCCAACTGGATGTCCATTTGTAAAAGAATGAAGCTAGACCCATACTTATCACCTTGTACAAAACTTAAGTCCAAGTGGATCAAAGACCTTAACATAAGGCCGGTCACACTAAATCTACTAGAAGAAAAAGTGTGAGAAACCCTCGAACTAATTGGCACAGGCGACAACTTCCTGAACAGAACACCAACAGCTCAGGACTTGAGATCAACAATCAATAAATGGGACCTCATGAAACTGAAAATCTTTTGTAAGGAAAAAGACACTGTCATTTGAACAAAACGGCAGCCTACAGAATGGGAGAAAATCTTCACCAACACCACATCTGACAGAGGGCTATTATCTAAAATCTACAAAGAATTCAAGAAATTGAATGCCAGGAAACCAAATAATCTAATCAAAAAATGGGGGACATAGCTAAATAGAGAATTCACAAAGGAGGAATCCCTAATGACTGAGAGACACTTGAAGAAACGCTCAACACCCTTAATCATTAGAGAAATGCAACTCAAGACGACTCTGAGATTCCATCTCACACCTGTCAGAATGGCTAGGATCAAAAACTCAAAGACAGCACATACTGGCGAGGGTGTGGAGAAAGGGGTACCCTACTCCATTGCTGGTGGGAGTGCAGGCTTGTGCAACCACTATGGAGGGCAGTCTGGCGATATCTTAGAAAACTTGGAATAGCTCTGCCTCAGGACCCAGCCATACCACTTCTGGGTATACACCCAAATGCCTCTTCACAGAATCATAAGGAAGTTTCCTCATCTATGTTTATAGCAGCCATATTTGTAATAGCTAGAAACTGGAAACAACCCAGATGTCCCTCAACCGAAGAATGGTTTAAAAAACTGTGGTACATCTACACAATGGAATATTATTCAGCTATCAGGAACAATGAAATTATGCAATTTGCAGCCAAATGGATGGAACTAGAAAAGCTCATCCTGAGTGAACTAACCCAGACTCAGAAGGGCACATATGGCATCTATTCACTTATAGTAGGATTTCAGCTATATTTTAGAAGATATCAATACTACAACTAACACACCAAAGGGAACTTGGACATAGACTTCTTATTTTTAATTTTTATTTTTTATTTATTTTTTATATATTAGTTATATTTTTTTCTATTTTTTATTCTTTTTTATCTATTGTATGCTTATTGATTTGTTTGTTTAGTAGTTCTCTCTCCCAGGCAACGAGACACTTTTCACTGATGGTACTGATTCATAGATCCCCAATGAATGAAGACGCTCTTGGCCCTCATACGACCTCTCAACTGAGATGAGGGACTGTTATATAAGGACACCCCACCCCAGAGAAATGCAATGGAAGGGTTAGGAGGTAAAGAACAAAAATGAAATGTGATGTTTCGGCCTTTTACTACTACCTGTCATGAACTGTTTAGGATAATTAAGAAATGCAAACTAATGGTTGTGCAAGCCAGTCATTCTGTTAGGTACTATGACAGCCTATTATAGTTACTTGCTAAGCTAATCAGAAATAAACCTGCTAAGAGACAAGCAACATCTGCTTACCCTAATAGAAGAGATAGATAGGGCCTCTTCAAAAACCTCAAGAGATCTGCAGAATATGGCATTCAAAGATGTTTTCGTAACTTTAGATTTTTTTTATATCAAGACATATCAACTCCTGACAGCACCACCTATTCTCCTCCGAGTAGAAGATGAGCATCGAAGAATCTCCAGTGGGAGATGATTGAATTAGTCACAAGCTTATCTCTTGGTAGGAAAAGCCCCTTGCTCCAACTGTAGACAGAATGCTGTCCAAAAAGGACAAAACCTGGAAGCAGGTATGTCGACAGCCTAGCTCTGCCAAGACAGGGTAGGTAAGTCCTTCATAACCCCTGCTCTACAATCAATGTCTGTCAGAGAAGTGGGGCCAAACGACTGTAGAGCGATGCTGTAATGTATGGAGAGAAAATGGGAACTGTCCAGGCAGCCACTGGTATGTCATTTCTTAGTTTGGGAAGCTTCAGACCCTGTACTTCATATAAAATCAGATATATTTATCCCTCTCAGGTCTCTGAGGTGATTGAAGAACAGATAGATAAAGTCTCATAATTAAATTTTGAGTTGTTTAGGAGTCAAGAGGGTGTTATACATCTAAGAAGATACTTTTAAAATTGTGTTGCAATTAGTATGAATGTTGAGTCAGATATAGAACTTTAAACTCATGGAAATGTTTAGATAGTGGAATGTTAAAGTCAGGTACCAAATACATATGGACTGGTCATTGGGAATGTATGTTAAGCCATATAACCATCATAACTGTGGCCTAATTACCTCTGTTGTACTGTATTGTATTTATTATTATAATAGAAAGAGCCATTTGTTGGACTGAAAGGAGAAACTGTAGGGGGAAATAAGATATACCGTAAACTTAAAAGAAAAAAAAAGGGAAGAGGATGGGGGGTTGAGGGTGGGAGGGTGGGTTGAGGGGGAATAGGGAGGGGACTGCGATTGAGATGTAACTTGAAGAAATAAAAAATAAAGGAAAAAAAATCCACTCATTCTGCCAGGTGTGGTGGTGCACGCCTTTAATCCTAGTACTTGGGAGGCAGAGGCAGGCCGATCTCTGTGAGCTCGATGACAGCCTGATCTACAGAGTGAGTTCCTTGGTAGGTAGCCAGGGATACATGGAGAAACATTGTCTTGAAAAACAAAAATAAAATAAAACAAATAAATACATAAAATAATATAAATCAATAAAATAAATCCACTCATTCATCCATCCACCCAGGCCTGCATTCACATTAGGCAAGCATTTAGGATGCACACAAGGTAGAATTTCTGCTCACAGGATCTAGTGGGGACAAATAAGATGTAGACACATGACTTGATATGCATTGCATTTGATGGCTGGAGACACCTGAAAGGAAACCCTGCTCAGATAAGACTAAGGATGTCATTTGAGTTTTTGATCTTAGCCATTCTGAGATGGAATCTCAGAGTTGTCTTGAGTTGCATTTCTCTGATGATTAAGGATGTTGAGCATTTCTTCAAGTGTCTCTCAGCCATTAGGGATTCCTCCTTTGTGAATTCTCTATTTAGCTCTGTCCCCCATTTTTTGATTGGATTATTTGGTTTCCTGGCATTCAATTGCTTGAGTTTTTTGTAGATTTTGGATATTAGCCCTCTATCAGATGTGGGGTTGGTGAAGATTTTCTCCCAGTCTGTAGGCTGCCGTTTTGTTCAAATGACAGTGTCTTTTGCCTTACAAAAGATTTTCAGTTTCATGAGGTCCCATTTATTGATTGTTGATCTCAAGTCCTGAGCTGTTGGTGTTCTGTTCAGGAAGTTGTCGCCTGTGCCAATTAGTTCGAGGGTTTCTCACACTTTTTCTTCTAGTAGATTTAGTGTGACCGGCCTTATGTTAAGGTCTTTGATCCACTTGGACTTAAGTTTTGTACAAGGTGATAAGTATGGGTCTAGCTTCATTCTTTTACAAATGGACATCCAGTTGGACCAGCATCATTTGTTGAAGATGCTGTCCTTCTTCCATTGTGCCGTTTTGGCTTCTTTGTCAAAAATTAGGTGGCCATAAGTGTGTGGGTCTATTTCTGGATCTTCAATTCGATTCCATTGATCTACTGGTCTGTTTCTATACCAATACCGTGCTGTTTTTACAACTATTACTGTGTAGTACAGCTTGAAATCTGGGATGGTAATACCTCCAGATGTTTTTTTATTGTACAGGATTGATTTAGCTATTCTGGGTTTTTTGTTGTTCCATATGAAATTGAGACTAGCTCTTTCCAAGTGGTGGCACACGCCTTTAATCCCAGCACTTGGGAGGCAGAGGCAGGCGAATCTTTGTGAGTTCGAGGCTAGCCTGGTCTACAAAGCGAGTCCAGGACAGCCAGAGATATTCAGAGAAACCCTGTCTCGAAAAACCAAAAAAAAAAAAAAATTGTGTTGGTATTTTGATAGGAATTGCATTGAATCTATATATTGCTTTTGGTAGGATGGCCATTTTTATTATGTTGATCCTACCTATCCATGAGCATGGGAGATCTTTCCATCTTCTAAAGCCCTCTTCCATTTCTTTCTTCAAGGGCTTGAAGTTCTTGTTATATAGGCCCTTTACTTGCTTGGTTAGAGTTACCCCCAGGTATTTTATGTTGTTTGTGGCTATTGTGAAGGGGGTTGTTTCCCTTATTTCTTTCTCAGCCCATTTGTTTGTTGTATAAAGAAGGGCTTCTGATTTTTTTAAATTAATTTTGTATCCAGCCCCCTTGGAATTTTTGGGGTCGCTTATGTATACTATTATATCATCTGCAAATAGGGATAATTTGACTTCTTCGTTTCCAATGTTTATCTCCTTGATCTCCTTTAGTTGTCTTATTGCTCTAGCAAGAACTTCAAGTACTATATTGAAGAGATATGGTGAAAGTGGACATCCTTGTCTTGTCCCTGAGTTTAGAGGAAATGCTTCAAGTTTCTCACCATTTATTTTGATATTGGCCACTGGCCTGCTGTATATTGCCTTTATTACTTCTAGGTTCGGTCCTTGTATGCCCATTCTCTCCAGAACTTTTAGTATGAAGGGGTGTTGGATTTTGTCAAATGCTTTTTCTGCATCTAGCGAGATTATCATGTGTTTTTTTTTTCTTTCATCTTGTTTATATGGTGAATGACGTTGATAGACTTTTGTATGTTGAACCATCCCTGCATTCCTGGGATGAAGCCTACTTGATCATGGTGTATGATACTTTTGATGTGTTCTTCAATTCGGTTTGCTAGTATTTTATTAAGTATTTTTGCATCTATTTTCATGAGGGAGATTGGTCTGAAGTTCTCTTTCTTTGTTGGGTCTTTGTGTGGTTTAGGAATCAGGGTGACTGTGGCCTCATAGAATGAGTTTGGCAATGTTCTTTCAAATTCTATTTTTTGAAAGAGTTTGAAGACTATTGGTGTTAGCTCTTCTTTGAAGGTCTGGTAGAATTCCATGCTAAAGCCATCTGGCCCTGGGCTTTTTTTGGTTGGGAGATTATTAATGACTGTTTCTATTTCCTTAGGGGTTATAGGGCTGTTTAATCAGTGAAAAGTGTCTCGTTGCCCGGGAGAGAGAACTACTAAACAAACAAACCAATAAGCAGACTAGATAAAAAAGACTAAAAAATAGAAAAAAAGTATAAAAAATATATAAAAAATAAATAAAAATTAAAAATAAAAAGTCTATGTCCAAGTTCCCTTTGGTGTGTTAGTTGTAGTATCGATACCTTCTACTATAGAACTAAAATCCTACTATAAGTGAATAGATGCCATATGCATCCTTCTGAGTCTGGGTTAGCTCACTCAGGATGAGCTTTTCTAGTTCCATCCATTTGGCTGCAAATTGCATAATTTCATTGTCCTGATAGCTGAATAGTATCCCATTGTGTAGATGTACCACAGTTTTTTAACCCATTCTTCGGTTGAGGGACATTTGGGTTGTTTCCAGTTTCTAGCTATTACAAATATGGCTGCTATAAACATAGATGAGGAAACTTCCTTATGATCCGTGAAGAGGCATTTGGGTGTATACGCAGAAGTGGTATGGCTGGGTCTTGAGGCAGAGCTATTCCAAGTTTTCTAAGATATCGCCAGACTGACCTCCATAGTGGTTGCACAAGCCTTTATTCCCACCAGCAATGGAGTAGGGTACCACTTTCTCCACACCCTCACCAGTATGTGCCATCGTTTGAGTTTTTGATAGACCCCCAATGAATGAGGAGGCTCTTGGCCCTCATACGACCTCTCAACTGTGATGAGGGACTGTTATATAAGGACACCCCACCCCAGAGAAATGCAATGGAAAGGTTAGGAGGTAAAGAAAAAAAAAATGAATTGTGATGTTTTGGCCTTTTACTACTATTTGTCATAAAGTGTTTAGGATAATTAAGAAATGCAAACTAATGGTTTTGCAAGCCGGTCATTCTGTTAAGTACTATGACAGCCTATTATAGTTATTTTCTAAGCTAATCAGAAATAAACCTGCTAAGAGACAAGCAACATCTGCTTACCCTAATAGAAGAGATAGATAGGGCCTCTTCAAAAACCTCAAGAGATCTGCAGAATATGGCATTCAAAGATGTTTTCATAACTTTAGATTTTTTTATATCAAGACATATCAACTGTGACAGCACCCCCTATTCTACCCCAAGTAGAAGATGAGCATCAAAGAATCTCCAGTGGGAGATGATTGAATTAGTCGCAAGCCTATCTCTTGGTAGGAAAAGCCCCTTGCTCCAACTGTAGACAGAATGCTGTCCAAAAAGGACAAAACCTGGAAGCAGGTAAGTCGACAGCCTAGCTCTGCCAAGACAGGGTAGGTAAGTCCTTCATAACCCCTGCTCTACAATCAATGTCTGTCAGAGAAGTGGGGCCAAACGACTGTAGAGCGATGCTGTAATGTATGGAGAGAAAATGGGAACTGTCCAGGCAGCCACTGGTATGTCATTTCTTATTTTGGGAAGCTTCAGACCCTGTACTTCCTATAAAATCAGATATATTTATCCCTCTCAGGTCTCTGAGGTGGTTGAAGAACAGATAGCTAGAGTCTCATAGTTAAATTTTGAGTTGTTTAGGAGTCAAGAGAGTGTTATAGATCTAAGAAGATACTTTTTTTTAAATTGTGTTGCAAGTTAGTATGAATGTTGAGTCAGATATAGAACTTTAAACTCATGGAGATGGTTTGATAGTAGAATGTTAAAGTCAGGTATCAAATACATATGGACTGGACATTGGGAATGTACACTAAGCCATATAACCCTCATAACTGTGGCCTAATTACCTCTGTTGTTTTGTATTGTATTTATTATTATAAGAGAAAGAGCCATTTGTTGGACTGAAAGGGGAAACTGTAGGGGGAAATAAGATATACCTTAAACTTAAAAGAAAAAAAAAAGGGAAGAGGATGGGGGGTTGAGGGTGGGAGGGTGGGACTGGAGGGGGAATAGGGAGGGGACTGCGATTGAGATGTAACTTGAAGAAATAAAAAATAAAGATACTGAAAAGTGTTTGCCCCCCCCCAACTAAAAGACTAAGGTTTGTAGGGGTTAGATAAATTAGATTTAGTAAATATATAGGGGTTTCTGATACTGTCTCTTAATTCGGGTCATGAAGAGCATTATCAGCATGAAGTCAGGAAAAACAGGAAAGACTTAATAGACTGAAAAACAAGGTTGAAGTCAGGAAAAACAGAAAAGACTCAATAGACTTGAAGAAACAAAGTATCTGGCCTGACATTGTTTTCAGCTGCTAAGTGGGCGGAGCCCAAATTAAGCTGAAACAGAGTTCCTCCTATTTAAGGACAGTGCATGGAGCCCAGAAAGAGAAGAGGCCCCTGATGCTAGAGAGCTCCAAGAGTCCTGCTGAAAAAAAAGGCTGGCCATTGATGGCCAGCTCTCTGCCTGAATCAGAAAGAAGCCGGTGAGCAAAGAAAACCTGAGCAAGACACCAAAAGGCCAAGGACTGGACCCTGTGTCTCAGCTTTTGCCTGGAGGGGTTTGATCTGTCCGATCAGTGGCCTAGGGGAAACTGTGCCTGGCTTTAAGGACTGAGGCAGAGCAGCTGAGTTCCTGATTCAAAAGAAGTAAGTTGGCCTGCAGACAGCTGGGGTCTCCCACAGAGAAGAAAGCATGAAGCCTAATTTAAGGTGAGACTGCAATAACCAACTTACCCTGATGAACCTGCATCTGAGAGATCCAGAAAAAGGACTGCTAAGTGCGTTAAAGAATCTACAACAAGCCGGGCAGTGGTGGCGCACGCCTTTAATCCCAGCACTTGGGAGGCAGAGGCAGGCGGATCTTTGCAAGTTCGAGGCCAGCCTGGTCTACAAAGTGAGTCCAGGACAGCCAGGGCTACACAGAGAAACCCTGTCTTGAAAAACCAAAAAAAAAAAAAAAAGAATCTACAACAAAGACTGTGTTCCTGATGACTGAAGACCTGCCCCAGAGACTGTGTCATTCTAAAAGGTTATGAAAGTAGTTGTTATAATTATCAATAGGTTTAGTGGATAGGTTAAAGGGGTTGTAGGAATTTATAGGATTAATAGTTAAGAAATTGTTGGTGTTTGTTATAAGTGAATTTAGTCATAAATAAATAAGTGTTAAATAATAATTTATTTTATTTTTTTTTTTTTTGGTTTTTCGAGGCAGGGTTTCTCTGTGTATCTCTGGCTGTTCTGGACTCACTTTGTAGACCAGGCTGGCCTCGAACTCACAGAGATCCACCTGCCTCTGCCTCCCAAGTGCTGGGATTAAAGGTGTGCGCCACCACCGCCCGGCTTAAATAATAATTTAAAAGATCGGTTTCAAAGGATGACTCTTTTCTTAGGGTCACTGTTTCCTGGGAGTGGGAGACCCTGTCATCACATGGGTTAGAGGCTTGCTGGGGAGTCAAGTTCATAACAAGAGTCTACGGTCTTGCAGCATGGCTGGCATCCAGAAGGGGTCACAACTGTTCAGCTTCACATGGAGCTGCCTAGTTCCTCAGCACCATAGCCGACTTTAAGGACAATGATTTTGTAGGTAATTTCACAAAGGGGACAAGAGGACAGGATGTCTCTGCATCTCCCCAAGTTGAGGCTATTATGAAAAACGCTTTTCTAAATTTTGTTTAAAAGGGTTTTTTTTTTAATAAGAACAATTTTACTTCTATGTAGACTTTCCCCTGCTGTGTTGATTTCTTCAGCGTTGGCCAGAAATGAAAATAAAACAGACCAATTGTAGAAATTATGAACTAAAATCAGCTGTTATTTTTTTCTACTATTCAGCCTAAAAGATGTTTTTGATGTTCAGTTTTATTTTTCTGTAAAAAATAGATCTGTAACCAATAGGAGGAAGTTGGAGGCAGGCTTGATTTCACCCCTACAGGAAGTATCTTTTCAAGAATAGCAGTGAATGACAGTTAATAATTATCTATGAGTACTTATACACTAAAAGAAGCTTTGTTTGAAAAAGTTAAGCAATATTTTAAATCAGAACTCAAAAGCAAGTTCATTAGCTAATGGAAAAAAGGAGATGGGTATAAAAAGAGAGGAAACACAATTCACACACAAAAATACAAAAATACATTGGCTGTCACCACTAACTTCAAAATGAAAACTAAAATAATAAGAAGAAATCATTTTTACCCATAAGAATGAAGAAAATGAAACAAAAATAAAAGTAATGCTTGATTGCAGACTTATTATAGATTTTATACAATGTTAGAGGGGATATAAACTTCTTTTCAGGGAAATTTGGCACATCACCTTTGATAATTTTGTATATATGGGGAGGGTATGTGAGTATGGGATCCCCCTGGAGCTGGGCGATCAGGCAGTTGTGAGCCTCCCAATGTGAATGCTGGGAACACGATTCTGGTCCTCTGCAAGAGCAGTGTGTGTTCTTAACTACTGAGCCGCCCCCCAGCCATGATCCATACGTGTGTTCTGCATATATGTTTGTCCGCCTCATGTGTACCAGGGACTCTCAGAGACCAGAAGAGGACGTCAGATCCCCTGGATCTGGAGTTAGAGATAGTTTGTAAGCTACTATGTGGGTGCTAGAAATTGAACCTAGGTCCTCTGGAAGAGTAGCCGGTGCTTTTAACCCCCAAGGTTTTTTTCCTAGCTCCCAATTTATATCTTTTTAAACCTATGTATTTTGCCTCCCAGAGTTTTGTATTTTTTTACAGACAAATATCTGATTCTGTGTTTGAGATGATGCACAAAAGTATTTACTGAGGGTTTTTTTTTTTAATAAAAATGCTAGAAGCCACTCAGTCATGTAGAGAGACACTTGTGACAGAGTCCATCTTACTGTGGAGTGCCATACAGAATGCTTAAGTGGAAAAAATTACAAGAAAAAAAAAGCATGAATGTGTCCTTTGTATAAACTTGCAGAAAACATTCAACCATGCTCTGTAATTTTCAGACATGTAGATATTCAATGTATTCTCAAAATGATATAAATGAATTGATCACAGTGGTTACTTCAAGGAAGGGATCAGTTGAAGAAAAGCACTTTGGACACCATCTAAAATACTGAATCTTTACAACCCTGTATTAATTCACAATAGAACTTTTTTTTATTACTTCAGGTTACATCTCCATCACAGTGTTCTCTTTCCACCCCTCCCAGTCCCGCCCTCCCACCCTCTACCCCCTAACCCTTCCATCCCACTCCTCTGAAGTTGAGTGTCCCTACATAACAGTCCCTCGCCCCAGTTCAGAAGTCATATGAGGGCCAAGAGCCTCCTCATACACTGGGGGTCCTACAAGGCAGCACCACTAGGGCAAAGTGTCTCATTGCCAGGTAACAAAGTTTATGTTCCTGTTCCCTTTGGTGTGTTAGTTGTAGTATTGATATCCTCTACTATATAGCTAAAATCAGATTATAAGTGAAAATAGATGCCATGTGCATCCTTCTGAGTCTGGGTTAGCTCACTCAGGATGAGCTTCTCTAGTTCCATCCATTTGGCTGCAAATTGCATGATTTAATTGTTTCTGATGGCTGAGTAGTATTCTATTCACAACAGCACTTTAAAAAATTATTTTAAAAATATAGGAGGCAACTAGATGTGTCTGACCTGAGCCTAGGGACACGCATTGTTCATCCACTTCAGTGTGTACCATGTTTTAAAAAAGCTCATGAACTTTCTGGCTTGTATGGGAATATTAAGAACTACATACTTCTTACCTTTTTGTGATATCAGAAATGTGATATCCAAAAAGGATCTGTATGCATCTACTTTGACAGCTATTAAAATGTTATAGAGTTGGTTGGCTTGTAAATGAGGAGAGGTGTTTATTCCTCAGGTCCTGAGTCTGGAAGCTCCAAGATCAAGGCAGAGACAGGCATGGTGAGGCTGTTGCCTGATTCATGGACAGATACTTTTCTGTGATCTCTTGTGACAAAGGGGAAAGGGAGATGCAAGCACTTGTCTTGTAGTTCCTAATCACTTCCCAAAGGCTCCACCTCCACATACTTCAGCAGGGGCAGGGGGGAGTTAGGACTTGACATACAGCAGGGGTAGAGGGGTACAGACATTTCGGTCCTGACAGCATTCAAGACCCCAAAAATGTCAAGAAAATTTTTGGTGAGAAACATTGTGCTTTGTCGTGGCCTCGAGGAAGTGACCCAGTCTCTCCAGAAGATGGGGGTCATAGAGATGCCTACCTGGGAGGTACTTCATTTTAGAGCCTTGAATTCTCAATGTGGTTATATCACATGCAAAATAGATCATTTTATTCAGTCCAAGAATCCTATTTCAGACTCAAATTTTCTTCTACCCGTAAGAATAATAAAATGACACTGAATGACCTCGGTTCTCCCATCTGCTTATTCTCTTGACCAACCAACACTTAGTAAATGTGAACAGTACACTAGAAACTGTAGGGATGACTGGGTTTAATACATCATTGAGAGTGGCCAGAAGGGCTCAGACCACCAGAACGTCTGGGTTCACTCACTCTCTCACTGGAGAGAGACTGGAATTCCAGTGAAGCACTGTACTGCACTGTAAGTTGTGAGGCAAGGCCCTTGGGAGATGAATTTACTCTGTCAACAGGTAAGGGTTGTCTAACAGAACTAAATTCCAAATCCAAACATTTCTTATTAACATATGTACAGATTATATTTCTAATCCTCAAATCTGACACTTTTCCTTTAATTTACTGAACCATAGAGGAGCGTAGCATCAAGAGTTCCATCCTGGCTCTACTTTCCTAGGCATTAGGCCAGATACACATTATGTGTCTAAACATTCCAAGGCACTTGGGTCTTCAATTGCTCTCACTGTTAGTTCAGCTAATGGACTCAGTAGCTGTTAAAAATCCCAGAATAGAAAGTGGATACAAGTGGTCAGACCTCTTTCCCACAAGAAGAATGCTGCGCTGCTCCCCATACCTCTACACACGGCAATTGCAGGGCTTTAGTGACCCAAGATTGTCCAGTGGCCTTGGCCTGGCATAAGCGGAGCCTGTTACTAGGGAGGGTGATAACAGTAAAGATGTTCAGCACTTGGCTGGCTGAGAGGGGACAAAGACCTCCCACCTCATTCCCATTAGTCAGAGCTGTCTCTTTACCCCTAGTCTTCTGCTGGGAACTCTGTTCTCTAATTTACAGATGGGAAAAGAATCTGGGTTGGGGGATGAAGACTGAGTGGGCTCTTGAATTGGGTTTAGGGCCAGAGTTGATGTGACTTTCACAGGAGTTTTCTGAGGTCAAGAGCAAGAGGGGCTTGCTGAGTCCTCAGCTCCTATTTCTGCATGTTGGTCAAGGACTGGGCACTGTGGGAATGTGTCAGGGAAGCATGCTGATCATGAACTTGATGCTCTCCTGGTGGGATCCCAGGTACTTCAAGGGTGACATTGACCACAGTGAGTTTCTGGACGGAAGGTAAGTGCTAGATGTCACAAGATACTGCAGTATGAGAGAAGGACTTGAAGGCACATGGGATGCCCACTCATGATGATAGGATGGTGTGGCCTGGAGAAAGACATGGGAAATGACACACCAGAGTAAGCAGCTAGAGGAGTGTTTGCACTCAAAAAGTGTAGGTGCTTGTACCAACCCTGCACCACTTCTTCATTTACAACCTTCACACATACATAGCGTGCGCTCTCTGGAATGCCAAAGGGGTTTTATATTGGGATCTGTATTTTATGGATATGGAAACAGAAATATAGAGTGAGGAAGTTGAATGCTGAAGGACAAATTGATCACTGGAGATGAACAAGGATCCAAACTGGGCTCCTTGTGTGATCTCCAGATAGCACGTGGCCTTGGGTCTCCTTTGAATTCTCCTTGCAGAGAAGTTGTCCTAAGGAAAGCTGGGGAAGCTCTATACTCACTCTCCTTTGGTTTCCTGCTGGCTCCTGTGTTATAGGGAGTCCCTGGAGCATCTCCCTCGGCCTCACACACTGAAATGCCTCTCAGGGAGTCGTGCGCTTGGGCCTCAAAGACTGACAAGCTTCCTCCATAATTTGCCAAGGGCCAGACTGGAGTGTGAGACAGTTGCTGGTCCTTTCCCCTTCAGACTTGGAAAATTGTTTTGGTGATTTTATGCTGTGGCCATTGGTACCATGTAGCAACCTTCCTGGGGTCTGAATGTGAATTCTACTCTATGACCTCTCGGACACTCACATTCCTTATCTGACAAGAAAAATTATAACAACATCCACTTCCTGCAGCATGTCTGTCCTGAGGACTGCTAGTTGCACACAGCTCAGGACAGCAGTGAATGTGATACAACACAAAACTGCAAGCTTAAGTAAAACATAAGGTTTTTTTTTTTTTTTGCGAGTATGTTTTTTGGATGAATTAGGTTATCAAGCACAACCCTTGTGGATGACAGTGTCATGCTGCAATGTCAAGGGCTGGACAGACCTATTAGGGGGACACGAGGAATATCACTGGGGAGTTACTATGGTGATTAAAGCTGATGCTCTTGTCATCACAGCACTTCAGTCAGGTGTGGTCCACGAATCACGGGACCATGAATTCCAAACTCTAGTCCAGGCTATGTAAGACAAATCCTGGGAACCAGTTGCTCACACAGTGCAGAAATATGTTCTGGTCTGGGGCCCAAAGAGAAGGCTCCGAGGAGGTGATAACCATGGGTATTGTCAAGGGTAGGACTCCTGGTAGAACAGTCTGAGCAGAGAGAACAGCTACCAAGATGGGGACTGGCAGGGTTCAGGGTTTAGCACAGGAAAAGACATGGGGATTTGGGGGAGGGAAAGAAATGGAAAGACGGGATACAGGTGAGATCATAAACTCTTCAGGGTCAGGCTGAAGAGCCAAAATGTGCATAGGAATGACATTTTGATCAGTGTTTTAAAAACAACACACAAAATATATTCCATGGAGGATGTAGGGAGGCTAAGGAAGGGAGATTGTAACTTCCTCGTGTGACAAGTGGCAGTCACATACGCTGGGGAGACAGACACAAGAGAGAACTTTGGGCCAAAACTTATCTTTGGCCTATGACAGAAGGAATTCATTAGGTCTCGATGTGTTGGGATTGGGGAGGAAAAGCACAGCGATAAGCGTGCTATGAACGGGAGAAGACAGGTTGGTGGTGAACGATGCTGGGACACTCCAGACAGGCCAGCTGGGTTGAAGTATGACTGAAGATGGGAATGTGACAGTTACCAGGATATATCCTGAATACCATTAAGGAGGAGGAGTCTGGGAGAAGATGAGAAATAAAATACACAGACTCTAATTCATATCTCTGTAGGTAGGATTAGGCCAAAAGCTGCACAGAGGTCAAAACAATATTGGCTTTATGAAATTAAAAAGAAATCCTTCTCACATAAATGAAGGTAAGTAGTTCAGCCTCCCAAGTCCCTGTGATTACAGGCCTGGGCCACAAAGGCAGAATTACACATTCTTAATAGAACAGTAGACATTACTAGAAATGCTACTGAGATGTGCTGAAACTTGGTAAGGAAGTGGAAGGAGAGAGGTGAGCTGGGGGAAACAGCTCAGCCACCAGAATGCTTGGCCAGCAAGCATGAGAACTAGAGTTCCTTATTTAGATCCCCAATCCCTGCAACCTCACATAAAGGCTGGGTGGGCATTTGGCCCACCTGTAATTCCAGCCTTGGAAGACAGATCCCTAGAGCAAGCTGGCTTGCAGGACTACATATATCCATGAGTTCTAGATCACATTCCAAGACCCTGTCTCAACAAATAAAGTGGAAGAGACACTGGGGGTGATTTCTTATATCAACTACAGGCCTCCACACATATGCACACACATGTATATGAGGCAAATCCCCTCACACATACAAAAACATGTATGCATGCACATATACACCATATATACACACACAGACACAAATGAAGAAGAAAACTTGAGGGGATTATGATAAGTGAATACAAAAGGCTGTCCCAAACATCACATGTGGAAAATGTATTTTAAATATTCTGGATGATGGAGTGAGGATGTTCTTCTTCTGTAACTAAATTAAAAAATAATAACAATTTCATTTCCCTAGAATGCTGTTCAGGCTCCACTGCCCTGCCTGTAGTGGTGTGGTCAGTTGGAGACCATGGCCAGTGGACCCCAAGAGGAGAAGCGAGGTGTAATAACCAGAAGTGGAGGAGACCTCAGGCTGCTGTGAGCACAATGAGAACAGACTCTCAGGAGACAGCTTCTGTGAGAATGCTGATTTAATAGAGGGAAAAAAGGCTACTTAAACTTTTACAGGGTGGGTAGGGGTTTTCAGAGTAAGTGGACATCACTGGCCAGGGCCAGGGTGCTGGGGATGCTTCCTTTGCATGAGGAATTCCAGGTGCTGCTGGACATGACCTTATAAGGAGAGAGGAAGGTTAACCTGGATACCAGGCTACATGACCTCCTCCAGGGCAAAGGTGGGGGTCCAGGGCTACATGTGCCAAGACACGCAGGCCCAAGGCAGGAGGGGAGTGGTCCTATTTCTGCTGATCTCAGGATGAGCTATCTGGGATTTGGACATACCTCAACCCTGATCTTACTTAGAGCAGCTCCCCTCCCCCACCCCACGGCTCCCTGACCCCACACCAGGACACTACAAAAGTCACTTTTCTCATTTTGAAATAGGCACTTATCTTAAAAGTTACATGCTTGGAGAGTAAACATCAGCTAGATACTGCATACAGAGTATTACTCCAAAACTGTGTTTGAAAACTGCAGGGCTGGACGAGTGCCCTCCTAAGCATTAACAAAGGTCATCTTGAGGCAGTGCCCTGGAGTGCTTTTGATTTTCCTATCCAACATAAACCACAGAGAATCTTATGGTCATCCACTGGGCCCTTGTAAAATCCAAGCACCCTGCTGTGCATTTCACACACACTGTAATGTAGAACATCCTGGCAGCTCTCTGCCGTAAGTGTCACCAATGTGAACCCATTTTTCAAGTAAGGAAACAGAAAGTCAAGGGAGGCAACACTATTTCACAAAGACTCTGCTGTAGCACATGCACATGGAGGTCAAAGGTCATTGGGTCTCTTCCTGGATCACTCTCCACCTTAGTTTTTGAGGCAAGGTCTCTCGCTAGGCTAGAAACTAGCAAATACTGGGGACCCTCCTATCTCTGTGTCCCTGCACTGGGGTTATAGATGGATGCTACCCATTCAGCATTATGAGAGTGCTGGAGATCCAAACTCAGTTCCTTGTGCTTGAGAAACACTTTACCCATGGGGCTACCCCTCCTAGCCATCTTGTTAAATAATAATCTCATCAAAATACTCCATTCTCCCTGTAGTAAAGCACAGGGGTATTCTTCAGTGGGGATCCATTGTGACTTCTCTAAAATGGTTTTGGGGTAGGGCATGCTCAGAGCCTCAGACCTGCACCTCCCTTCCCTGAAGATACCCATTTTGCCCAGCACACAGTGACAAAGCAGGGACATCCCAATGCACCCCTTACAGAAGGTTGAGACATTAGATGAAAGACACTAACGAATGAGGAATTTAGACAGTTACATTCTGAGCAGAGGTGGAGGGAGTGAGAGGTTTGAGAAATGTCACACTGCCCTATCTGTGAATTGGGTCTTCACACTGGCAATCACTGTTAACAATACCTGGCTGTCAAAGGGTGTTTCTCTCAAATGACTTCACATTGAGAAGCAATCGTGTGGGGTCCTGAAACTTAAGCTATTTTTATACCTACCTTTTTCCCATTAATTTTTATACCCACCCTTAATGTTATAATGAGGAAAACAGCACATTCCAATCTTGTTGGTGTTTTAGAATAATTGTTTCCTTTCTTAAGGCAGAGATGAATTTGAGAAGCAGTTAGTTATCTCATTTCCCAGGACCCCATTGAAATTGCTCATCCTCTTTTCCGGTTCAGTCTGACAGAAAAGACCCTGACAACCAAAGAGCTTTTTAAACTGGAGGGAGCTCTAAGGCTCAGCCCTAACTGCCATTGTATAGCTACAAGACTTGGAGACACGTAAGCCATTGTTAACTCAATTTGGGCAATTTTTATCAATTCACCTGGAATTGCTACCAATCTGAGCATATAGTATTTCTGGCATCCCTACTGCCCTTCCCAGTGAACTCTACAGTGGGCTGAGCATTCGAGAGGATAGAAATTCCAGCCATTTGGTTCATATTAGCATCCAACACAGGAACTGAGCCATGAGGGCATTAGATAACAGTATGCTGAGGAACTAGGAGGAGGGTTCTATGGATAAAGCACCTGCCATGTAAGGACTTGAATTTGGATGCTCACAGCCCATGTAAAGCTGGACATGGGTTTATGTCTATAATCCCACCACTTCTGTGGTGGGGTAGGATATAGATAGGAGAATAGCCCTGAGTTCATAGATAGATCAGCATACACAGCAATGAGCAACTACTCAAACCCTGTTTCCAACATGGCGAAGGGTAAGGACCAATATCTGAGATTGTCTTCTAGCCATCATACACCCACTGTGGCACACATGGGCCTGCACTCACACAAATGGGTGTACATACACCCCACAAGTATTCTGAGGACTGGAACATGGGCTAAGCATGCTGGGAGTGCATGAGATGCCCTGCCCCCTCCCCTCCTCCCAGTGGACTCTTTTGTAGTTTAACAGTTAAATATCACTGGTTCACATACTCAGAGTTGGCCATGAAAGTAGCCATGTAACTAAGCTATAGAAAGCCTTGAGACACAACATAATGCTGGCTCCCCTAACTGCTCACTGCTGATGCTTTCCCATTTACTAATCCCTATTTTATATTCCACATGCTGTGTGGGGAAACTGGAGAGATAAACCCTTAATCTGGTCACAATAATGGGGATAAGGATAGCACTCCTAGAATTAATCGTATCCATTAATAATGACAATTGGGATCCAGATCTTATCATACATTTTCTCATGTGTGTTTTTGTTCATAGGTGGCATCATTTATCCTGTTTACGTATGAGTGAACTCTGGTTCCATGACCTGCTAGTGTGAGTGCCAGGCTTCCATCCCTGAGTCTGAGCTGGTCCTCGTGCTCTTACTGGCTTCTGGGGAACTCCCCACAGACAACCCTGAGCCTATTGGCCTCTGACCCACTTCGGGGATGCTGGATGGAGATGCAGCATCCTAGTCCAGAGCTGAAGAATCAGGATCTTTGAAAAGGGAGCCTAATTCATTCAACCCCCATCATCCAACCACTAAGCCTGGTTGTTGAGAGGTGCTCTAAAGTTTGTGGAACACAGCATTCAGATGTGTGACGCCCTTGCTGTGATTCTGTGGAGTTTCTGATACTCCCTCCCCACTTCCTTCCTTCCAAAGAGGAAAGAAGAAAGGAAGGGAAGGAAGAAGGAAAGAAGGAAGAACTTAGTAAATTGGGCTCCATTTTGGCCATAAGTACCAGTGGAGATGTGACAGATGTGCCCAGGCTTTAAAGCAATGTTTTTCCCAACTGAAACATTGTGGCATGGGATCCCTTGTTGTCCCCAGCTGACAGAGTTGGCGGTCAGTCTGCCAACAGGGAAGATTCGGTTAATGGGACCTGTAGCTGGAAGGAGAGGTAATGACTGTGGCTCCGAAATGAGTTACAGGGAAGTAAAATATCCAAGAAGTGTCCAGGCACAGGAAGGGGCCTGAGGCTAGAGATGACAGGTCTTGGGTGAGTTGGATGAGGGTGGTGACAGTCACAACTAGTTCTCACCAGCAAATAAATCATGAAGCCACCGAGGGGCTTGGTGTTCATAATTCTGAAAGATAAATAACCATTTTGTTGGTCAGGGTTCTCTAGAGGAATAGAACACATATAAATAAATAAATACACACACACACACATACACGTGTGTGTGTGTGTGTGTGTTCGTATATATGTGTATATAATTATTATTAAAATCAGCTTTTGCTGAAATAGTAACCGCTGTCTCACACCAGAGAGGCTGAGGACATGGCAGTTGCTCTGACCTTCTGGGCCCCTCAGCAGTCAGAGTAGCCCTGCATGACTGCTCGCAGCAGACAGACAGAGACCCCAGAAGTTGTTCACACAGGAGACTGAGGGCCTCAGAACTCTCAATCCAGCACTAAAGACTGTAGTATTCCTGGGGAGAACCTGGCCTTGAGTCTGCGTTGAAGGCCTGGAAACTCTGGTTCTAATATCAGTCGAGGAATAGACAACAGTTAGCAACAACACAATAAATTGACTCTGTGATGAGAGGGAGACCGAGTGAGTAAAAGGCCAATGAAGAATCTACTTTCTGGGCTGGAGAGACAGTTAGAGGTTAAGAGCACTGGCTGTTGTTCTTCCAGAGGTCCTGAGTTCAATTCCCAGCAACCACATGGTGGCTCATAAGCATCAAATATTGAGATCTGATCCCCTCTTCTGGCCTGCAGGCATACACGCAGGCAGAACATTGTATACATAATAAATAAAATATTTTAAAAATTAAAAAAAAAGAATTTACCTTCTCCAAACCTTTATCAGGGCTTCTACCAGAAGGTGTGGCCAACATTGGAGGTGGATCTTCTCACATCAGGTAAGGCCAGCAGGACAATTCCTCGGTTGAGGCTCCCTAGCCAGGTGATTCTTAGTTGTGTCAAGCTGATGCTGAAAACCATCACCCCATTGCTATGTTATCAGTGAAAGGCTCAGAGCTCTGCCATCTGGTATTTACTTGACACTTCATGATCCATCCTGTCTCTGCTACACGTTCTATGAAGTCATTTTAATTGCCACCTGACAAAGAAAGAGCTGTGGCAAAGTCACAAAACTTGCCTGGCCCCTTCCACCCGTGAAGCCAGAATTTGATCCTAGATCTGTGTGATGCCAAAGCTTGCTTTTCTCATGCCTCCCCACCCTTCCTCCAGTGTCTCTTCTGCCTGGTTTCTATGACTCCTTGCCCCAAACAGGAAGAGACACTTACAGTTTTACCACTGTCTTCATGGCCCCTCATCCTGAGTATCTGTGGGGAAATTACCAGTTAGTTCTTAGGTCGGGGGGCGGGGGCTGGACAAAGACTCAGCATTCAGTTCTGTTGGTGGAACATTTGTTGTACACAAGGGCCACCGGGGCTACCTAGCAAATAGATCAGGCCATACTGCACCCGACCAAACCAGTCAGAAACACAGACCCTAATGTGTCACCTGCTTCTCGGTCTCTCACACTAACCACCTCCCAACTTTCCCCTCACTTACTCCTACTTCTCTTCTTCAACTGAGCCAAGTTCATTCCTGCCTCAGGCCCTTTGCACCAGCTGCAACCTCTGCAAAAATGTTCTGTCTCCTGCTTAGAGGATTTCTCATTTACATCTCAGATATTACACCACCAGTACCACCAACCTCCACCAGGGAGACTTAAATCCTTTCCTACTCATCCCCTCTCCACATGTAGCAGCCTTGGAGGGGAGGGGAGCAGGGCTGTCTTATTATTTCCTAGCATGCTTGAAAAGTACTCAGAAAATGGTTGACTCTTAGTGACCATGTCTGGGATGAGTGACAAAGCAAAAAAAAACAGAAAACAAAACAAAACAAACAAACAAGCAAATAAAAATCTTGCTGATTTCTATAGTAATAAGAACCTAGGAATTTGTATTCAGAAGAGTGCCCCTGCTTTTGGTTAACAAGGGCAGAGACCACAAGACATAGCACTGTGCTTGGTAACACCTAACAACCACCAGCAGCTCTCTCCACACACATTGCTGGGCAAGGCTCCAAAGCTAAAAGGCACTAATTGCTTTTATATATGGAGCTAGGAATGCAGTCCCTCTGTGTCCCTTAGTCCTGATGGTCTGCATTATCGGATCTGTTACCATGTTAATTGATGCTGTCTCACACAGACAGTTAAGCTTCACTCTGAATGTCTGGGACAATGACAGACAGAGAGGTGGTAATTTGAACAAATTCTCTCTCTCTCTCTCTCTCTCTCTCTCTCTCTCTCTCTTTCCTTCTCCCTCCTCCCCCACCCTCTGTGTGTGTGTGTGTGTGTGTGTGTGTGTGTGTGTGTGTGTGTGTGTGTGTGTGTATGTGTGTAGATATATCTCCATTCCAGCAAGGGTTAATATGCAGCCAGGCTGCCTGTGCTCAGAGCCTCAGACTGGCCCAGGAGTGGGAGGGGTGGGCCAGGAAGGTGAAGTGGAGCAGGCTTGACTTGGACAGGCTGCCTTCTCCCCACAAGAGTGCAAATGCTTGTCCAGATGGTTTGAGAATGGTGAACTCAAGTTGCCTTTAGGAATGGCTGCAAAGCCCACACCTGGAAATCCCCCCTCCCTGCCCCTCCACGGCAGGTTGCATTTGGGAGACTGTACAGTCATTAGAGGAAAGAGCCAGGAGTGAGCCATTCACCAGCTCACCAGCACTTGCTAGAAAGCAGCAGGATGGACGTGATCGACAGCCTTCTTATGAATGGGACCAACATCACACCCCCCTGTGAACTCGGGCTGGAAAATGAGACTCTTTTCTGCCTGGATCAACCTCAACCTTCAAAAGGTGGGTGTCAGAGGCTGTGATTGGAATTCAGAAAAGTACCGAGCTAAGAGAGATCTAGCAAGAGCAAGGCTGGCTGAAATATACATACATCGTGTGTGTGTGTTTGTGTGTGTGTGTGTGTGTGTGTGTGTGTGTGTGTGTGTGTGTGTGTGCACGCGTGTACAAAGTCCTTGTGAAACGAAGCTAAATGAAGTTGTATGCTCTGAAGTTTGGATAAAAGAGTAAGAGAAATCTACAGTCAAATGTCCCTATTGTTCCCGTGGGAGAGTTGGGGACTTTTGCAGGATCTTGGGAGGGGCTGCGACAAAAGTATTGAAGAACTATGGGCAGAAAGGGGATCACAAACATGACAGAAAAAGCACTGTCACAGATTAGAGGTGGGAAACCCAGCGTGAAGAAGTAATTAGAGCAAAATAATGTTTAGCCTCAGGGAAAGTAAGCCATGAGTATTCAGGAGCACTGTCCTTAGGAAAAAGTGCTTTTCCTGAGTGATCTGTTGACACACCAACCTTTAAAAAATGACTGAATTGCCTTGTACTTCCCTGGACTTGTTTGTGTACGATGTGGCTAGTACAGGAATACTTGGGTTCAGTGATACATATCCCTGGGGACATCATCAGGAAATAACCACTCCCTTTTGGGGGTTATGGTTTTAACATTCTGTCCTCTTCACCCCACATCCCTCCAACACTTCCCCTTTACTCTTCAGAGTGGCAGCCTGCAGTGCAGATTCTCCTGTACTCCCTCATATTCCTTCTCAGTGTGCTGGGGAACACACTGGTTATAACGGTGCTGATTCGCAACAAGAGGATGCGGACTGTCACCAACATCTTCCTGCTGTCCCTGGCTGTCAGTGACCTCATGCTCTGCCTCTTCTGCATGCCATTCAACCTCATCCCCAATCTGCTGAAGGATTTCATCTTTGGAAGTGCCGTGTGCAAGACCACCACCTACTTCATGGGTGAGTCCCTGCAGGTGGCTGTTGACAGGGTTCATCCCACACCCTGCTTAGCCCTGGCCTTTGCTACCCCCTTGACAGTCACAGCAGAGGGACCCTGCTGGGTTCCAATACACCAAGCATCTGGCTGTCTGGGCCTATGTACAAGGGCACAGGTGTTCTGTTCACAGCAGGTCAGTCCTCCTATATGCCGGGAAGTGTGTGTCAGAAGTTGGTAGAAAAACACAGTGGGACTGAGCAGGCTTGGCTCTTTGCAGAGGGACAAGAATTCATAGGTCACTTCAAGTCACTCTATACCTTTCTTGTGGCAGTTGATTGTATTCTGATTAACTCCCAACTTGGGTCAGGGTTTCTTGGAATGGAGAGGATTGCATGGGATCAGGGCTCTTTGCTGCTGTGTTTCTTGCTCTGTGAGAAATGGAAGCTATTTTAAACCATTTCATCTCAGTCTAGCTTCTCCTCTTAGAATTTACTTCCTAGACTGTTCTCTCAAAGCCTGGGGACATCTTAGGCCAGGAGTTTGGTGTGTGTGTGTGTGTGTGTGTGTGTGTGTGTGTGTGTGTGTGTCTCTAATAAGAAGCTGAATATGTTTATGATTATGAAGTGACCCTGATTAGAAGAGCCGTGTCACTAGCTTTCTGCTTATACCAAACACAGTGATGGTTATAATAAAACTTACAAAGCTTCTTTCTTTGTAATATTTCTTACGCTCCTGACATTTTGCTGAGCACTTTTACTTCCGTGATCTTGTTTCCTAACCACCTGGTAACTATCTATCATTAATCCTTCCCTGGCTCACCAAGCACATGCCATGGGAGGGAAATATAGTGGTTGTGATTTAAACCTAGATTAGCAAGCACCACAGTGGTGAGCACACACCTCAATTTGCCAGCTGCTGTGGTTCTCCTAACTCTAGACAGAAACACGTTCCTTGGTGCTCTCGGTCTGTCACAGTTCTGTGTCCCTGCCCATTCTGAGAACCAACTGGAAAGACAGACAAGATGAGAAGTGTGTGTGTGTGTGTGTGTGTGTGTGTGTGTGTGTGTGTGTATAAAGGGGATGTTTGATTCTGATCCAAGCTGTGTAAAATACACAGCACTGAGTTGGGCTAGGGCAGTCTTCTGAGACAAGAAAGCTTAAAAAGTTTTTATTTTCCCAGTTGAGTGAACAGAATCCAATACAAGACACAAAGATGATGAAACACTGACCCTTGTGCCCCTCGATAAGTAACCAAGAACATACCTTCTGTGTTCAAGTCCACTGAACATATTCTAAAGCCTTAAAAATGAGAAGGGTCACTGTTAGATAATGAAGCATTGCTGAGAGCTTGTTAACTTCTGAGACCCTCCCATGTGCGTCTCATAAGCACAGAATTCCAGCAACTTAGCCAGAGTGGGAAGGAGAGTAAACATTAGTTCCCCCATAGCCACTAATAGTCACACAGCTCTGAAGGCCATGGAACTACTCGCCTTAAGGTGCTCAATTCTGTGCTGTGTGAATTTCACTCCAGAACAGTTTTAATAGCCAAAATTAAACAGCAAAATAATTCTGGATTTATTTGGAATGTCATAATAGCTTACTTTGTTACATTCACTTTTTCTTGTTATTTGGTATTGGTTTGGGGCTCTGTGTTTTGACTGTTTGTCTCAGGCATGGTTCTGTATGTAGCCATGATGACCTAGAAACTCACTGGGTACCTTAGGCTGGCATGCCCCACCATGCCAGCCCCACCATGCCAGCCCCACCATGCCAGCCCCACCATGCCAGCCCCACCA